>CM053030.1:81094265-81286765 GCA_028564925.1 Lithobates sylvaticus | reverse complement strand
TCCCACCCCACCAGGTACAGGTTGGCATAGGATGGGGCACAGCATGTCCCCATAGCCACCCCCTGCACCTGGAGGAAGTGGGAGGAACCAAACATGAATATGTTGCGAGTTAGGATGAACTCAAGTAGCTCAAGAACAAACTGGCACTTGAGATAATACGAGCTGACGCCCACTAGAGACCAATCGACTAAATAGTCACCAGTATACCAGGATGTACCCGTCCATATTCCATCCCCCCACTCCTTGCTTCGCCCCCCCCCCCCTTTCTTCCCCGACTGCTAGTTTCTGAACTAAACTTATTCCTACTTCTCTCTTCTTTCTCTCCCCTTTTTTCTTTTATACAATCATATTGCCCACAAAAGAACCTCCTGGTTTAGATCATTATAGTAGAGCCCGCACTCAATGACAGTTCACGTGTGCATGAGAGCCAGACACCAACTATGAATAATGAAAATAAAAGATAAAAAAGGGATATACGGGCTGCTATAAATCTCTGTTGATAACTGTGATATTGCTTTGGGAGGCTGCGTCCTTCTACGTGACTATGTGATTGTATGTTCTGTTGAGGCTCCGGCCTCCTTTCTTGTTTGAAAATTAATAAAATTTATATTTGAAAAAAAAAAAGAACAAACTGGCTGTAGGAGTTTCTTTTAACTGTTTGCAAATAATTTCAATCCCTCTATTGTGAGGGATGGAGTTATAGAGGCTGTCCATATCAATGGCCATAAGCCAAGCATTCTCTGGTATATGCATCCCCTCAAGGGTACAAAGAAGGTCAATGGTATCTTTGATATAAGAGAAAGCGAGGTAACATGAGGACATAAGTATTTATCTACAAGAGCACTAACATTTTCTGTTAGACCCTGACAGCCCAACATAATCGGGTGGCCAGGAGGATTTATAAGTGATTTGTGCACTTTGGGCAATGCATAGAAAGTAGGGGTCTTTGGTTCCTTAACATTCAGATAGTTCCACGTGTTTTTGTCAATAAGCCCGTCTTGAAAGGCTTTAAAGATCATGGAATAATATTCCTGAGTAAAATTGTCAACTACAACTTTGGATATAGGTCGATACCATTCCCTGTTGTTAAGAATGTCGCAACACATAATTTCGTATTTCTCAACATCCATGACGACTACGTTTCCCCTTTTGTTGGCCGGTTTTATTATTTTGAAGGGATTTAATTTCTTGCCTATGTCTCTTGGATAAATTGCTGGAATGTTTGTTGCCAAAATTCATTCCGTCAATTTAATTGGTGATTTGCTGAACAAACACCCAAATATTGGGGTTATTGCTAAGTGTAGGAAAGGCTTGGGACTTAGGTTTGAAGGAGGTAGGTTTGGGGGAAGGCAACACCGGGAACGACGACGCCATCCATGGGGGGAACTAGAGGCGTGTCATCTCCAGTGTGGCCCTCCTCCCACAGATCCATCAAATCATCAATGGCCTGTAAATCATCCAATGAATGAATGCTGCTGCAAGACTAATCCACCTTACCAACCATTCAGTGTCCTCCACCAATGCTGTATCCTGGCCAAGGCCAACAAGGCCCATGCCTAGGGCAGCACTTTGCAGGGGGGCAGCAGGGAAAGAGTCCCCGCCGGCTTGCGCTACAATGCTAGTGTTGCGCCAGTCTTATGGGGTGGACTGGGATGAGAGGCAAATTAGTCTAGCGCCCCCATAAAGCGGCTTCACTGCTTCCGGTATGTGACAGCCGGCATTCCGCAACTGTGAGGGGGGGCGACGCTTCTAATTTTGACTGTCCTATCATCCTGGACCACAAACCTTCCTCACTGTGCTATATGTTTTCTGCTGCACAATTGGCATGTTTATATCTTCTTAGTCCTCTCCATAAAATTTTCAGAAATTTGTGCTTAAAGTAGAACTATAGGCAACACTTTTTGTTTTTCATTTTGGATAGAATATCACCTGTCAGTTTATTTTTTACCATCCCTGTCCCATTGCAGAGATTTCCTTTCACTTCCTGCCCCATAGGCAATCGGGAAGTGAGAGGAAAACTATGAAAATTAAGGGAATCCATTGTCACCCCCCCCCCCCCCCAGGCCCACAGAACTAGTGTCCCCACTTAAAAATTTCAGGGCAGGTCTTAAACAGCAAGTGGTGTGGCCTTGATATGAAGAGGTGGGTCATATTTAAATCAGGGGGTGCATGAGTTTAGTGAGGCCTAGGGCAGCACAAAACTGAAATACACTACAGTCCTCCACCCCTCTCTGCCAATCCCTGCACTGGCTTCCACTCACCCGACTAAAATTGAAAAAAAAAACATTTAATTTACAAAGCCGTCCACAACTCTGCCCCCCAGCTACATCACTAACCTAGTCTCAAAATACCAACCAAGCCGCTCTCTTGGGTCCTCCCAAGACCTCCTGCTCTCTAGCTCCCTTGTCACCTCCTCCCATGCTCGGCTACAGGATTTCTCCAGAAATTCTCCTATCCTTTGGAACTCCCTACCCCAATCTGTCTGACTGTCCCCTAATCTATCCATCTTTAGATGATCCCTGAAAACCCTCCTCTTTAAAGAAGCTTATCCTGCTTTTAACTAATACGCTGTTTTACTTTCTCCATCAGCTCATCCCCCACAGCTATTACCTTTTGTATCAATTGACCCTCCCACCTAGATTGTAAGCTCTAGCGAGCAGGACCCTCTGATTCCTCTTGTACCAAATTGTAATGTAACTGTAATGTCTGCCTTCATTATGTTAAGAGCTGCGCAAACTGTTGGCGCTATATAAATCCTGTATATTAATAATAATAATAATCCAGGCTGAATTCTGATGAGTTAGATTGAGTAGGTACCACAATTCTAGAGATCATAGCTAACCCTATACATTAATCTTTGATGATTTTAAATTTGTCTGCATCAATAGATGTACAGAAAGTTCGATTTCATCAATTGATAGGGATGCAGAGGAGAGATTGATGATGTTGTCCTTCAGTGCTTGAAGGCCCAACGTCGGACTCCGGAATTTGTCCAGTGTTTTTACTAAAAAAATCAGAGCTATTTTAGGATCAATAGATAATGTGCTGATAGGAAACATAGAGGAAAGGTTTGGTTCACTTACCCTCCTGGTGGTAGTAGAAACAGGAAAAGAAGATAAGGTAGGTGTCACAGTGCTCTGTGCAGAATTCAAAGCCAGAATAGGTGATTTAGACAAAGCTTTCGATGGATGTGTTAGAGGGGTAGAAGGTTGTGTGATGATAGGTTTGGTATGGACCAAAGGTGGCCGCCAAGTGGTTGTAGGCTTGAAGGTTCATTAAAGTGATTCCTTGGAAGTGGTATTAAGTCCTCCCTTCTATTTCTTTGGTAACCTGTCATGAGATAAGTCATGATAAGTGGTCGAATGACTAGAAGACACAGAAGAAGCAAATTTCTAATGAGCATGTTTGAAGATTATGTTTCCACATTTGTTTCAAGGAGTGGTAATTGTGGTTGTCCTAATCCTTTAATTACTATGAGCATACTGTTATTTACTGCAACCTGCAACAATATATTGGGTTAAATTACCACTAACCAGTCTGATGTTTGCTTTTTGATAGTGAACCTTAGTTGTGTGAAGGGCATCTATAGTTGTGCTCCTGGTAACAGTGCAGTATCCATTTGTTTCACCTGGTGTGTCAGTGGGGCTGAGGTTGTTCTCAGAATCGAGGCAACAAAAAAACTGAAAACCCAATCTACCAAGCAGCTCCTGCAGTGGTAACACTACACAGAGAGCAGTGTACTTCACTTACAAAGGTAGGACATAGATTGTCTGCATGTTTTTCATGTTTGTTGTAGGAGTGACCCTACACAGGTACCCAGAGGTCACTGGAGACTGTTATCAGCTATGATATTCACCATTGACTTGCTCCCATGTGGGTTGGTACTGCCTTCAAGCCATAGGCCAAGGCTCCACCTCTGGTCATAGGCCATACCTGCCCCAACATACAACTATGAAGTCATTTTAAAAAAGTTGCGCATAGCACACATTTACATCACCAGCTTATAATTGTTTCAACTCATTGCACCATGTTTCATTCTACCCAAAGACTCAGAGAAAAGCTCCCATACTTTAGATTGCAAGGCCTTGCACAACATGACCTCAAGGCCTGGTCCATAGGAGTACAATGTACTGCAGCTGGCTTCGCTATGGAGCCTCCGACACTAAGTGGGGAACACAACGTATTAAACTGTCACCTTACTACCAGAGACCCCTCCACCAGCCACAGTCACTGTCTTCCCTGTTAGCTGGCCGCTTCTCCTTCTAACACTCTTCATACCATTAAAAATGAACTTGTTCCTCACTGTACTGATGTTAACTTTTCTTATTTGAACCCAGTGGACTACTAATGCTTCACTCTCAACATCTCTGTTCTTCAGATACACCATGACTTCACAAAGTTGTAATGTATTTGAATTCTTCAATTTAGGTAAGTGACACAGGACTTCTTCTTTTTTTTTTAAAGCAAGAACGTATATACTGAAATAGGTTGCTGATTAAATTACAGGTAGTACATCATTTCAGTGTTTACAGATTAGCTCTTCCACACATGACTATACTGTACAATACATATAATGTAGTTGTGCATGACTGGCTCTGCTGTTGCCAATTGGTGCTAATGCCTAATGGTGCTGTTGGCTAGTGGTGCTGCCCATATCTTAAAGTTAAGTCCATAATCACAGAGCCAATGTACGTGGATGCCTTTAGCCATAGGTTCCATATGCAGGGTGCTCAGCTGTAAGCAGAGTTTACATGTACAACAGGACCTAACTACTATTTCCACATCGAACTCTCACTCATCTGAGACTGGCTCTTCTGTATATATGCCCTAAAAAGGGGAAGCAATACATTAACCCCCCCCCACATGTACTAGCCAAATATTTAAAGGTATGCATTACAGTAATATGACTTAACAGCCTTAACACAATATAAAGTAGGCACCTGTGTACAGGTGTTTAGTAAATACAGTGAGGGAAAAAAGTATTTGATCCCCTGCTGATTTTGTACGTTTGCCCACTGACAAAGAAATGATCAGTCTATAATTTTAATGGTAGGTTTATTTTAACAGTGAGAGACAGAATAACAATAATATAAAAAATATCCAGAAAAGCGCATTTCAAAAAAGTTCTAAATTGATTTGCATTTTAATGAATGAAATAAGTATTTGACCACTTCGCAAAACATGACTTAGTACTTGGTGGCAAAACTCCTGTTGGCAATCACAGAAGTCAAACATTTCTTGTAGTTGGCCACCAGATTTGCACACATCTTAGGAGGGATTTTGTCTCACTCATCTTTGCAAATGCTATCCAAGTCATTAAGGTTTTGAGGCTGATGTTTGGTAATTCAAACCTTCAGCTCCCGCTAGATATTTTCTATGGGATTAAGGTCTGGAGACTGGCTAGGCCAATCCAGGACCTTAATGTGCTTCTTTTTGAGCCACTTCTTTTTTGCCTTGGCCATGTGTTTTGGGTCATTGTCATGCTGGAATACCCACCCAGGACCCATTTTCAAGGACCTGGTTGAGGGAAAGAGGCTCTCACCCAATATTTGACAGTACGTGGCCCCCGATCATTGTCCCTTTTATGCAGTAAAGTTGTCCTATTCCCTTATCAGAAAAACACCCCCAAAGCATAATGTTTCCACCTCCATGTTTGACAGTGGGAATGGTGTTCTTGGGGTCATAGGCAGCATTCCTCCTCCTCCTCCAACCACAGCGAGTTGAGTTGATGCCAAAAAGCTTGATTTTGGTCTCATCTGACCTCAAGACTTTCACCCAGTTCTCCTCTGAACCATTCAGATGCAAATTAGCAAACTTCAGTCAGGCCTTTACGTGTGCTTTCTTGAGCAAGGGGACCTTGCAGACGCTGCAGGATTTCAGTCCTTTACAGCGTAGTGTGTTACCAATTGTTTTCTTGGTGACTATGGTCCCAGCTACCTTGAGATCATTAACAAGATTTTCCAGTGTAGTTCTGGGCTGATTCCTCACCAGTCTCATGATCTCTGAAACTCCTTGCATGAAGCCCCAGACCGAAGGAGATTGACAGTTATTTGGTGTTTCATCCATTTGCGACTAATCCCTCTCACCAAGCTGCTTGGCGATGGTCTTGTAGCCCATTACAGCCTTGTGTAGGTCTACAATCTTGTCCCTGACATCCTTGGACAGCTCTTTGGTCTTGGCCATGGTGGAGAAATTAGAATCTGATTGATTGCTTCCGTGGGCAGGTGTCTTTTATACAGGTAACAAGCTGAGTTTAGGAGCACTCCCTTTAAGAGAGTGCTCCTAATCTCAGCTTGTTACCTGTATAGAAGACACCTGGGAGCCAGAAATCTGGATGATTGATCAAATACTTATTTCACTCATTAAAATGGAAATCAATTTATAACTTTTTTGATATGCATTTTTCTGGATATTTTTGTTGTTTTTCTGTCTGTCGCTGTTAAAATAAACCTACCATAAAAATTATAGGCTGATCATTTCTTTGTCAGTGGGAAAACGTACAAAATCAGCATGGGGTCAAATACTTTTTCCCTCACTGTATATATAACTTTGAACTGTATTACGATGAGTTTAATAACACTGAATAAATATGGTGAGAGTAATTACGAGTAGCACAAGGAAGGAAGGTAGGGAAGGGTGTGACTGTAAGAGAGGAGAAGGAGCAGAGGAGAATGATGGTGAAGCTGGGGTGGGGGTGGCAATAACTTAATGGCTGATTGAGGCATCAAGAAAGGTGCAGTGATATTTGAAAGTAAGTGGATTGATTCTCTGGCTCAACATGTCATAATGTAGGTCTAAACTCAGACTCATTATCAGTAGTTCCATGACTTCCAGAGGTCGGAGCATCTTCTCTTTATTCCTCTGAGGTTGCATTTAAATTCCAGAAAAACCTCTTCCATTGAGAAGATTCTCAAATTGTAGAAAAAAGGCCCTCCACCTGTTTAATTTTACAAATTTGTGCAAACTTTGTGCTAGCGTAGGAGCTCGATGGCTATGCCAAAGTGATGGCATGCACGTTGTGGTGGCATTTACCAGGATGCTTACCAGGGTCCTTAACATTTGTACATTACATTTTTGTGTGCCCTGTACATTCTAGTTTAAAGATGTCATAGAGAGGAAAGAGATTGAGAGTAATAAAAACTTTTACAGACTGCTGATATTTTCAGAACGTAAAAGATCAATGCATCAATCCCAGACGCTGATTGCAAGAACACATCTTCATAATAACATGCTGCTGTATTCTGCCCTGTTGTCCCTTCCCTAATCAGTCACATTTGTCTCTGAATTTCAGCCAAATGTTTGTGACTTTAATCATCCTTTAGTTAAAATGCTAGAATTCAATAATTACTTCATGCAGTATGATTATTAGTTACCAAGTATATGAATGAACCACACACAGTGGTAATATTTATGAACCAAACTTTCAAACTTCAAATACATTTAAAAATTATTAGAGTTTGAAATAATCTTGAATTAATTACATTTTCCACTTTGTACTGTGAGAAATTGGAGTGTGATGGCAGCTGAGTAATGCTGAGGAGAAAATAATCGAATTTGGTACAGCCTAGAGCTGCTTCCAAAAATCAGAATTTTTTTAGTTTTTAGGAAATGTTAGAAGGTCCATATGGAAATGATAAAAGTGCTATATATTATCTGGGTGTAAGAAAAGTATTAAGACTAGCTGAAAATGGGAGCCCTGTTTGATGATAATGTGGTTTGGGGACTCCAAACTGAGTGGAGAATAGGACTTTAAGCTAAATGGGGCTTTAAGGACACCAAGCTAAGTAGGGAATAGGGTGTGGTACTTAAAATTCATATTCCCACAACTAAATCATAAGATTGAGCTCATCCTGACACAAGCATTATAAATTCCATTGAGACAGCTAGAGCCAGGGCAAAGGTTTTTTTTTTTTTTAAATCCTGCTCAGCTGACAATGAGTCCATTATAAACTAAGCCAAATGGCTACCATAAACAGCACTTAGTAGAATCTCAAAACCAAAGACCTTTTATAAACCTGTTGTAAAACTAGTCATTAAAACATTCTAGTTAACAGCATCTCTGGCACGATCTTGGTCCAGGTGAATTAACCCATTGGCAAAATATCTCTCAAATCAACAGCCTATTTAGGAAATGTTTTTTAACTGCCAGGACCAAAATCAACAAGTATTTTAAAAATGTTGATATGCTACTGTAGCGCTACCCCCAGTTAAGAGAGCCGCTGGTTTGTTTTGGGTCCCTGAGTACAGCTCCACCAACCCCCGGCAATTTGGCTCTACCCGCTCTGGCACAGTTAGTCAAGGGGTATGAATCTATGCACATATAAACATCACTTATACTCTAAGTGTAATGGGTATGAACTCACAAGCAGACTGCTGAAATAAGAATAACTGGCTTTACTTTGTCAGTAAGGAAAAAAAAGAATAGCAACATGCATTTAAACATATGACTTACAATACTTTAGCAGGTCCCTGCAATATGCACTTAAACATGTACACATATCTGTATCAACTAGCAATGGGGAAACGGAGCGCCAAGTGTGGCGACCGCATGCTATGCACCCCTGAGGTGCAATAAATCTATATGCGCCTACCTAACGGACCAGGCCTGATCCCTAGTAATAGAGCTCAGTCCTTGTACTAGTACAGTGTTCTTCACCGGCAATGAATCTGTAGAGGTGGTGCACATGTAGCTTTAAATGGTGTCTTTGTAATCCACAGAAAGTAACATTTGCTGCTCTGAGGTAAATTGTGCCTAGGCAGTTCAATAGGCATAAAACGTGTGTATCAATGCAGAATGAGCCTTCCGGCTCTCTCACCAATCCTGGGGTACCGTCCTCAGCTCCGGTCCCTCTAATGGCGGCTCTGGTCTCCTCAGTCACAGCCCCTGCGCTCCGGTCCTCAGCTCCGACCGACCGTCTGTAGGGATGAGTCTCCGCTCCGCTGCTGCTGACTCTGAGGGATGAGAGTCTCACTCCATCTGCTGCAAGGCCCAGGCTTCAGGCCTTCAGCTCCGGTCCGCACAGGTGGCTCCGCTGGCTGCAGTCTCCGCGTCACAAGCTCCGTCAGCAGAGGCAGGCCAGTCCTGTCAGGCCTCAGAAGAGGAAGTGTCCCAAGAGGAAGAGGCGGTCTCCGCTCTTCCTTTTTATAACCTCCCCCAGCAGCCTCTCGGGCGGAAACAAGCAGCCCGGGAGCCTGGGGGATTATGGGGGATGTAGTCTCTTCCCCTAAAAGGGGTACGACCCCGCTACACACTCCCCCCACTTTGAATCTTTGGTCCCCAAAGACAGTGTTCAAACTACAAGCGTCCTTGGTAACAACACGTTCACATAATTTGGACAGGGGAGCCTCCCACCAATTAGCATAAGATGGGGAGCTGTCCTGTCTACAGGTCACTTCAGTGTGGGCGACCTGTTTAACTGTGCCAGAGAGTGAGCTGGGGTTGCCCTCCACCAAATGAGCAGTGGATGGGCCAGGGCCTTCAACACTTCTCCTTGCTGTGGTAACAGAGTCCTCTGAACTTTCTCCCATCTTGGGGTAAGTTAACTTCTTGGGAGGCTTCACAACTCTGCGAGCTCTCTGTTCTCTTGGAACTTCTTCAGGAACACATTCTGGCAACATCTCTGGTTCTGGAACATCTACTTCTTCCTCTGAGTAGAGACCAGGGATATCTTCCCAGCACTCAGGCACATCACTGAATGGCACAAACTCTGTGGCTTCTGGGTTCAATGTGCCATCTTCCACCCCTTCAGTAGGTGGAAGATCTATGGCAGAATTTCCTGGGGTTGAGGAAGGCCATAGCCATTCAAGTTCTCCTCTTTCTTCTTCTGGTTGGGGGTCCTGTCCACCCCTAGCTTGGGATGTCTGAGACCTAGTATTAGGCCTGGGGGTATCCAGAATGGAAACAGATTCAGGTAAGTCTCTCGCTGGAGGTATTCTGACTGCTTCAGTGAGTGGGAGCAAGTGATTCCTATGCCAGGTCTTCAATGGCCCCACTCTTCCTTCTGGCTTCAACTTGTAAACAGGCAATCCTGGAAGTTTTCTACAGATGATATATGGCTCTGATCTCCATCTATCAGCAATCTTGTGTTTTCCAGGGATCCCTAGATTGCGTAACAGTACACGGTCCCCAGGCTGTAGGTCCTGTACTCTAACTTTCAAATCAAAGTTCCTCTTGTTTCGGGCCCCCCTCTGGTCGGAGGCCGCTTGAGCTTTCTCATAAGCTATCTTCAAACTGCGCCTCAGTCTGTCCACATATCCTTTGTGGGAGGCAGCAGAGGCATGGTCTAAGGAAATGCCGAAGGCCAAATCCACTGGCAATCTTGCTTCTCTCCCAAACATAAGTCGGTAAGGGGAAAAACCTGTCACATCACTTGTGGTGCAATTGTAAGCATGCACCAGAGCTGATATGTGCTGACTCCAATGTTGCTTCTTCTCTGTTTCCAAAGTTCCCAACATGTTCAATAGGGTCCTGTTGAACCTTTCAGGCTGGGCATCACCTTGAGGGTGATATGGTGTGGTTCTAGTCTTCTCTACTCCCAGAGAATCTAGTAGCTTCCTGATCAGGCGACTCTCAAAGTCCCTTCCTTGGTCTGAATGGATTCTCTGTGGCAGTCCATAGTGAACAAAGTACTTCTCCAGAAGTACCTTGGCTACTGTAGAGGCCTTCTGGTCCTTGGTTGGGAAAGCCTGAGCATAACGAGTGAAATGATCGGTTAAATCGGTGAATCGAAGGGTGGGGGGAAGGAAAAGTAGAGGGAGGGGTTAGCTGGTTTTTTCCTTTTTTTTTCTTTTTTTTTTTTTTGTTTTTTTCTCTCGGGTTTTTTTTTTTTTTTTTTTTTGTTGTTTTTTTTTTTCTTTTTTTTTTTTTTTTTTTTCTTCTCCGTGCCTTGTCGCTTCTCCCTTCCTCTCTCTCTTTCCCTTGCCCCCCGGCGATATGGAGGAAGTAAAGATAACCTCAATAAACGTAAAGGGGCTTAATGTCCCAGAAAAAAGAAGGATGCTTCTGAATGATTTAAAACGGATGCATACAGATATTGCCTTTGTACAAGAGACCCATTTTAAAGCGAGTGGATTCCCGCTACTTCAGAACAGATTCTTCCCAAATGTATACCACGCTTCAAACTATGAGGCAAAAACAAAAGGGGTCTCGATTATGATTTCTAACCGGATCCCATGGTCCCTAACAGACAAGAGGGTAGATACGAAGGGGCGGTATTTGTTTTTGAAGGGACAAGTGGGAGGAGTTAAGGTGACCCTGGCCACGATATATGCTCCAAATGTTATGCAAGAAGCGTTTTTAAAGAAGGTCCTCACAAAACTAACTGATTTCTCTGAAGGAAAGTTGATCCTCGGTGGGGATTTTAATATTCCCCTAGACCCTAAACTGGATACGTCCACAGGTACGTCATCCATCTCGCAAGGGGCCAGAAGGGGAATACTGAAGAGAGTACATGAACTACAGCTGGTGGATGCTTGGCGGACCATGCATCCAGGTGAGAGGGACTATACTTTTTTTTCTAACCCCCACCAGGTGTACTCAAGGATAGATCTCTTCCTGATTCCCCACTATTTACTTACTAGGATAACGGAGGCAACTATAGGAAATATAACGTGGTCAGATCATGCCCCGATCACTTTGTGCGTATCCCTTGCTGGTGCGCTGGGTTCTACCGAAAGAAGGTGGCGACTGAATGAGGGTCTGCTACAGATCCCGGAAATTCAGGAGGAAGTAGCAAAAGAAATAAATGCGTATTTCCAGACAAATGACACCCCGGGAAGTAACCCGGGCATAGTATGGGAGGCGCACAAAACTGTGATCAGGGGCATTCTGATCAAACACGGATCTAGAATAAAGAAAGAGAGGGAAAAACAGGTGACGAGTCTCCTACAAGAAATCCATGTTTTGGAACTCCAACATAAGAGGACCCCGACCCCCCCCATTGGGAGAGACTTGGGACACTTGAGGCGGCAACTAACGGATATCCTGCGTTATAAGGCCAAAGCAGCTATACAAAGAGGAAGGAAGACTACTTACGAACTAGGAGAGAAATGCAGTAAATTACTAGCAGGTAAACTCAAAGGGGAAACCACGACAGCATATATACCTCAAATAAAGGGGAGAGATGGGAAAATAATTTCACTACCCAAAGATATAGCGCAGACATTCGGGGAATTTTATGCCGCACTATACAACCTAGGAACACCACCTATCTTAACCGCGTCCCAGGAGGAATATCTCTCCTCGGCAAGAATGTCAAAGCTCTCATCGCCAGACCGGAGGAAATTGGACTTACCCATTTCCGTAGAGGAGGTGAACGCTGTAATTAAAACGTTGAAGCCAGGAAAGGCACCCGGCCCCGACGGCTTTACATTACATTACTATAAAAAATTCTCAACGCATTTGAGTACTCAATTGGTGAAGGTTTTTAATGCTTTAGGCCGGGCTGCAGCATTCCCTCCGGACTCTCTCCTGGCACACATCACGGTGCTACCGAAGGAGGGGAAGGACCCGATGGAATGCGGCAGCTATAGGCCGATTTCGTTATTGAATGTGGACTTGAAGCTCTTCACTAAAATCTTAGCATCTCGGATACAGCCATTACTATGCCAGCTGATCGATCTAGACCAAGTGGGGTTTATCCCCACGCGGGAGGCGAGGGATAACACCATCAAAGTCCTTAACCTGGTCTACCATGCCAATAAGACAAACATCCCCAGTGTCTTCCTGAGCACGGATGCGGAGAAGGCATTTGATAGAGTGAGTTGGCCCTTTCTGTTCACAGTGCTGAAACAGGTCGGCATGGGAGACCAGATGATTAAGTGGATTACGAGCGCTTATACACATCCAAAGGCAGAGGTGAAAGTAAATGGAGTGTTTTCTAAGTCCTTTAAAATATTAAATGGTACTAGACAGGGGTGCCCTCTTTCACCACTGCTGTTCTCACTGTCGGTGGAGCCCCTATTAAACAAAATAAGGCAAAATCCGGATATCCAGGGCTTAAAAATAGGAGACCGAGACTATAAGATCTCGGCCTATGCGGATGACTTGCTGTTCTCCCTGTCTGCACCACATATTTCAATTCCTAATCTGATGAGAGAGTTTGAAATATACGGAAAGTTATCGAATTTAAAAATAAACTACACGAAATCAGAAGCGATGGGAGTAGCGCTGCCGACCAAGGACCGCAACGCAATTCAGTCAAACTTTAGATTTAAATGGGTGTCTGAAAAGTTAAAATATCTGGGTACGCATATTCCACCGAACATAGGAAAGACTTATGAGGTAAATTTTCCAGCCCTATTCAATTCAGTGCGGAAGCTCTTGGACAAATGGCACCATGGGATTCACTCATGGTTTGGACGTTGTAACATTATAAAAATGAGCATTCTTCCAAAATTCTTATATTTATTTCAAGCTTTACCAATCACTATTCCGGCAGCCTATCTCCGTCAAATTTGTTCTTCTTTCACTAAATTTATATGGGCGGAGAAAAGACCCAGGATAGCGAGGGGTATTATGATGATGCCTAGGGGTTTTGGTGGAATAGCAGTCCCAAACGTATTGAAATACTACCAGGCAGTCCATTTGGGCAGAGTGGTAGACTGGTGCAGACATGGAGAATTCAAGTCATGGGTAGATCTGGAACAGCAGGCAAGTACGATACCATTACGCAGAGCACCTTGGTGCTTTGAAACAATTCCAATGTCTATTAAGAAGCATCCGACTATAGGTACTACACTGCGTATTAGTGCCAACCTATTGCGGGACTCTAAAATTTCTTCCAAAAACTCACCGTTGTTTCCTATCTTGGGAAACCCGGGGTTCCCCCCTGGAACTGAGGCAGGTGTATTCAAAAGTCTATGGGAGAGAGGAATTTCCCAAGCCTCACATTTTATGCTTAACGGGTCTTGGCCCACCTTAGCAGCCCTGAGGCAACTGGGGGGGAGTTTTGAATTAAAAACGTGGAGAGCGATACAGGTACTGCATTTTCTGAGATCTCTGGGGCCCGCAGAAAAATACGATCGCCAATTGACATTATTTGAGCAATATTGCGAGGAGCAAGAACCACTCCCCAGGTTGATCTCAAGAATGTACGGGATGTTAAATACCCCCTCAGAACATTTTGTACTCCCTAGTATAACTAAATGGGAAAGGGACCTGAATAGGACCTTTACCCAGGGCCAGAGGAGGAATATCATTTACCTCTCCCAGAGTTCATCGATATGTACAAGAATTCAAGAGTTAAATTACAAAATAATGACGCAATGGTACTATACGCCAATAAAACTACAGAGATTTTTCCCCGAAACGTCAGGTGCCTGCTGGAGATGTGGAGAGGAATCAGGAACCTTATTTCATATACTATGGGCGTGTCCTAAGATCAAGCCATACTGGGGGGAGGTCCGGAGAATATCCCAGAAATTTACAGATATTTTAATCCCGGAAGACCCCGCCTTCTTTCTTCTTCACATCTCCCAAATACCGATTCAGACATACAGAAAATCCATCCTCTGTCATTTGATCAATGCAGCCAAGGCAACGGTCACCGGGTGCTGGAAAGATTCAAGTCCACCTTCAATAGGGAGGTGGCTCAATAGAGTGCGAGAGATAGGAGCTATGGAGGATCTAGTGGCCTCGGGCCGAAATAAAGAAGAGCGGTACGACAAAATATGGGCAGGGTGGAATAGATTTATAAATACAGAGGATGGAAAGAGAATGATGTCTGGGAATGTCTGAGGTTGAGTTTTCTCCGTATCGCCGGGGAGCGGGGGGGGGGAGGGGGGGAGGTGGGGAAGGAAGGGAAAAAGTCATTACATCTAGTTTTTCCCTTGTTTTTGTTTTGGGGTTTCTTTTCTTTTTTTTTTTTTTTTTTGTTTGTTTGTCTATGTTTTGGGTAGGTAGAGGGAGGTAAAAAGTTGAGAAGGGAAAGCTGGGGGTAGGAAGGGAGCGTACCCTAAAACCCCCGATACAGTAATAGGCAGAACAACGGTTAAAAGGCAAGGGTCTAATATAAAGAATTGTAGTATGTTTCTAAGTCGAAATGGTGAAGTGTAATATTATGTTGTGAAACGGAAGTTTATGTTTTCTGTTGTTCTTGGTATATAAGCGGAATTTTTTTTTTTTTTATGGATAATGTATTCTGTATTTTTCCTTTTTCTTTTGAAAATAAAAGATTATAATGAAAAAAAAAAAAAAAAAGAAATGATCGGTTACCACCAGAACATTTCCCAATCCACTCAAGTCGGGTTTGAGGCAGAGAAAATCAATGCATACCAGATCCATTGGGCCTTGACTCTGTAGGTGGCCCATTGGGGCAGCTTGATGGGGTAAAGTCTTCCTCTGAATGCATCTTGCACAGGAATGGCAATACTCCTCCACTTCGGCCCTCATGCAGGGCCAATAAAACCGGTCCCTGACAAGTTGGAAGGTTCTCTCTGCTCCCAAGTGACCATGCTGGTCATGTAAGGCAATCAGCACAGTCTCTCGATGCTTTTCTGGGAGAAACAACTGCCACTTATCTTCTGGGCCATCAGAGGGGCCCCTTCGGTAGACTACCCCCTGATGCACCTGTAGTTTGTCCAACTCTCTCCTCAGTAGGCGAGCTTCTTTAGAAGGGTGAAGGCGAAGTCCCTCTGGACTCCTGTCTTCCAGGGCTTCCAGGACCAATCTCCCCATGGGGTCTTCCAATTGGTCACACCTTAGCTCCTTCTTGGACAGCTTCGGTAGACACTCTTCTGCTAGTTGAGTTACCCCACAGTAACACTTTGGGACTCCCACTGTGGTAACTCCTACCTCTTCAGCTCTGGATCCTCCTCTGGCTTGGAGTTCAGCCCCCTGACAAAGGGCTCGCACTCCATCTGGTGCCACTTGGGTCCAGTCTTCCCAATCATCAGCTATGACATGGGATCTTCGGGACAGGGCATCTGCATCCCTATTTCCAGCCCCTGGTCTGTACTTGAGGCTGAAATTGAATCCAGACAACGCCGCCAACCATCTGTGTCCAGTTGCATCCAGCTTGGCGGTGGTGAATAGATAGGTCAAGGGGTTGTTATCTGTCTTTACAGTAAACTCGGCCCCATACAGATAGTCTCTCAGTTTGTCAACAACTGCCCACTTGAGGGCTAAGAACTCCAACTTGTGGGTGGGATAGTTCTTCTCGGAGGGGGTCAGGCTCCGGCTCACATAGGCCACTGGTCGTAGCTGGTCTTCATACTCCTGGTAGAGTACTCCACCTAGGCCCTCATGGCTGGCATCAACATGTAGCTCATATGGTCTAGTGGGATCAGCGTAGGCCAAAACTGGGGCTGTGGTGAGACTTCTCTTCAAGGTTCTGAAAGCCTCTTCACACCTTGAGTTCCACTGGTCTTGGACCGACTCACTGGACCTCCTAGGCCCCAGTCCATCTTCCTCTCCTTCTGTCTTCAGCAGTTCGTTCAGGGGTTTTGCAATGCGGGCAAACCCATCCACAAACCTGCGGTAGTAGGAGCAGAACCCCAAGAAAGAACGAAGTTCTGTAACCGTTGTGGGCCTTGGCCACGAAGTAACTGCCTCCAACTTCTCAGGGTCTGTAGCCACTCCTTTTTCAGACACTATGTGTCCCAGATAGTTCACAGAAGACTGATAGAACCGACACTTCTCTGGAGAAAGTTTAAGTCCCTCTTCACTGAGCCTCTTCAGTACTTTCTCCAACCTGGCTTCATGTTCTTCCAAAGTCTTTCCAAAGACAATGACATCGTCCAGATACACAAGGACTTCTATGAGGTTCATATCTCCAACTGTCCTTTCCATAAGGCGTTGAAATGTAGCAGGAGCTCCAGATAGGCCCTGAGGCATCCTGTTGAACTGAAAGAATCCCACTGGGGTTATGAAGGCAGTCTTTTCTCTGTCTTCTGGATGCATGGGGATTTGGTAATACCCACTCTTGAGGTCCATCACACTGAACCACTTAGCTCCAGATAAACTCTGCAAGGCATCCTCTATCCTTGGCGTGGTGTACTGGTCAGGAATGGTCCTCCTGTTGAGAGTTCTGTAGTCAATGCAGAGCCTCAATGACCCATTCTTCTTCCTGACTACCACTATTGGGGAGGCATAGGGGCTTCTGGACTCCCTAATCACTCCCGTCTTCTTCAGTTCCGCAAGCTGCTCTCTCAGATCCTCCAGATCTGCTAGCGGGACTCGCCTCACTCTCTCTCTGAATGGCTTGTCCTCTTGCATGCGGATTCGATGGGTGGCACTCCTCGCACACCCCACATCAAACTCATCTTTAGAGAAAATCTTCTCCCATCTGGTCAGCTGGGCCTTGGCTCTCTCTTTCCAAGCTCCAGGTAGGTTTGGGTTTTCCATGGAGAGTTTCTTCCAAACATCTTCTCCTTCACCCGTTCCCTTCACTTCTGACCAGCCAACTGGGACAGCAGGACTCACCTGTCCCAGAAGCATCCTGGCAGGGATCTCCACGGGCTGCTCCGTGGGGTTCCTCACACTGACAGGGACTCTTCCTCTAGCCTTCTTCAGGTCCTTCAATGAGATTACTTCTGGTATCACTTCCAGACCTGAGTGACCCTCCATTGGGTCAGGTTCCAACATCACAAAGGGGCCAGGCTGCTCCCAGGTAAGTTTCACCGTGGCTCTCATGCAGGTCACCTCTCCAGGCTGTAACACTGCTCCTTCTTTTCCAAGCCTCCATACCCTTCCTATCCCCTCACTTGGGGTCTTCTGCTCTAGGACCAACCGCTGATAGGCTGCCTTCAGCATGGGATGGATCTTGGGAGTTGAAAGATTCTCTTTCTTCACCAGGGGGGTCAGAAGCCTTCTGACTAGGTCCGTGTTTGTCCCTATAATCAGGGACGTCTTGCTGGTTCCTGGTGGGCGGGGACACACCACTGCTAAGGTGTCAAACACTTCAGTCTTCCCAGCTACGGATGGGTCAAACGTCAACCGTATGGATAGGTAGCCATCATAGGGGAAACTCTGAGTTCCCAATCCCCTTATCTCCAACTCTTCTATCTTCTGTATTGGCAGATGGCTCAGGTATCTGTCATAGAAGTCCCTGTACAATAGGGTCACTTGTGCTCCAGTGTCCAGGAGGGCCTTCGTGTACACTCCTTCCACCTGGATGGGTACAGTAGGGGATGGACCAACTAGCTTTTCTGGGTAAGGCTGAGTTGATGCTGTCCTCTTCTTTGGACTCTTTGCTTTACCAGCACTTGATTTGCACTTGCTCCTTTCTTGAGCCTGGTATGCATTAATTTTCTCCCTCTTACTGGGAGTGTGAACCCGTTGAGGGACATTGTTATCTCTCACTTTGAAGAGTTCACGCTTGGGGGTGCTGTGTCTCTCCGGAGGGGTCTTGCCCCCTTTCTCTGGAGTGCACCTTGGTTGAGGATCCCTGGGTTCCTTCCGAGGGGTTTGATCTCCTCGCTTTCTCTTCCTGTTGTGCTTCTTGGAGCTCACTGAAGGTGATGGGCACCCGGTTGGCTCCTTCACCGGGGCCCTTTGGCGTTTCCCGCCGGCTGGCGGCTTTCTGTTTTCTTCTTCTTGGGACTTGCACATACAGCTGCAATATGGCCAATTCCTCCACAATTAAAACAGACCATCCCACCGTAGTCAGGTGGGGATGCCGGTGCTGAAACAGCTGGAAACAATTCCCTCCTGCCTGTTTCTTTCTTGGGATTGGGCGTCTCTTTCGCCACTAGGGACGTCAGTATCTCCATTATCTGGGACATCTGCAACTTCAGGGCATCTACCTCTGTCTCTCTCTCAGGGGTTAAGGCCGACCTGACCGTGGCCACTGGAGGTTTTGTAGACCCCATCACTTGCTTTTCCCTTTTCTCTTCCAACATGGCCTCTTCTTCTCTGACCATTCGGATGAGGTCAGGGTAGTCCAGGCTCTTCCCATCCTGCCGGGTACGTAGTACTAGTGCGACAGGGTCCAGGGGTTGGGCTCCCCTCATCACCTGCTGGGCACGGGCTTCATCTACCTTCCCTGGATCTATCCCCTTCTTCAGGATAATCCTATGCAGGATCTTGTCTATGCGTCCCATGTACTCTGACAGCTTCTCCCCTGTCTTCTGGTAACAGTGTTCCAGTTGATAGGTAAGTTCTGTGACTTTTTCTGTCCCACCAAACACACTTTCCAGGATGTCTATGTAGTCCTGGGCAGTGCAATCCTTTTTGCTTGTCTTCAGATTGCGTATGGCCTCTAAGGCAGGTCCTTTTAGGCTCTCAACAATCCTTTGCTTCTTTCTGCCTTCTGAGACCTCCCATTCTTCTAGGGCCTGCGTGGCACCATCTAACCACTCTTCAAATCTCTCTTCTCCCGAGGGTACAGGCGTCCTCCCTGAAAACATCCGGAGTTTCCTGTATCCCGACATTGGGTAATCCCCTGGGTCTCTTCTGCACTGAGTCACAATCTCCCCTAGGACAGCACACAGTTCTGCACTAAGAGTAGTCTGTGCGGGTGCGGGACTTTCCGCGCCCTTCTGCTCTTCCTTCTTTGGGGATAGAATGGCTTTCATAGGAGAACAGTCTCCCTTGCACGGCAGCGCATGCAGCAATTGGTAGGCCTGACCATTCGGTGCCTGTATGCTCTGGCTCCTGAACTGCTCTGGAGTCTCTTCCTTCCATTCTATTAAGGCGTATGTGTACCCAGCATCATTTCTCATGTCCATTATCCATGACTTCTGGCATGGGGATAATGACATTATGAGCTGCTTGACTGCCTCTCTCTGCCATATCCCTGGCAGTTCAATGACTGCTGCTGCGGCCGGGTCAGCGGCCCATGTTGCGGACCACCGTCCCACTTCTATTGGGTCCATGCCGGTACCTTCTGGCGGCTTTTCCCGCTGACTCAGGATCCCGGATTACGAGCCCCCACGTGTAGCGCTACCCCCAGTTAAGAGAGCCGCTGGTTTGTTTTGGGTCCCTGAGTACAGCTCCACCAACCCCCGGCAATTTGGCTCTACCCGCTCTGGCACAGTTAGTCAAGGGGTATGAATCTATGCACATATAAACATCACTTATACTCTAAGTGTAATGGGTATGAACTCACAAGCAGACTGCTGAAATAAGAATAACTGGCTTTACTTTGTCAGTAAGGAAAAAAGAATAGCAACATGCATTTAAACATATGACTTACAATACTTTAGCAGGTCCCTGCAATATGCACTTAAACATGTACACATATCTGTATCAACTAGCAATGGGGAAACGGAGCGCCAAGTGTGGCGACCGCATGCTATGCACCCCTGAGGTGCAATAAATCTATATGCGCCTACCTAACGGACCAGGCCTGATCCCTAGTAATAGAGCTCAGTCCTTGTACTAGTACAGTGTTCTTCACCGGCAATGAATCTGTAGAGGTGGTGCACATGTAGCTTTAAATGGTGTCTTTGTAATCCACAGAAAGTAACATTTGCTGCTCTGAGGTAAATTGTGCCTAGGCAGTTCAATAGGCATAAAACGTGTGTATCAATGCAGAATGAGCCTTCCGGCTCTCTCACCAATCCTGGGGTACCGTCCTCAGCTCCGGTCCCTCTAATGGCGGCTCTGGTCTCCTCAGTCACAGCCCCTGCGCTCCGGTCCTCAGCTCCGACCGACCGTCTGTAGGGATGAGTCTCCGCTCCGCTGCTGCTGACTCTGAGGGATGAGAGTCTCACTCCATCTGCTGCAAGGCCCAGGCTTCAGGCCTTCAGCTCCGGTCCGCACAGGTGGCTCCGCTGGCTGCAGTCTCCGCGTCACAAGCTCCGTCAGCAGAGGCAGGCCAGTCCTGTCAGGCCTCAGAAGAGGAAGTGTCCCAAGAGGAAGAGGCGGTCTCCGCTCTTCCTTTTTATAACCTCCCCCAGCAGCCTCTCGGGCGGAAACAAGCAGCCCGGGAGCCTGGGGGATTATGGGGGATGTAGTCTCTTCCCCTAAAAGGGGTACGACCCCGCTACACTACTATAAAATGACATTAATAGAAAGCAAAAATAGGGAAAAAAGTACTTGTGCGCTACCCATAGTGTGAATTAATGAATAATGTGCAATGTGTTACAGCTTCTGAACTCCTAAAGTGTCACCAGCACCTAATAGAAATATTAATACAATCAAATGGAGCAGCGCTATATGTAAACACTTTTTCGAAAATCTTCTCTAAGAATTTTCGTTCAAATTTCGCACCATTAGTGGGCTGCAGCAACAGACGATTTTCGTGCGGCCATCGAATTTGAGTAATCGGGCATGTTGTAATTTTTTTAAAAAACAAACAATTTTCTAATCAATGATGGGAGAATCTTAAGAGAAATGTAATAAAAAAAAAAAAATGTGCATGTGAAAGAAATGAAAATTCCCAGAAAGAAAAGAAGATTCCCAGCTACGAAAAAAATTTTCTGTAGCAACGGAGGTGAAATTGATGGCTTGGTTGGTCGGATTTCGAAATCAATGGTGGGATAGGATCACAAAAATTCTTTCGAAATTCGACCATGTATGTATGGCCAGCCTTATGGTCAATTGACCCACATTTATAATATTTCAAGTGTGGACAAATTTGTGATTTCATATTGCGAAGAGTTAAGCGTTCTGTCAGATTTGTATTTGTATCTAAGACCTCATTAGGAGATTTTTTCTTATTTAATGTCTCTGTGCCACCAGGGTACAAAATGAGGGGAGTTGGTGTCACTGTGTCAAGAAGGAAAAGTCAGCAATTAAAACTTGGTCAGAAGGACATGAAGGGAAGGCAAATCTCTCTAATAAACATTATATTTTGAGATTCCCTGCTAGGTTTTGATCAGAGCAGATGAGTATTTGCCTTTTTTCCTAAATATATCTAACTTAACTTTATGTTATTATGTATTGGCCATATCTTCTGAAAACTCTGCTAGGTTGTCTATAAATGCTTGTTCTTTTGTTCCTGCCATCCTCCATAAATTTTTTTATCGTTGTCCTGTCTTTTCACATCAACTTTTTCTTAACTTTTTATATGCTAGTTGACCTTCCATGTTTTTATTAAGATCCAAACCTTGTGTTTCCTGCTTATATTTTAATCATTCTTCAGAATTCTTGGTGTAAACCAACACTTCTCTTTTCCACTCCTAGTTAACATTATAAACCAATTTTAAGTGCTCCATTCCTAAAGTATATGTAAACCCTCACCTTGTAAAATAACCCATTCATTATAAAATAGAAATGAGAGGCAAAACAATTGTGTATAGATATAACAAAAACAAACAAAAAAAAAACACTATAAATACCTTTTTCTCTTTTTTATAGGTGATCACATTCCTTTTGTTCTCAGCTGTATAAGAGCTAGAGCAGGAGAAACTGTAGCACACTGGTCTTCCTAATGAATGGCTGTGAAGGAGGGGGCATGGCAGGACAAGTCTGATCATTGGAGGAGAGCAGGCTAAATTCTTAGCACAGCTAGAAAACTGACTACGCTTTGCTCTCATATCATATGCCTAGTATGGTCAGTTTTTAATAGGAAAGCAGAGGGACTGTCAAGAACACCAGGGATTTAACACAAAGGAAGAAATACAAAGAGAACAGGATACTTTCTCATACAAGTACATGGTACAACAGACACATATCAGGATTATGAAATGTTGGGTTTCCATATTCTTTAACCACCCCAAAATCCCTGTATAGTAAAAAAAGGGCCTAGAGCTAGATGCAGTTTTCTGGAGTGCTGTTTAACCCTTTAAGCTCTGGAAGGTTTTATCTCCAGCATTTTTTGCTATTCTGCACTTCGCTACTTTAACTGGCAATTGCACGGTCATGCAACACTGTACGCAAATTCAATTTACATAATTTAATACACAATACAGCTTTCTTTTGGTGGTATTTAATGTTTTTTTTTTTTTTTTATATAATAGTAAAAAGACTGAAATTTTGGGAAAAAAACATAATGTTTTCTACTTCCTGTTATAAAACATATCCAATAAAAAATAAATCTAATTTCTTCATACATTTAGGTCAAAGTGCATTCTGCTACATGTCTGTGGTAAAAAAAATATATATATATATTAATTGGTTTGTGTGAAATTCATAGTGTCTACAAATTATGGTATATACTGTATACTGGAGTTTATTTTTAATAGCAATGGCGGTGATCAGCGACTTATAGTGGGACACTAACAGACACTGGGTGGGAACTCATTAACTGACACTGAAATTACCAGTGACACTAATACAGTGCTAATACTAAACACTGTCACTGTACTAATGACAGACAAATCTGATTTCTTTTTAGGAGGAGATAAGTAAAACCTTGGACAGAGGGGTGGCTGTGGAAGTAGTATACTTGGAATTTGCAAAAGCATTTAACACAGTTCCCCACACATGGCTAATGTGTAAGGTAAAGTCTACCGGCTTGGAAAGATCAGTTTGTAAATGGATAGAAAACTGGCTAAAAGACCAAATTCAGAGAGTAGTGGTTAATGATTCATACTCTGAATGGTCTAAGGTTATCAGTGGTGTACCCCAAGGTTCAGTGCTGGGACCCTCACTTTTTAATATCTTTTAAATGATATAGGATCTGGGATTAAAAGTACCATTTCAGTCTTTGCAGATGACACCAAGCTATGCAGTGGAATAACGTCCTTACAGGATGTTTACAATTTGCAAGCCGACCTCAATGCTCTGTTTAATTGGGCAACTATGTGGCAAATGAGGTTTAATGTTGATAAATGTAAAATTATGCACTTGGGGGCTAAGAATATGCATGCATCATACATACTAGGAGGAGTACAACTGGAAGAGTCAATGATGGAGAAGGATCTGGGTGTTCTGGTAGGTCACAAGCTTAATAAGAGCATGCAATGCGAAGCTGCGGTTTCCAAAGCGAGCAAAATCCTTTCTTGTATTAGTATGGACTCCAGAGAGAGAGATATCATTTTGCCCCTGTACAAATCATTAGGACCTCATCTGGAATGTGCAGTTCAGTTTTGGGCACCAGTTCATAAAAAGGATATCAGGGAACTGGAGAAAGTACAGAGAAACCAAACTGATAAGAAGCATGGAGGAACTCAGCTATGAGGAAAGATTAGAGAAACTGAATTTATACTCTCTTGAGAAGAGGATATTAAGGAGGGATATGATCAACATGTATAAATACATACTGTGCTTGGCATAAATTAGTACACCCCTTTTGAAAAGTAAAATTGTAATCAATATCTCAATGAACACAAGAACAATTTCCAAAGTTTTGACAAAGGTGAGTTTTATAGAACATTTGTTTAGCTCATTACATGAAAGTAAGGTTAATTATACAACTTAGATTACAAAATCTTCAGTCTTACTTAAATTAGTTGGTGCAAAAATGAATACACCCCACAACAAAAACTGCTACATCTAGTATATTGTATAATCTCCATGATTTGTAAGGACAGTGCCTAGTTTTCTAGCAATGGAATGAACAAGAACATATTGCAACATCTATCTTTTTCCATTTTTCAAAAATGACTAGACATGTGCAATTCGTTTCGTTTTTTTTTCGGTTTTCGTTTTTTTTCGTTATTTTCGTTCGTTCGTTTTCGTACGAATGAACGAATCGTTCGAATCGTACGAATCCGATTAACGAATCATTTGAATCGAACGAATCTGAAAAACAACGAAAATCCGAAAAAAACTAATTAGAAACAACGAATGTACTAATGAAGAAAATCCGAAAAATGAACGAAAAAATTCGTACATTCGTAACTTTTTTTTTGTTAAATTGGTAATTTTTCGTGTCCCTTACAATGGTGCTGCTTAACGTGCTTCGAATGGATTGAACAAAAAAATTCGTACATTTGTAACTTTTTATTTCGATTAGTAACTTATTTTTTCGATTCGTAACTTATTTTTTCGATTCGTAACTTTTTTTTTTCGATTCGTAAACTTTTTTTTTTTTTTTTTTTTTCCGATTCGTAATTTTCCGTGTCTCTATTGAACAAAAAAATTCGTACATTCGTAACTTTTTTTCCGATTCGTAACTTTTTTTTTCGATTCGTAAATTATTAAAATGTAATAATAGCATACACATTACATAAAATTATGAATTATGCTCCAATTACGAATGTACGAATGTTACGAATGTACGAATAAATACGAATGCGTCCGAAAATTAAACTAACGAAAAAACGAATCAACGAAAAAAAAACTCTTACGAATGTACGAATCGTTACGAATACGAACACCGACGACTTACGAATGTACGAATCGTTACGAATCCGAACACCGACGACTTACGAATGTATGAATCATTACGAATACGAACACAGACGACTTACGAATGTACGAATCGTTACGAATCAACGGAAACAAAAAAAACTTAACGAAAAAAAAAAAAAAAATTCCGGAAACGAAAAAAACGAAACGAAAATAAACACATTTTTTTTTGTTGTGCACATGTCTAAAAATGACCTCTTTTAGAGTCTGGATGCTGGATGGAGAGTGATGCTTGGCCACTGAATCACTTTCACCCTGTTCTTCTTCAGAAATGCAACAGTGGCCTTAGATGTGGGTTTTGGATCATTATCATGTTGGAAAAGTGCACAACGACTAAGGGCACTGAGTGATGGTAGCATCTTCTCTTTCAATATAGAGCAGTACATCTGTGAATTCATGATACCATCAATTAAAAGCAGTTCCCCGACACCAGCAGCACTCATGCAGCCCCACAGAAGGACACTGCCACCACCATATTTCACTATAGGCCCCATGCATTTTTCTTTGTACTTCTCACTTTTGCGACGCCATACAGTTTTGAAGCCATCAGTTTCAAAAACATTTATCTTGGTTTCATCACTCCAGAGTACAGCGTCCCAGTAGTCGTCTTCTTTTTCAGCATGGGCCCTGGCAAACACTAGGCGGGCTTTTATGTGCATGGGTTTTAGGAGAGGCTTCCTTCGTGGATGACACCCATGCATGCCATCCCTCTGCAGTGTACGCCGTATTGTGTCACAGGAAACAATCACCCCAGTTTGGCTTTCTTTAGCTAACTGCAGTGAACTTGTGTGGTGATTTTCTTCGACCCTTCTCATCAGAAGACGCTCCTGTCAAGGTGTTAACTTCCATGGACGGCCTTGACGTCTCTGTGAGATGGTTGCAGTTCCATTATTGCTAAATTTTTGTATCACTTTTGCTACAGTATTCTGACTGATAAGTAAAGCTGTTGATGCTGATCTTCTTGTAGCCTTCACCTTAATTTTTTTAAAGAAATTATTTTATCTTTCTCAGGCCTTGTGACATTTCTCTTCCATGTGGTGCCATTGCTGACAGCATGAAATGGGAAGGGGTTTTCCTTGTTAAGTAATGCCCTTTTATGATCAACTGTCTGCTGGACACCTGTTTAATGAATAATTAGACTTACCTGTAGTTGAATTCTTGTTTTTTTTAATTTGTTGTCTAAAATTTAGCTTTGCTCATAAGACTTTCATTGGGGTGTATTCATGTTTGCAACATGGTTTTGAATGAATTTGTTAGGAAAAATAATTGTTTGTCTGTGAAAATTAACAAATCTTGGTTGCAATCAGTAGCCTGCATTTGTGGGCGTATTTTGTAGTATAGTGTCCCATAGAAAATATTGATTCTGAAAGGAAATTAAAGGTTTTCTGACAAATCTGTTGGGGTGTACTCATTTATGCTAAGCACTGTAAGTGATCCATATAGTGAACTTGGTGTTGAGTTATTCACTTTAAGGTCATAACAGAAGACAAGGGGCACTCTTTATATCTGGAGGAAATGTTATTTAGTCTTCAAATACAGAAAGGCTTCTTCACAGTAGGAGCTGTGAAAATGTGGAATAGACTCCCTCAAGAGCTGGTTCTGTCCAGTAGATTGCTTTAAAAAAGTCCTGGATTGTTTCATAAATGTACATAATATAACTGGATACTAACATTTATAGGTAAAGTTGATTCAAGGAATATCTGATTACCTCTTGGGGGATCGGGAAGGAATTTCCCCCCCTGCTGGAGCATATTGGATCATGCTTTGCTGGGTTTTTTCTTTGCCTTGCTCTGGGTCAACTGTGGGTATAGAATTGTGCATATAAGATTGTAATTTTCTTTTCCTTATTGGTTGAACTAGATGGACATGTGTCTTTCAACTTGACTAACTATGTAACTATGAAATTACACTGGCTGGGATGGGGTTAACATCTAGGGGCAATGAAAGGGTTAACTGTGTGGGCAATATGTGCTGCTTTTACTAATAGATGTGTCTGATTTCTCCCCCCTTTAGTAAACACAGGGATCTGTGATGTAATACGCTATGCCGATCAGCAGGTCCCTGCCATTTTTTATTGGCCAGGACCTGCTGACAGACTTGTGCGGTACCGAATGACAGCACAGATGGGGAGGCGCATGCGACCCCCTATCCAGAAATGGCAGATCATGCATATGTACGCGATCCAGCGCAGAGCGGATACCCCGCCGCAGTATATATACAGGGCCTTGAAAAATAATTCTTACCCCTTGAAATGTCTCTACCAGCTTTGCACATCTAGAGAGTGACGTCTCTGCCCATTCTTCTTTGCAAAATAGCTTAAGCTCTGTCAGATTGGATGGAGAGCTTCTGTAAACAGCAATTTTCAAATCTTGCCACAGATTTTTAATTAGATTTAGTTCTGGGTCTTGACTGGGCCATTCTAACACATGAATATGATTTATTCTAAGCCATTCCATTGTAGCTCTGGCTGTATGTTTAGGGGTGAACCTTCTCCCAGTCTCAAGTCTTTTGCACACTCTAATGCCCCATACACACAAGCGGAATTTCCGTTGGAAAAATCTTGGATGGTTTTTCCGATGGAATTCCGCTCAAGCTTGGGTGGCATACACACAGTCACACAAAAGTTCACTGAACTTTCGAACGTCAAGAAAGCAGTCCAATGTTGCCGAGCATGCGTCAAATTGTTTCGGAAGTCGGAATTGGTACAGAAGATCGGAATTTCCATTCAAAACTTTTTCCGACCGAAAAATTGAGAACCTGCTCTCAATCTTTTGCTGGCTGGAATTCCACCAGCAAAAGTCTGATGGAGTCTGATGGAGTATACACGTGGTCGCATTTTCCGACGAAAAGCTCTCATCTGACTTTTGCAAGCGGAATTTCTGATCGTGTGTACGCGGCATTACAGGTTTTCTAAGATTTCCCTATATTTGGCTCCATCCATCTTCCCATCAACTCTGTCCCTGTTGAAGAAAAGCATCCCCACAACATGATGCTGCCACCACCATGTATTACGGTGGGGATGGTGTGTTCAGGGTGATATGCAGTGTTAGTTTTCTGCCACACATAGCGTTTTGCTTTTAGGCCAAAAAGTAACATTTTGGTCTCATCTGACCAGAGCACCTTCTTCCACATGTTTTCTGTGTGCCTCACATGGCTTCTCGCAAACTGCAAACATGATGTCACGCCCCCTGGTAGTGGTGAGTCTGATTAGCAGAGAAGGGCCTCCCTTGCGGCTCCCGCTCGCCGGTCCCCTGATGATGGGACAGTAGGACCAGGAGTCAGGAGGGGCACAGGTGCCTGGCAGGAATGGTCAGACCGGTGCAAGAGCTTCCTGGATAAGCTCAGCGGATGAGGTATGTAGGTAGCTGCTGGTAAGCAGGTTCTGTAGACAGACTGGAACAACAGGTAAGCTGGATCTGTGTGCAGGCTGGAACATCAGGCAGACTTGGATCTGTATGCAGACTGGAACAACAGGTAAGCTGGATCTGTGTGCAGGCTGGAACAACAGGCAGACTTGGATCTGTATGCAGACTGGAACAACAGGTAAGCTGGATCTGTGTGCAGGCTGGAACAACAGGCAGACTTGGATCTGTATGCAGACTGGAACAACAGGTAAGCTGGATCTGTGTGCAGGCTGGAACAACAGGCAGACTTGGATCTGTATGCAGACTGGAACAACAGGTAAGCTGGATCTGTGTGCAGGCTGGAACAACAGGCAGACTTGGATCTGTATGCAGACTGGAACAACAGGTAAGCTGGATCTGTGTGCAGGCTGGAACAACAGGCAGACTTGGATCTGTATGCAGACTGGTACAACAGGTAAGCTGGCTCTGGGATGGTCAGACGGGCCGGGTCAGATATCAGGCTGGCAGCACGGTACAGGTGGAGAAGACAAGAGGATGGTCACAGACAAGCCAAGGTCGATACACAGGGACAGAGCGGATGGTCAGGGATAGCCGGGTCAGATACAGGTAAACAGACTTCAGATCAGGTTTCAAACACAGAACGTTGTAGAGCAGACAGCGGGGACCGTCAGTAACAGAAGGGTTTAAATAGCCTCATTGGCGCCAATGGAGGCGCGCACCCGTCCGCGCACGCTCGCCCCCGTCTGCGGGCGCGCGCGTGCACGCGCGCGCTCGCGCATGCGCAATGGCAGCCGAGAACGGGAACCAGGGATGCTGAGGCGCCGAAAACTGGCAGGATCATCAGGTCGCCGGCCACGGATGGAGCCTTCATGACACATGACTTCCTTTGGCTTTCTTTCAGCAATGGCTTTCTTCTTGACACTCTTTCATAAAGGCCAGATTTGTGGAATGCACGACTAATAGTTGTTCTGTGGACAGATTCTCCCACCTGAGCTGTGGATCTCTGCAGCTCCCCCAGAGTTACCATGGGGCTCTTGGCTGCTTCTCTGATTAATGTTCTCATTGCCCGGCCTGTCAGTTTAGGTGAACGGCCATGTCTTGGTAGGTTTGCAGTTGTGCCATACTCTTTCCATTTTCGGGTGATGGATTGAACAGTGCTCCTTGAGATGTTCAAAGATTAGGATATTTTTTTATATCCTAATCCTGCTTTAAACTTCTCCACAACTTTATCCCTGACCTCTCTGGTCTATTCCTTGGCCTTCATAATGCCGTTTGTTCACTAAGGCTCTCTAACAAACCTCTGAGAGCTTCACAGTACAGCTGTATTCATACTGAGATCAAATTACACACAGGTGGACTCTATTTACTAATTAGGTGACTTTTGAAGGCAATTGGTTTCACTAGATTTTAGTTAGGGGTATTAGAGTACAGGGGACTGAATACAAATACACGGCGCACTTTTCACATATTTATTTGTAAAAAAAATTTAAAACTATTTATCATTATCCTTCCACTTCACAATTATGTGCTACTTTGTGTTGGTCTATCACATAAAATCCCAATAAAATACATTTATGTTTTTGTTTTTAACATGATAAAATGTGGAAGATTTCAAGGGGTATGAATACTTTTTCAAGGCATTGTACATGGGGATGTTCCACTATTGGTTAAAAATGGCACTGCAGGAAACACACACAGGAGGCCAGTGCACCTGTTAAATGGCTATGATCGAGCTGTCATTGGACATTTTCAGGCACAATTATTTCTTGGTGTTTCTTATAACATAATAAGTGCTTTCACTTTTTTAGTTCAAATCCTCTTTACCATACTCATGGAAATTTGGAGCAAAAAAACATGTAAAATGTAAAAATCTGGTTTTGTAGTAAATAGTACAAAAACTTCTCAAAATATGTGCTAGCTGACAAAAATATTGTATTTAAAATGTTAATAAAAACACCTTTTTGACAAAACACGAAGCTGGGTTCTCAGGTTTATATATACATGCTGTGTATTCTAATTAGTGCAAAAATAAAAGAAAAAGAATCAACAAAGACCATACTGCTGTGATTTGCCAACTTCTTTGTCAGGTATTATTTTATATTTATTTTCACAATTTCTAAAAATTATTTACTGCTTGTTTTTCTAGTTCTTTTTAAAGATTCCTTGTACTTCTGGTAACCTACGGCATTAATAATCTGTAGATGCAAATGTTACTTCGTGCACCTGTTATATTTATTGTTTACAATGGAAAACAGGTTTGGCATTTTGTGAAGCAAATGGAAAGAAAAAAAAATGTCTTGAGGACATTAAATTCACTGACAGGCGTAAGCGGGTTGACTGTAATTCTGTAGGCTATCACGCGTCCTGCAGCTCAGGGAAGAACACAATTTGTATTTGTGCAGGAATACTAACTTGACAGCGGGGTCATTGCCAAAAGCCCAAATGGCTTGATATATGTTTTGGTTTTCACAACAGTTCAGTAAGACATGCTGGGAAACCAATTACCAGTTTCATGTAAAGAAAAGAAAACATACAAAATACAGAAACATGAACAAACAGAATAAATCATTTTTCTCCATTGTTCACATTGGAACTAAAGTCTAATCATAAAAACTGTAAATGATGGATGCAGATGTTTAAAGGACCCCTGAAAAATGTTTGGACGTGTGTAATTACATGGAAAGAAGAGTAGGGAATAGGCTGTTAGGTCGAATAAAGGGAATTCCTTTTTTTTTTCATTAAAGACTTATTCAATTTCAAATAATATTACAACGAAGAATGCCCACAATTAAAAAAACTATACAAAAGAAACATTTAGGAAAAAAAATACTCTTTAGAAATAAATATATTGCACCATCCATATAGGCTTTGATATAGAAAAAGAGAAAAAAAACGGAAAACAAACAAATACCCTGCATATGCCTTCCCCCTTGAGGCTCTTCTTTACCTCAATAAATTTAGCCCTCCGGCGCTGCACTTCTGCAGAAAAATCCGGGTAAGAGGATATTCTTGCATTATCTATCTTCATGAGGTCTCCCTTGGTTCTGGCAGGGTACAATATAGCATCGCTGTCTTTAAAATTAAGCATTTCAAAGAGGAATGGATGTGGGGGCTCACCAGGTCTAGGCGGTCTTGCTGGAACTCTGTGAGCCCTCTCAACTGCAAACATCTTGGAAAATGAATTTTCACCAAAGGTACTGGTAAGCCATTGCTCTATGAAAGCCACTGGGTTCTTCCCTTCTGCTCTCTGCGGTATCCCCACTGCTCTCACGTTGTTTCATCTGAATCTATTTTCCATGTCCTCCAGTCGATCGGTGTGACCAGAGGAGTGAGACTGCAGGGGATTTATTTCCCTCAGCAATGGCGCTACCTCATCTTCAACATTGCTCAGTCTCCCCTCTAAAGCAGTGGTGTGGTCACGCAGCTTCTGGATATCATGCCTGATTAGGTTAATCTCCTGCTTAACCCCTTTAATTTCAGTGGTCAGAGCTGTGATAGCTGTGTTACATGAGGTGACTGCGGACAGAATGTCTCTGTGTGGGTTCCGTGTCAGGCTCTGCTGTGCTATCTTTGTTCATAGCTGCAGGGAAGGAAGCCTGTGCACTAGCTGTACTCGTGACTGCAGGAAGGGGGGCCTGTGTACTCACTGTGTCCCATACGTTTGTGTCTATGGTATTTTCCTGCCATGCCGCCCCTGGGTTATCCATGTCATCTTGTTCTGTTTGGTCCAGAATTGAGGATTCATTCCTGGAGGGATTGTCCTTTGCTCCTGGTTTAGCGAAGAGCCTTATTGCTGCCTCCTTTGCTGAGTGCATGGAGCGGGCGCCATCTTGTCCCGCATGGTCTGTCGCCATTAGTGATTCCTTTCCCCCGCCAGGACATCTCTGTAGCTTAATTCCCGGGAACCCGGATCGTAGAGCAGGTTGTAGGGATCCGGTATAGCGGAAAGACAGACTGTGGATCGGTCTCAGGAGCCGGTAATCAGGATGTATGGACAAATGTTCGGTGGAGCTAGAGCTCTGTGCGTCCTACTTAAACAGTTGCAAGCTATGCCCCGCACGCCTTCCCCCTTACCTCCATAAAGGGGAAACAGACCAAACGGAGAGAATTTTCGACCACCTTTCCCAATTTTTTTTCTTTTATTTTTTGTGGGGTGAGCTTTATACTAGCTTATAACATGGTAGGGTCTCATCAGTTTACTATAATTTACTATATTCCATCATTCCTTACCCCTGCATCAACCTAAGCTTGTTGCATTTTGACTTCACCTCCCGAACTCACGCATGCACATATAGTACCAAGCACAGTGCGATGCTACAAGCGGCGGATGGCCATTGACTCCTGGGATTGATGACAATCATATCCCAGGAGCCAGTGGGCTGGTGGACATGACGTACCTTGCCAAAGCGAGGTACAGTGGAAGCGAAGGATTCAGCATAAATATAAGGTAGTAACATTGCTACAAAAAAAAGTGTCCAATTAGGTGTCAGAATCTGGTCACGAATGCGGGGGAGAGGGGGTGGTGTTGTAAAAAGTGCCTGGAACTCTGCTTTAAGAAGAGCAAAAAACTGCATTGAAGTGCAATATGTGGTAACATTTAGTAACTCATCAAGCTTTTCAGATCAGTAAAACCTGCCTTAAAGGAGAAATACACTGCTCCAGGTAACAAAATCCCTCTACTCCATTACCTCTGCACCCATGTGCAGGGCCAAAGGGTGCTGGCCCTGCATGCATCAGGAAGCATAAAGTGAAAAGTCTGGATGGCTGCACTCCTATAAAATCACCTTTATTGATCATGATAGAAAAAACAACAATCCATACAACAATGGGGTACAAATACTGCACAGCTAACGTGTTTCACACCTTCCCTGGTGCTTAGTCATAGTAAAACCAGCCTATTGGCCCTTCCTTGCCTTAGAGAATAAGCGCAAATATAAATACTAACTGCAACATTATGAAAATAACTGGAACATACTCGTAATTAGTTAATTGGGAGATTTTTTTTTATTGTTGACATGTGAAATGTATTACACTAATTACACTAATGATTGGGGCATTAGACTATTTGATTGATTTAGATACCATATTAGTTGTTGGACAATAATGCTAATTAAATAACAAAGATAGTATGTTAACTGACTGATTGGAAGGTATCAAGTGATTGATTGATTTGAACATTATGTTTAATTCAGAAATAAACCTAAAGGTAATTGGCTAAGACATTTTGACTATTATTTGATTGACTGAAATATTATATTTATTAATGAATTCACTCATTCTGTATATTAATTGGGACATAATATTTGTTTACTGAATGAGCATAATGTTCATATTTAATGATCAAGTAAACATCATGTATGTAAATGACTTGACTGACCAGAACATGGAGTCTATTAATTTATGTCAACAATGTACTAAACATAAAAGACATCTTGATCTCACACTGTCCAGATCAAAATTCAAGCCTCTTGATCAATGCACAGCATGTCTGTTACTGACGTAATCATCTAAATAAAAATGAGAAAACTGGCAATTTATAAACTACTTTTACCTTTCAGGCGAGCAGTTGATTCATCTCTTTTTACTTTGTGTCTCAACACGTCCGTTCAATGGACCGTGCAGTGTTCTTATTAAACAGGCATCTGTGCATAATGCTGGAATAAGCTTCTGTTTCATTTAAATATTAAAACTATAATTATATCAACTCACATTTTTTTATCCTTTAGAAGATAATTTATGTTGATGATAGCAGAGATTTCACATAATAAATACTTTATTTTCTAAAAATGACTAAAAGTAAACCAAACTGTTGAAAAAAGGTTTCCACACAAGTCCTTATATTTCACGTCCCTACCACAGTCATACATATATGAAATTCCAGTGCCAGTATGGGAAAATCCAATAAACCTATCAGGATTAGTGATGAGACAAACATACAGTTTCTTTGGGTCAGGTTCATGAAACATTACTAATGGGTGCCAAATCCAAACCTCATTGAAGTCAATAGGAATTGAATATTAAAAAAAGAGTAATGGCCATTTTCTAGGCTACAGGGCAAGCGATTGTCAAACCAATGGAATGGGGCGGGGGGGCTGGCCACTACACCGAGCAACCCTATTTCATACCAAGCCTTTCAGGTTTTATAGGAACTTAACCACTTAAGCCTCGGACCAATTTGCAGCCAAAGGACCAGGCCCCTTTTTGCGATTCGGCACTGCGTCGATTTAACTGACAATCGTGCGGTCATGCGTCGTGGCTCCCAAACAAAATTGGCGTCCCTTTTTTCACACAAATAGAGCTTTCTTTTGGTGGTATTTGATCGCCTATGCGGTTTTTATTTTTTGCGCTATAAACAAAAATAGAGCGACAATTTAGAAAAAAATTCAATATTTTTTACTTTTTGCTATAATAAATATCCCCCAAAAATATATTAAAAATTTATTTTTCCTCAGTTTAGGCCGATACGTATTCTTCTACATATTTTTGGTAAAAAAATCGCAATTAGCGATTATTGATTGGTTTGCGCAAAAGTTATAGCGTTTACAAAATAGGGGATAGTTTTATAGCATTTTTATTAATATTTTTTTTTTACTAGTAATAGCGGCGATCAGCGATTTTTATTGTGACTGCAACATTATGGCGGACACATCGGACATTTTTTACACATTTTTGGGACCGCATGGTCTGTTGCCATTAGTGATTCCTTTCCCCTCCAGGACATCTCTGTAGCTTAATTCCCAGGAACCGGATCGTAGAGCGGGTTGTAGGGAGCCCGGTATAGCTGGAAGACAGACTGTGGAGCGGTCTCTGGAGCCAGTAATCAGGATGTATGGACAGATGTTCGCGGAGCTAGAGCTCTGTGCGTCCTACTCCAACAGTTGCAAGCTACGCCCCGCATGCCTTCCCCCTTACCTCCATAAAGGGTAAACAGACCTAACGGAGAGAATTTTGGACCCCCTTTCACAATTTTTTTTCTTTTATTTTTTGTGGGGTGAGCTTTATACTAGCTTATAACATGGTAGGGTCTCATCAGTTTACTATAATTTACTATATTCCATCATTCTTTACCCCTGCATCAACCTAAGCTTGTTGCATTTTGACTTCACCTCCCGAACTCACGCATGCACATATAGTACCAAGCACAGTGCGATGCTACAAGCGGCGGATGGCCATTGACTCCTGGGATTGATGACAATCATATCCCAGGAGCCAGTGGGCAGGTGGACATGACGTACCTTGCCAAAGCGAGGTACAGTGGAAGCGAAGGATTCAGCATAAATATAAGGTAGTAACATTGCTACAAAAAAAAAAGTGTCCAATTAGGTGTCAGAATCTGGTCACGAATGCGGGGGAGAGGGGGTGGTGTTGTAAAAAGTGCCTGGAACTCTGCTTTAAGAAGAGCAAAAAAACTGCATTGAAGTGCAATATGTGGTAACATTTAGTAACTCATCAAGCTTTTCAGATCAGTAAAACCTGCCTTAAAGGAGAAATACACTGCTCCAGGTAACAAAATCCCTCTACTCCATTACCTCTGCACTCATGTGCAGGGCCAAAGGGTGCTGGCCCTGCATGCATCAGGAAGCATAAAGTGAAAAGTCTGAGTGTCTGCACTCCTATAAAATCACCTTTATTGATCATAATAGAAAAAACAACAATCCATACAACAATGGGGTACAAATACTGCACAGCTAACGTGTTTCACACCTTCCCTGGTGCTTAGTCATAGTAAAACCAGCCTATTGGCCCTTCCTTGCCTTAGAGAATAAGCGCAAATATAAATACTAACTGCAACATTATGAAAATAACTGGAACATACTCGTAATTAGTTAATTGGGAGATTTTTTTTTATTGTTGACATGTGAAATGTATTACACTAATTACACTAATGATTGGGGCATTAGACTATTTGATTGATTTAAATACCATATTAGTTGTTGGACAATAATGCTAATTAAATAACAAAGATAGTATGTTAACTGACTGATTGGAAGGTATCAAGTGATTGATTGATTTGAACATTATGTTTAATTCAGAAATAAACCTAAAGGTAATTGCCTGAGACATTTTGATTATTATTTGATTGACTGAAATATTATATTTATTAATGAATTCACTTATTCTGTATATTAATTGGGACATAATATTTGTTTACTGAATGAGCATAATGTTCATATTTAATGATCAATTAAACATCATGTATGTAAATGACTTGACTGACCAGAACATGGAGTCTATTAATTTATGTCAACAATGTACTAAACATAAAAGACATCTTGATCTCACACTGTCCAGATCAAAATTCAAGCCTCTTGATCAATGCACAGCATGTCTGTTACTGACGTAATCATCTAAATAAAAATGAGAAAACTGGCAATTTATAAACTACTTTTACCTTTTAAGGCGAGCAGTTGATTCATCTCTTTTTACTTTGTGTCTCAACACGTCCGTTCAATGGACCGTGCAGTGTTCTTCTTCGCGGGATTACGAAACCTGAAGTGATCTCAGTTGCCATCACAACGGGGCGGGACTTCCGACGATGCCGCCTGTTGTGATGGCAACCGAAGCTGTTGACGACGCTCCGATATTCCCTTACTGCGCATGCGCGAGATCAGAGCTAGAACGGCCGTTGCATGCTGGGAGATTTACGTCATAGAAGCCTGGAAGAGAATGCCTGTGGGCTTCACATGCCTACAGGCAAGATGGAAACGGTGCAGATCGTTTTTATAAATCAACCTTTTAGTGCCAAAAAGCAATGGACAAAGAAGAAAAACCGGAACAAGTGAGTAAACGATTTAAACACTAATTCCTTTATAAATGTCCCCAAAAAAAAAAAAAAATCGGAAGCAGTGGAAGCCTGCTTTAACAGGATATAAAAAAATATGTATTATTCCTCTAACTACATAGATACGTGTCTATTTTTGTCTTCTCATGACATTCTATAGCAATATACCTCATATGTCATTCTCATACACCAGAAATTTCTAGCAATACTCAGCTTTAGATGAAGAATCATATCAAATCAATTGATTAAGGTCATTCACACATACTATATTTATTATGGCTAATCATAAAACCAAATATGTTTTGCAAGCTTGCCATGAATATAATATAACACCTATAAGTGCCGAATTATGAATTTGGAATAATATTCTAATATTCAATTTTTTGGTGTTTTCACTATCACTATCCCATCATGAGCATGTGAGAGGAAATGCTCCTGTTGTGAGAGGACCAGAGTTCATCGCTACAGGACTTATCCATTGATGTAGGCAACAGCATGTGGTGAAATTTGTGTTTTTTCAACATTTTTATATGTTCAAAAATTATCAGAAAAAATGTCCCCTTTAAAAACGCTTATAAACACAAACACGTATAAACGTGGTTTACTGCGGTTACTACAGTCCTGAATGCAATTTTTCTGCTTTCAAAAAAATGCTTGTAAACTCAACTGCCTCTAAACTACTATAAAAGACTGAGTTTACATGTACACATAAGATAACAGAGGAGTTCAGGGGCTGCTGAAAAAAACAGTAGCACCCAACTGTACATGAGGCCTAAGAAAAGGAGGAGCGTTCTCAATAGGGAAATGACTGCTCTGGCGACCTCCAGCAAGAAACTGGAGCAATGCGGGAGGCAATTTACAGCACGCACTCATTTTCATAGCATAATTATTAATGTGGAATGTATGTTCTTATGTTAAAAGACAGTAATCAAACTGTTATGATTACATTTTTACTTTAATATACTAGAAAATCCTCCTCTTTCTGTATCTCAGAATAAGCTCCAACAATCTTTTAAAGCTGTTGAGGTCTTTTTTTCTATGTCCTTGTTGCTGATCTCCAACCTTCACCCACTTTGCCATCCATGTTCTTCTGAGCTCTGTAGTTCCTCTGTAATAGGCTGCTGAAAAAACGTTATTGCCTGCTGACATCCTGTTTGTAAGACCGCTGGGTTCTATCCCTCTCTTCGACTCAGCCAGCGGTCTGACACGCCCCCTTGTAGTCCTCAGAAAGCCGAGAAGGGGGAAGCAGACATGTTGTGGGCGGGGGTGTTTCACAGCCCCCGGTCTGTGCCGCCCATGGAGGAGGTGTCCTCCTCCTCTCTCCTCCCTTCTCCTCCTCTACTCCTGCTAGTCACTGCCCCTCCACTCCACCTCCACTCCCTCCCCCTCCACTCTATCCCCACTGCACTGCCCCCCCAGGACAGCAAAGCCGCCGCCCGCCTGCTATCTCCATGCAGAGCGGGGATTATCATCAGTAATTACTTGTATGACACAACGGGGATGTCCCGCTGTGTCAGGTACAGTATATGAGAACACTGATTCTGATGTCCCTCCCCCCGCCATTATAGGAACAGTGCGCTGTCAATCATAATAACGGGGGGTGGGGGATCAGCATTTGAAGTTCTCATATAACAATACTGGACACCGCAGGAGATCCCCACTGTGTATATAGAAGAAATTACTGATCCTGCTTTGCATTGGTGGTCCCTGACATGGTGGTCCCTGACAAGTGGCACTGGTGTTCCCTGACATGGTGGTCCCTGACAAGTGGCACTGGTGGTCCCTGACATGGTGGTCCCTGACAGGCGGCACTGGTGGTCCCTGACATGGTGGTCCCTGACATGGGGGTCCCTAAAAAGCGGCACTGGTGGTCCCTGACATGGTGGTCCCTCACAAGGGGCACTGGTGGTCCCTGACATGGTGGTCCCTCACAAGGGGAACTGTTGGTTCCTGATATGGTGGTCCCTGTCAAGTGGCACTGGTGGTCCCTGACATTCAGCACTGGTGGTCCCTGACATGGTGGTCCCTGATATTCAGTACTGGTGGACACTGATGAGCTGCACTGGTTTGCATTTATATTAAATGCATTAAATGTATTTATTAAATGCATTCAATTAATATTTTATTAATATGCATTTATATTAAAATGCTTTGCATTTATATTAAAATGCTTTGCATTTATAAGGCTGTAACCTATCGTACCATTGGTTATGTATGACTTGCTGGCTGCAGAATGAGGGGTGTGATTTATGTTGAAATGGGCGAGTTCACATTTATATGTACAAGCCTAGTGTACCTCCCACATTCACTCCCATCCCAAGGATTCATGGGAAATGTAGGCTGACAGAGAGAGAGAGAAAAGGATATGATGCAATCACTGTTCTAACACCTCCTTTTGGGCAGAATACAGGCTGCATTTTTTGAATCAGAAAACTGACTTCCGGAAAAGTCAATCAGTCATATCTCTTAACCGCTTCAGCCCCGGAAGATTTTACCCCCTTCCTGAACAGAGCACTTTTTGCAATTCGGCACTGTGTCGCTTAAACTGACAATTGCGCGGTCGTGCGACGTTGCACCCAAACAAAATTGGTGTCCTTTTTTCCCCACAAATAGAGCTTTCTTTTGGTGGTATTTGATCACCTCTGCGTTTTTTATTTTTTGCGCTATAAACAAAAAAAGTGCAACAAGGTTGAAAAAAAACACAATATTTTTACTTTTTGCTATAATAAAGATGCCCCAAAAATATCTAAAAAAAAAAAAAAAAAATTTTTTCCTCAGTTTAGGCCGATATGTTTTCTTCTACATATTTTTGATAAAAAAAAAATCGCAATAAGCATATATGGTTATATATGGTTTGCACAAAAGTTATAGTGTCCACAAAATAGGGGATAGTTTTATGGCATTTTTATTATAATTTTTTTTTTTTTACTAGTAGTGGCGGCGATCTGCGATTTTTATCATTATGGCGGACACGTCGGACAATTTTGACACATTTTTGGGACCATTGGCATTTATACAGCGATCAGTGCTATGAAAATGCATTGATTACTGTAAAAATTTCACTGGCAGTGAAGGGGTTAACACTAGGGGGCGATCAAGGGGTTATCTGTGTTCCCTATTGTGTGTTTTAACTGAAAGGGGGAGGGGACTGTGTAAGGAAGATGACAGATCGCTGTTCATACTCTGTATGAACAGACGATCTGTCTGTTCTCCCCTCAGAGAACCGGAAACTGTGTTTACACACACAGATCCCGGTTCTCTGTGTGCCCCGAGCGATCACGGGAGCCCGGCGGTAATCGTGACCGCCGGGCACTCGCATCAGCTCCGTGGGCGAGCAGGGGGCGCGCGTGCCCCTAGTGGCCAAATCTGGAAGTGACTTAACATGACTTAACACGACTTAACATGACGCCGATTCACGCAGCCGAGCCATGTTGCCGCAGTATAACTGCGGCGGCTGGTCAGCAAGCGGTTAAACGGTAAGAAATTTCACAAATGTAATAACTGTTTATTGTTTTGTGTGGGGGTGTACTAATGGGGGATTTTTTGAAAATCCTGGAGTTCTGCTTTAAGCGTCCATGCCAGTCACAACTGTAAATAAGACTGGAAATGCATCCAAGTTTGCTGCCCAGGACTTTTTTTATTCATTTTCTCATTGCATTCGGTCACATTCCTGGAAATTGAAATTGCTTTGTTTCAGGAAACATTTTTCCAATCGTTTAAAATTTAAGTCAGTGTTTGTGTCGGATAATTTGCTCCACATGGGTAGCCAAGTGTGCATCTTCACACTGACATCATTTATCCATAACGACTTCCACTCTTCAACATGATCCCCTTGTTACAATTTCTTCCTTCTGCTACACCTTTCTCACTGTCCTGCAGTGCTTGCAATCCCCGTCTTCCATGGTGCCCCTCCATACCCCTCCTGCCATGCTAGTTACCACCTGCTGCTCTTGACTAACACCTTCTACAGTCCCTCACAAAGGCTAGTCAGCATAACAGAGACATGGGATTTGTTAGAATTGCCAGGAGGGAATGTGTTGAGATTTGTGTGCAACTACATTTCTTTTTGCATTGAAGTAGCAAAACAAACATCGATATTGCAGAGGGTCTAGTTGGTGACATTCAACTTTATCTGATGACATTAGGAGGAGATTTACTCTGCAAAATTCACAATGGACCTGACACAGGGAGGCAGGGCTGGACTGAGACAAAAATTTGGGCCTGGACTTCATCCAGTTTAATTTTGCAAACAAGCACAAAAACAGTATATAAACTATACTCAATTGTGCAAAAAAACATAAGTAGCATAACATAAGGAGTCCTCACTAACCTCTTTTATTATTCCACTTATTCACCTCTGTATTTTTTTCATCCTTTTCACATCACTGCGTAAAGTTGAGGGTGAGCCGCGCAGCCATTACTTTGACAGGCTGTCACTGAAACCGGCCCACTGAGCCATCGGCCCACCGGGAAACTCCCTGTAGTCCCGAAGGCCAGTACATGCCTGCAGGGAGGTACAATCGATCACCCTCTTTGGGCAAAAGCAAAGATGAAAATATACCTGTCATTGAAGGCTACAACCTGCACTGTATACTCCTATGTATACTCATGCTACTATGAGCCATAGTGGGACCAAAAGTGGCAGAATCACATTGCCACTACAACTGTCCATAGGAATTGTTACCTACAGTAGATTGAGACAGGGATTTAGATCCTGATTTATCAAGAATTCTGTCTGCAGAGCAAAAAATTACTTGTTAAGGAACATTTATTAGGAGAAACGCTTGCCACAGATGAAAATCAATTTACCATATTTATTGGCGTATAACACGCACCCCAATTTAGGCAAGTTTCAGAAATGTTTTTATTTTTTTTTAAATAAACCACTTTTAAGCAAAATAAGGTCAGTGTGCCCATCTGCAGCCTTCCATTTACTTCTCCCATGTTCTCTTAACTGACCCCAATGTGTTGCAAGCATTTAGGTGTGACTTGCCTCTCAGCCGCTCCACCATCCAGCAAGAATTAGCCAGTTAGCAGAAGATGTGCCAGTAATCCCAAACTAGCCAGGGATGCCATGCTTATTCTCTCACCTCTGTAGAGCACTGGAATCTCTCCCACGTCTGTCAAATACAGCTGATTACTGCCCTGAAACCATAATTTATTCTGTGAATACAGATGCGGCACTGTGCGAGAAAGCTCCTCTACTCTCCCTTCCTGAGCAACCGAGCCGAGCGCCGAGCTGAGCCGAGCTCCGAGCACAGCCGAATGCCGAGCCGAGCGCCGATCCGAGCCGATTTCTGGCGGCACTCGTCCCCCTCCTTCCCCTCCGAGATACGATATCGTCGTATAACACATTTTCATAAATACGGTACCTTGATTTTTTCTGTCAAATACCTTGATTTTTGCTGTCAAATAAACCCAGTTACTAACACCTCATGTAATATCAGTCTATCTAATATTTTTTTATATTTTTAGATCTGCAGTTTTCAAGTTAATAATATCTGATAATCCTGCCATTGAGGTCTTTTTTACGACATTTCCTGGCCCATTCACAGTTTATAAGCCTCAACACTCATGTGAATAAGGCCTAAGATGCACAAACAAAGAATATAAAAAGGTTTACACTACAGCGCTTTCTCAAACTAAATGTTATTCAATTAGAGTTTACATCTACTATACTATACTTAAAATGCAGAGATTCTTATTTATATATTGTTTATATTTATTATACTATATGTTTGATTATTCAGAAACCAATTTTTCGTGTAAAAAAAATAGGCAGCGTTTATAGCCTTTGGCACGCTGATGTACTTGTTTGCATCCCTTCTCTGTGTTGCTGGGAATCAAATTGCCAAAAGAGGAAAACACAAGTTACTCATTGAATGCGTGTCTTATAGTCACCCAGCATTTATATCAGTTAATTGCCATTAAGGCTTGCTGTTTTTTTAGCTACCAGCAAGTTGCAGAAATCTGCTCACAGACTCTGAAGATCTAGCGACATAATGAAAGGGAAGGGCTCTAATTAAAATGCAGACAATACTCCAGACTCTGGATTATTATGCAAAAATAGACCCATAACAAGCACATTAAATTGATTCTAAAGGAAATTTTTTTTTCTTTTTTAAATAACAAACAAGGCACATTTACCTGTTCTGTGTAATGGTTTTGCACAGAGCAGCCCTAATCCTCCTCTTCTGGTGTCCCCCGCTGGCACTTCTGGCTCCTCCTTGCTGATAGGTTTCTCCATAGCAAGCTGCTTGCTTTGGGGGCACTTGTGTGGGCTTGAGCCGCAGTCTGTGTGTGTGTCCATTGACATGGCTCGGCCAAGCCCAACGCTCTCTCTTTATAGGTTTTGATTGACAGCAGCAGGAGCCAATGGTGCCCACTGCTGTCTCTATGTCCAGCGAGGAGAGAGAGTGGAAAGAGCTGCTGTTCTCAGGCACAGTGCTGGATCAAGATCAGGCTCAGGTTAGTATTTGGAGGTGGAGGAGGGGGGGTAGCTGCACACAGAGGGTTTTCTACCTTAAAGTGGATGTAAACCCGAAAAATAAATAATTAAGGCTTGCTCCTTGTACAGTATAGGATTTTGTGTCATCTGTGCCCAGTCTTTCCATGAAGAGTTAATCCAGCTCTGAGCGGTCCTCTTATCCTTATTCAGTGAGATAAAAACTGACACACAGAGAAACAGAAGTCAGTTATTCCCCCTTGCTGTGAGTGACTTACATATCTCATGCAGGAGACTGAGAGAGACATTCTGTGTACTTCAAATCTCCTCCTCCTTTCTTCTCCAGCTCTCCCAGTATTGGCTGCTCCACACCTCAGCAAGATTGGGCATGCTGAAGTCATGTGGTGACTTTTCTGGGTTTGACTGGATGTTAGTGATCATAGCAGAAGTTCAGTGTAATAAATACACAGGAGAAAATGCATGTTGCCAAGGGGAGTGTAGAGGTGGGCGGGGAGTCTACTGACATCACGACTCCACCCACCGAGCTCCAGACAACAGACCCACCCACAGAATCTGCATTTTTTCGGGGGCCCCTAACAGACAAAGGGGAGACATTTGACAGGTAAGGACACATGCAGGAGGCATGTATATCCTTATAGATAACCACTACGGCAGTAGTTTATAAAGGATGAGAGTGGGTTTACATCCACTTTAATGCCCACCTAATAGTACCAAGAGGAAAACATAAATGTATCGGTTACAGAATTCCAAAACAATTCATTGTGTTAGGATGTTTTATGTCAAAAGCCGTCTGAGAAAATCTTTCTCAAAATAAATGACAACTTTCGGCAGAATGCGAGCAGCTGTCCTGCAGAGAATTAGCAAAGTTCAGTGTGAAGGTTGTCTAAAAAAAATCCTTTTCTCCTTTCACCTGTGGATTTCTCAGCATGACTTTCTAAATTATATATGAAAATGTGCAACTCTTAATATATCCCATCAGCTGAACATAAAAAGGAAAATCTGAACTCAGGAAGAAAACAATTTAGAATGTATTTGCTTGTGTATTATGTCAAAATAAATGTTGAAGGTGGCATGCTAGAATAATTACAAAATTGCAAACAAGTCTGGGTAAAAAAGTGTAAGTGCTGTTATTTGCAACACTAATTTCTAATGGTGCCATTATGCCAAAGTAAAGTTATTGAAATGCCTGTTAAGCTCTCCGCTATCCTATATAGTTTTTGTATTAACTTGTCCACTGGATTCACTTAATAGAAACCTATGCTTTGTAAATGCATCTTTGATTATGGTCTGGTATGAATTTTAAGGGAGAATCCCACACAAAAAAAAGCACGGGTCCCCCTCAACATTCATACCAGACCTTTACCAGCGCATGCAGCATGGCTGGTCAAGAAAGGGAGGGGCAGTAAGCATGTAGCCCCACCCCTCCTGAACCATACTAGGCCACGTGCCCTCAACATGGGGAGGGTATCCCTAACATTAGGGGGTTCCCAGATATCAGCCACCATGTAATGAATAAGAGGTACATATTATCACTTTATACTCCTTCACCAAACAAAATGTACATGTTAACTAAACGCACACCCACAGTACATAATGTCCTTTGTTCATAAAAAAATAAAATAATTCCCATAGTGTAAACCCATTGTCAAAAGCACGTCACTCAGCAATGAAAATACATTGTCAGTCATAGTGAATGTTAAAGCGATTTCCCAATGACCCACACATCAAAAATTCTGCTCATAATGGACTCTTGCCACAATTCACAACTCCTCGGCTGGCTGCTCAATATGAAGAAGACTGTTGGTAATGCTGCTACTGCTATATTTGGTCAATGACATCACCCAGTATAACTGCTGGCTTGTTTCTTGTGTGAAAGAGACCAGTAGGCGAGCTGGGAATACACAGGGCTGCTGATAGGGCAGTACAACCGACCCTGTTGTACTGGGCCTGGCCCCATCAGCTACACAGTGGGGCCCAGCAGCATTACAGTTCATTGCTGCATTAAATAAAAAATCCCATCAGGTGAACAGAGGGGCCCAGGTGCGCACAGAGGAGGGACTATTTCTTAATTTTCGGGTGCACATACATCATGCCGCCCGCTACTCAATTAGTCCCGGCCGGTGGAGTCCTAATATACAGTATATCTCACAGCACAGTGGGCTATCATCAGCATTACAATAATCATCACAGGCAGCACATTAAGAAGGTGCTCTATCATGCCTCTATGTCACATGGCTGCTGAGGGTGCTGACTTTGTTATGGCTGTGCTGTGTTTCAATCTGTTACATACAGTACAGCCATAAGTTAAAAAAGTCAGCAAACAGCCATGTGACACAGTGCCATGATAGAGCACCTGCTTAAAGAGGTAGTAAACCTTCTGGAAAAAATAAATAAATAAACACCCTGCAATACAAAGGCATAATGAGCTAGTATGCATAGCATACTAGCTCATTATAAATTACTTACCTGAGATCATAGCCCCCGAAGCAGTCCTCGTTCTCCTTCTCCGTCACCGCCATATCTCCCGGAGTGACTTCCGGGTATCGTGCTAGAAACGGCACGCTCAGTGCGCCTGCGCGCTGTTGTCTACGGCACATGCGCCGCAGACATCGGTGCCTGTCTTTTGCAAATATCTCCTAAACCTTGTAGGTTTAGGAGGTATTTTTTGCACCTACAGGTAAGCCTTGATCTAGGCTTACCTGTAGGTAAAAGTGGTCTGTAAGGGTTTACAACCACTTTAATGTGCTGCCTGTGATGATTATTGTAATGCTGATCATAAGACGGTGAGATGCTACTTTACACTTCAGTTGGGGGAGCAGTAAACATGCAGTGGAGCTGCATTTTTACCACCCCCCATACCAATCCCCTTTAACCCCCTTTCCCCTGATGAAGTCACATGACGTCACGCGTAGGGACACGGAGAGGCATTCATACCTGAAAGATAACGAGTTCGGTGCTCGTTTGGAGATAAGCAAAACCTTTATTTTTATTTTGTGAGTTTTTTACTGTGAGTTTCTATTTTAATGCTTGAATAAACTGCTTACTAAGCTATTATTTAAACGTACTACACTATACGGCTCCCCCTTTATTTATTTTTCACCTACCACTCCGGCGATTGCCGAGAGAGATAAGGCTAAAGATACCAGGAGCCAGGGAAGGAAGAAGGAAACACACACTCTCCTAGGCAGAGCAGCACGTCAGAAGAAGAGGACAGCAGAACCCATATCACTATTAGCGATGGGCCCTAATTGTTAAAAATGATGAGAATGTGTTTTTTTTTTTATTTAGAGCAGGGGTGCCCAACCTTTTGAAGAGCGAGGGCCACTTAAGCGACTTAGTAACCAATCGCGGGCCACAATGAGCAGATGACAGTTCTGCGTCCACTCTGCGTTAGGGTGCCCACGTGTCCCGGATTGCCCGGGACAGTCCCGCAATTAGAAGGTCTGTCCCAGGTCCTGGGCACCTTCATTCCGGGACAATACAATGTCCCGGAATGAAACTGACAGGGGAGCAAAATCCCACTATCGCCATGGAGCTGGCTCTGCCTCCCCACCTCCACCTGAGAGACTCTTCTCTACTTCTACTGGCTAGGCCACTGGTTACTAGAGCCAACTGGCGTCTATCAACCAATGACGTCATAACTGCGACTGCCAGTTTTCAAAGCGGAGGAGGAGTTAACTTCCTCCTCCTCCATGCCCAGTGCTCTCAATGGGCCGACTCCACCTCCACCACGGACGGCAGCAAGTGACACACTGGTGGCAAGTGACAAGCTCAGGGTTCCCACTGATTCTGCATTATGGTGAGTTGAACAATTTCATTATATATTACAATGTAGTCATAGAAATAATGTGATTTCATCATCCTGACACCATATCAAGCATGGTGTCGGGATGATTTAATTGCTAACACCAGCCATTCGCACAACAAATCACCCACACCTGAATTCCCTGTCAACCCCGAGACTGCATTAGCCCCAGAAAAGGAGTGACAGATTCCATCGTCGGCGAGGGTTTTGAAATCCAGCTTATTATTGGGAAAAGGGTGGGGGTGTCCCTGAATGGCAGTTTGGAAATGTAGTCACCCTACTCTGCGTATGCAAAGCCGACACAGACACAGCCCACAACTCTACTCTATGGGCCCTCTCATCTGATCAAATGGAAGGGGACGGATCCACTTTCCATTTTTTTAGCAGATCGGATTGGAAGGAGGCAGGTGTAAACGGACACAAGTCTATTTACATCTGCCGCTCCATAGAGGTGAATGGAGGGTCCGATTGGGTCAGACAGATCATGTTAAAGGGGCCTAAGGCTACTTTTACACTGATGGTCTGCGGTCTACCCGCACCTGTGGCTTTCCTGCAGGTAAGCTGTACTTTGCCATAGAATTCTATAATATCCTGCTGGTGTGGTGCACTTTCTGAAAGTGCACCAAACCCGCAGGTAATAACAGAAGTCTCTGGCTTAGTGCAGGTAAGCCACAGGTACACTGCGCTACACCTGTGGATCAGTTTAAAAGCAGCCCAGTAACCACTGCAGAAAAGATATGTCCATATATACACTGTGATTTTAGTAATAAACTTACTGTCCCAGGTAGAGTGAATTTGGTATCTCTCCACCTATGACAGGAGCCGGTGCTATACAGGAAGCATTGGCTTATGCAGCTCTGCTCCGCAGCTGCTTGCTTCCTCTACCGCTGGCTTCATTCACAACACTGATGCTCTGGCATGGTGGGTAGACAACCTGCAATCTGGGCTTGCCAACCCGCCATCCCAGAGCAGGAGGTCGCGGGCCACATCAGAGGGCTCCGCGGGCCACATGTGGCCCCCGGGCCACTGGTTGGGCACCCCTGATTTAGAGGAATCAGCGTCCGGAAGTTCAAGAAAATACGTAATGTTGGAAGAAATATTAATTCTCAGGACCTGAAATCTAATGCTGGTGTAGCGACCATAACCCCTTGGGCTTACCAGTTACCTCCTCGTGGCTTGTCGGTAGGGATGGGCCCGGTGCTCGATTCAAACCCACGTTCGAATCGAACACCGGGCGTTCGCCCGCTCGGCGAGCCCAGAACTATTTGGGCCGCTCGCATCAAATTCGTGTGATGCGAGCGGCCCGCAATGCATTGCGCCAGTCGCAGTGCAATGCTGGCTGATGATTGGCCAAGCATGCACTGTGACCCCGCATGCTTGGCCAATCACAGCGCCGGCAGCGAGGAGAGCCATAATTGGCTACAGGCAAGATGCCTGTATTGCAGTATCACATCTGGGGGGTGTCTATAGGTTGCCTGTGAAGGGGGGCAGGTTTCCTGTGCTTAGTACTGTCCCTGCAAAAAGTGTAATTTTTGCAGGAAAAAAGCTATTTAAAAGCACTCGCGGCTAATGAATTGATGGCTCCCGTAACACAGAGAACTGTCATTCATTGATAAAAAAAAAAAAAAAAAAAAGCGTGGGGGTCCCCCAAATTCAATAACCAGGCCCTGGTTATGTGTGTGTGTGTATGTATGTATATATATATATATATATATATATATATACTGAGCTTCAGCTTTAATGTCAATCAGATGAACGCAATGGGTCACTAATATGCTACCTTATTTTAAATAATCCTCTCTTCAACTTGTATTTAAAGGGAATTCCAGCTTACGCCTAACTAGCCTTAAAACGGTTCCCTCTACCCTCCTAACACCTATGTTAAAGTGGTTGTAATTCTATGCATTAAGATAAAAAACCTTCTGTGTGCTGCAGCCCCCCTCAGCTCCCCTAATACTTATCTGAGCCCATCTCGATCCAGCGATGTTGCAGAAGTGTCTCGGATGCCTGGGACTCATTGGCTGAGAAGGCATTGGGTGGGGCCGGGCCGTGGCTCTGTGTCTGAATGGACATACAGAGCAGCGGCTCGGCTCGGGTGCCCCCATAGCAGGCTGCTTGCTGTGGGGGCACTCGGCAGGGAGGAGGATCTGGGCTGTTCTGTGCAAAACCACTTCGCAGAGCAGGTAAGTATGACATGCTTGTTAATTTTAAAGAAAAAAAAACGGAGACTTTAGTATCACTTTAACCTGTGTAAAATAGATGTATATACTTACCTATTTATAGCGTGATCCCCTGTGTCAGCCAGTGGCAGCTGCAGGGGAGTGGAGAGAGTATCCCAACAACTAAAAAACCTCAAGCAGTGACATCACCCATAAGCTTCAATGGCCCATGTATTGTCATTGCTCCCTACACTTCCATGAAGCCTTGTTGGATGACACACAGGGAAACCAGATCAAGTGACAGGACTGGAGCGACCTAAAAACAGGTAAATATTAACATCTTTCTTACACAGGTTAGTTAGCATAGGTGTTAGGACAGGGAAGGGGACAGTTTCAAGACTAGTTGGCTAATAAGCTGGAATTCTATTTTAAGTAATTTGGATGATGGGTCCCCCACTCATCCTTACTAACTACCAGCCACTGCCAGTAGAGCACAGCATTATAGTGAAGTAATTGACCTTATTTGGACATATATCATCTAAAAAAGGGTAGCTATGCCATGATAATGATGTGCCATGGCATCATAATATAACACACCATACATATGAGCCCATTCAATCTCTGACCAGAGGTTAGCATCATGGAGAACTCATGGAGTGTCTGATAATGAGGTGGTTCACCTCTAGCATGTGGTCATCAATGAATAGCCCACCTTACAAGTCATTTTAGGACTGGATTGGCCAAATTGCTAGAATAGTGGATTTGTTCATCACTGTTGGTTAGGTGTTCTGTCCTTTGCTCCCATTTTCATTAAATGCCTGGCAGAACCACCATTAAAATTATTTCTTCCAATTGGCATAACTTATTTTACAATGTAATATAGTTTTACAGGTGTATCACCATGAGTTTTAATTCTTAAAATTGAAACAAATGTTTCAATAATCAGCCAATAGAATAATATATCTCAGAGGATATTTTGCATGTATTTATTGCATATGTTCATTATGTATAAATAAGGTTTAAAGAATCTTATAACGTTGAAGTAATGAAGGTTGTATTGAATAAACCCTCAGTGTATTGGAAGCAATTTCATCTTTTATGAGACTTATGACATTTATTACAGCAAATGTGAGGCCTCAGGACATGAGAAACAAGTCGCACAATTTGTTGACAAATCTATAAAGCATTCTGTTTGTGACCCAAATGAAATCTAAAATCATTTATGAATCTTCTATAGGAATAATTTCTCATTTACCCCAAAAAAGCCAAATAAGTGGCTTGTTTTTCAGGCAGCAAGTCTTTTCAGAAGAACATACCAATCAATCATCATTCATAGCAGAGAAGGAACATTAAGCACTCAGCAGACTGTAGCCGATGTCTGGATCTGCCTCTTTCTTGTGGCGGGAGGTATGGCTGCATTGTAATTACAAATTGTCACTTTGTTTACATAGAATTACGTTTTTGTTGTTCACAAAGAAGTTTATCAGCAGCAATTGAGTTTTGTTTCCTTTTTTTTATTTATTTTTTGATGTGCAAGACATCTTTTTCTATCTCATCAATGGCCTTCAGCGGAGAAACTGAGTATTGGTGAAGCAAAATGCGATAAGTAACTGTATAATTAACATTTTCTCTTTTTTCATCCATGTCATGAAAGCTAGCAATTATATACGGTGGCATAATGGATCAAGGGCAATTTCTTATGTCAATAAAAGCACATTTGTTTGAAACAGCTTTCTAAGTCAACAGTTGAGTGCAAGGACAAGACAATGTTTCCTACATTAAATTGGTTATATATACTATATTTATGTTTATGTTTGTGGTTTATAACAGATGTTGCTTATATCAGGGGTGTCCAAACTTTTTTCAAAGAGGGCCAGATTTGATGAAGTGAACATGCGTGAGGGCTGACCATTTTGCCTGACATTCTTTAAACCAATAAAATTTGGTCTAAGTGTGTTCGTTCGAGCACTAATACACTGCCCAACAAGAATTCTCTTGCCTTTGTCGCACTCGCTCCTGACACACAGACGAATGCTCTGCTCTTTAGGGGTACCGTTAATTATAAATGGTACCCCACACATTGGAAAACGTGGGGTGCTTTTGGTGCAGTGCAATTAAAAAAAAAAAAAAAAGGTTGGGGACTTCTTTCCCTGCAGTTTTGTGGGTAGGGAAGCCCATTGAAATGAATGGGCTGCTCTACACGCAGCACGCAGCCACACAGATGTGAACCAAGAGCTTGTTCACATGTCAGGTTGGAGGGGCAGTAAAACCACATGGTTAAGCTGTTTTTACCACCCCCAACTTCTCCCCCTTTAGCTGCAGAGGGAGCAGCTGGGGTGTACACATGCTGTGGCTGCAGCTGGAGGTACACCCAGGGTGAATGGGGCTGCATTGCAACTACCCACAACTGTGTGCATTGCACAGTTGCGGTATAGTGATGCTGGATTTTACAGGCTTAAAACAGGTGGTGAGGAGGCAACATAAGGCCCCTTTACCGCCTGTCAAATGCCTCTGAAAAGCGATCTGTGCATGGATTTCTTTTCAGAGGAGCAGCAGTCCTGGCTGATATCACAAACAAGACCTACAAAAGCAGTTCTGATGGTACAGGAATGGGGGGGGGGGAGATTAAAAGTAACATACACACATACATACACACACACACATACAGACACATGTACATGGACACACATACAGACACATGCATGCACATACATACAGACACATGTACATGGACACACATACAGACACATACATACAGACACATGTACATGGACACACATACAGACACATGCATACACATACATACAGACACATGAACATGGACACACATACAGACACATGCATACACATACATACAGACACATGTACTTGGACACACATACAGACACATACATACAGACACATGTACATGGACACACATACAGACACATGCATACACATACATACAGACACATGTACATGGACACACATACAGACAGACACATGTACATGGACACACATACAGACACATGCATACACATACATACAGACACATGTACATGGACACACATACAGACAGACACATGTACATGGACACACATACAGACACATGCATACACATACAAACACATGTACATGGACACATGCATACACATACAGACAGACACATGCATACACATACAGACAGACACATGCACATGCACACACATACAGACACATACATACAGACATACATACAAACACACACAGACACACACATGCACAGACACACACAGACACATAAATAAAGCCATTTTAAAACGAATTTAGCTTCTAGCATCGTAGTGTACCTTTCCAGCTTCCTCATTCAGCCGGGTACTGCACTGTAGGGGGAAGCAGAGAGCACAGCACACTCCTCTGCACTTTACTTTCACTTTTGAGGCTGACGGTGCTTCTCACAGTGCCGATGTTCGGCAGGGGATTGCTCATCTGACAGCCCTGATCCCACAGCACACTAGTTGTGAGAGGCTGGTTTAGATAACCAGGCGGGCCGTTCAAAACCGGACCGCGGGCCGGACTTTGGACATGCCTGGCTTATATGATTCATGCTTATAAACAAAAAATCTTAAATATTTTAAAATAATATTTATGTAGTTCTCAGAGATATCATAAAAGCTGGGAATGAATCGCTACAGGGTGAAAATGTAGAGGTCCACTTCTGTATGATTATTAATTAGTGCCGCCTCCCATAACTGAAATAATGCAGAATCATGGACTTTGTAGGCAGCACCCAGATCACAAAGCAATTATAAAAAGTACACATTTAAAATTTTAGTTCTTAGAGATGGCTTTCCATGACAGCCGCTGGGTATGTATTAATAGAAGCACAACAATGCTAAAAGTAACATATACATTACCTACCCCCCGCTAGCCCTACCTTTCTTCTTTAATTTCTTCCTTCCTTAGATTGACATCATTTTTTTTCCTTCCTTTTTTTCCTTCTTCTCTGACTCCCTCATTCCTTTCTTCCACCCTCCTTCCTTTAATATGTTCTGCTTTCCTAATCCCTTCTCTTTGCCCTTCTTGTTTACTTTCTTCCTATCTTCTTTCCTTCCTTTCCTTCTTTTCTTCCTCACTACTGCTCTCCCTGATTTCCTTGCTTCTTTCCTGTCTCCAATCATTGATATTTTTTTACTCCCTTCCCTACTTCCATTGAATTTCTTCCCCCTCCTTACCTCCCTTTCTTCCTCCCTGCCTTCATTCCATTGTGTTACTAAACCCCCGGATCCTGCATTCATTATATCTGCTCTCCCACAGTACACAGAACATGAAAACAATTATTTTAGTAAATATAAACTGATAATCATCAGCAGTATATAGCAGTCTTGAGACTTCTAACAGCGTCTAGTTAAAGCTTGTAGTGGGACTTTTCATTCTACTCTGACTGTCCTATGAGGCTGCATGACCCCTGACACTCTGTCTGGACAGTACTGATTGGCCCTGTGCTGATCACATGCACTCTCCCAAAAAAAAAAAAAGCAATACAGTAAGCAAAACACACCAAACTGAACATGTGCAGAGTGACTCCAAAGGCTCTGTCTTATCAGGAGATGGATTGGGGACAGTGAAAGAAGGGGAGGATCAGAGAAGACAGGATCAAACAGCCTTTTTACACAATGTGAAGGACTAACTCCTTACATTCCACAGTGAGTATAACAAGCATGATTTACTACATATACAGACTGATTTTACTGTTGTGGTTTTTAGTAACAGGGCCATAAAATATAGTACAATCTCACTTTACATATTTAAAAAATTATTATACAAAAGTTAAAAAAGACATAACCACATCCATGTGTTGTACCCAGGTAAACTTCACATCTATAATACAGAGAATATTTCTGTTTTTACAAAACTAGTCCACATAAGAAGCTCCATTTGTTCGAAAACATTCTCTTCTTCAGAAGCGCATGGAACACATCTTGTCTCATACATTAGAGTTTCAGTGAGTCAGCAGCATGATAGAACAACAGGAAGGTAGGCATGAAGCGCCATCAGTTACCAACAACTATCACCCCAGATCAATAGAATATGCGTATGCAAAAGTAGTTATATCAACTGGCATTTACAGATACAGTTGTGCTCATAAGTTTACATACCCTAGCAGAATTTATGATTTGTTGGCCATTTTTCAGAGAATATGAATGATAACACAACAACTTTTCTTTCACTCATGGTTAGTGTTTTGCGGAAGCCATTTATTATCAATCAACTGTGTTTAATCTTGTTAAATCATAATGACAACAGAAACTACCCAAATGACCCTGATCAAAAATGTACATACCCTGGTGATTTTGGCCTGATAGCATGCCTCACCTGTGATCTGTCTGCTTGTAATTAGTATGTTTGTATAAAAGGTCAAGGAGTTTATGGACTCCTGACAGACCCTTACATCTTTCATCCAGTGCTGCACTGACGTTTCTGGATTTTGAGTCATGGGAAAGCAAAAGAATTGTCAAAGGATCTGTGGGAAAAGGTAGTTGAACTGTATAAAACCAGAAAGAGATATAAAAAGATATCCAAGGAAATGCGAATGCTGATCAGCAGTGTTCAAACTCTAATCAAGAAGTGGAAAATGAGGGGTTCTGTTGAAACCAAACCACCTAAAATTTCAGCCACAACTGCCAGGAAAATTGTCTGGTATGCAAAGAAAAACCCACAAATAACTTCAGATGAAATAGAGGACTCTCTTTCAAGATGCACAATAAGGAGGCACTTGAAGAAAGATGGGCTGTATGGTCGAGTCGCCAGAAGAAAGCCATTACTACGCAAATGCCACAAAGTATGCCGCTTATAATACACAAAACAGCACAGAAATAAAGATAGGGGTCAGTGGTGCTACCTATGACATGAGCATGCGAGTTACCTATCGGTCTGTATACCATATATGTATGCCCAGGATTGTGGGTGTAGAAAAGTGCGTGGAAGTTAGAATGTGACCTCTCTCATGGGGCGTCAAACGCACCAGAGATATATGGGAGTGGCAGAGGTGTGGAATAGTACCCCTAAATGACCCAGTGCCTCCCAATAATCTCTAATTAAATAATTTTATGTGAAAAATGACAGTGTATAAATATAAATCATATAACGTATTGAAATAACTTAAATAAAAGTGTAACCCAAGTTAATCTGGGTAAACCTATAACTAATATCTATCACCACATATACAGTCCATACAGTTTTCCCAAACACAAAAAAAAAAAAAAATGCTTTTGTTATGTATGTGTAGTAATGCGTAATAATAAAATTTACTGAGAAGAAACAAAAAATGTAAAAAAATGAAAAACCAAAAAAAACCTAGAAAAACACAGAAACAGTGACCTCTATAGGTGACGTGAAGCTATATATATAGCAATATATTAAACAGTCCCCTTCATGATGGCACACATACAGAGCACTTAAAAAAGAAAATAAATGTGCCTCAAGTATATATTGATATGTGTGCATTTACATCATAGAGAAAAAATGTTCAAAGTAAAAAAAGTAAAAAGTCCAACATAAAGTAGCAGGTGACTTTTGTGCTTGTGGAATCTTCAGGTGACTTGAGTGCTCTCCCTCAAGGACCCACGGAATCTGAAATTGTGGAAACTGGACTGGACCAGCCAGAGGGAGTGGAATTACGTGCACGTTACCCCAGCAGGGGTGCACATGATCATTCGACAATGGTGGCGCCCACTGGTCATGGGTGAGAATTAAAGCAGTGGTTTTTAAATATTTTGTCTGTCAAACGTCTTTGAGTGTGCTCCCAAAGAAGAGAGTGTTTTTGAAAACTCATCAAGCTTGGGGGGGGCGTGGCCAGGACCGGCATGTGAGAGGAAGCTCCACTCCAATACCAGCTATTGATCCTCTCCCAGCAGTGATTCAGCGGTGCCCGATGGCTTTGCAGCTGGCTACCTACCCAGTCAACCCGCCGGCCCTCTGCACCCGCAGAGTGGCAAAGAAAAAGGAAGATTTCCTGGGCAGGCAGCAAAAAGACATAGAAGATCCAGGGGAACAATCCAACTTGCCAGCACATGAAACACTGGGGCAGTCTGCAGAAAACACAGCAGGGCATGGAGAGCCTGACAGCCGTGCAGAGCTGCTTTCCTCTCTGCCTACAGATCTTGATGATGAAGAGCCTGAGCAACCGATTTTGGCTGAAATACTAAGAGCAGTGCATGTGTGTACAGCTTTAGTAAATACACTTAAGGAACAGTTTGGGGGCCTGAGAGAGGACGTGTGAGGCAGGACCTTCAAAAGATCCGGGAACACACGACTGCAGTGGAGAGACATGGAAGATAAATTGCCGCCCGTGGCTCAGGAAGCCCATGTCGCCCATCAACTAGCCAAAGACACCAAAAGTAGAGCTGATGACATGGAAAATTGTCTGAAGCGCAACAACATACATATTCAGGGGCTACCGGAGAAAACCTAGGGAAGAGATCCCACCTCCTTTGTTGAAGGATGGCTTATTGATGTATTCAGAAAGAATGCCTTTTCCCCATTTTTCACTGTCAAGAGGGCTTATCATAATTCGGGTCGCCCGCCGCAACCTGGCGCCCCCCCAAGACCCATCCTAGCCTGTCTCCTACACTACAGAGACAGGAAAGCAGTGCTGAGAAGTGCCCGGGAGTGGGCCAATGTTCAGTTCAATGGTGTCAGAGTGTCCTTCTATCCAGACTTCTCTGCAGAAGTGCAGAGATGCCAGACCAAGTTCTCAGATGTAAAGAGGCGTCTGCGGTCTCTACAATTACCGTATGCAATACTGTACCCTGCAAAGTTTCGGTTCACTGCTAACTGGCAGGCACACTTCTTTGAATTGGCCCAGGAGGCTGCAGCATGGCTTGATCACAATAAACAGGCCCTACGCCACTGCAGAGAGGATGAAGAAGGAGATTGAAGTTTGTTATACTTGTTCAGAGCTCTCTACAAGCTTTGTAAGGAAACTCCACCTTTTGTTAAGTTTTTCTTATTCATTTTGCTGGCTTTCTTCTTTTATACTTAAAAAAAAAAAATATATATATATATTTATATATATATATTATATCTCCCAGCAGAACTGGGAACTTTGAGCTATCTTGTGAAGTTAACAAGAAAAAATGTGCCTTATCTACGTGAGAAGTAGAGAATAATTGCTATATTTGTTTTGGTTCAACTTTGGATTGTTGACGGCTAGGGATGGGCCCGGTGCTCGATGCAAACCCATGTTCGCATCGAGCACCGGGCTTTCGCTCGCTCGGCGAGCCCAGAACTATTTTGGCCGCTCGCATCACATTCGTGTGATGCGAGCGGCCCCGCAATGCCGGCGCAGTGCATTGCTGGCTGATGATTGGCCAAGCATGCACTGTGACCCCGCATGCTTGGCCAATCACAGCGCCGGAAACTCGGAGAGCCATAATTGGCTACAGGCAGGACGCCTGTAGCCAATTACAGCTCAGGGGCTTTAGTACACGTCCCACCATTTAAAAGGCCGCCACGCCGTCGGCGCCGGTCACATGAGTTCCGGCTTTAGGAGAGATCAGGCTGATTCTGTGTCACTCTTTGCTAGATTCATTCATATAGAAAGATTTGCTCTACTTTGCTAAACCATTGGCTATTTATTTGCTAAACCATTGCTACCTGTCATTGATCGTCCATTGCTGCTGGTTAGTGTGTTTTTAGCTGCTGCTGGGGATTAGTCTGGTGCGTGTTTTACTGTTAGTACAGTATTTCAGTAGTACCAACCACAGTGCTGTTAGCACAGCATTGCACCCCAAAAGCACCCATAGGACTTCTAGTGTGTTAGTGGCAGCAAACAGAGCTCCTATATTTTCTTCCCAGAAGCACCCATAGGACTTGTACTGTGTTAGTGGCATCACACAGAGTTCCTATATTTTCTTCCCAGAAGCACCCATAGGACTTGTACTGTGTTAGTGGCATCACACAGAGTTCCTATATTTTCTTCCCAGAAGCACCCATAGGACTTGTACTGTGTTAGTGGCATCACACAGAGTTCCTATATTTTCTTCCCAGAAGCACCCATAGGACTTGTACTGTGTTAGTGGCATCACACAGAGTTCCTATATTTTCTTCCCAGAAGCACCCATAGGACTTGTACTGTGTTAGTGGCATCACACAGAGTTCCTATATTTTCTTCCCAGAAGCACCCATAGGACTTCTAGTGTGTTAGTGGCATCACACAGAGCTCCCATATTTTTTTCCCAGAAGCACCCATATGACTTCTAGTGTGTTCGTGGCATCACACAGAGCTCCCATATTTTCTTCCCAGAAGCACCCATAGGACTTGTACTGTGTTAGTGGCATCACACAGAGTTCCTATATTTTCTTCCCAGAAGAACCCATAGGACTTCTAGTGTGTTAGTGGCATCACACAGAGCTCCCATATTTTCTTCCCAGAAGCACCCATAGGACTTCTAGTGTGTTAGTGGCATCACACAGAGTTCCTATATTTTCTTCCCAGAAGCACCCATAGGACTTCTACTGTGTTAGTCGCATCACACAGAGTTCCTATATTTTCTTCCCAGAAGCACCCATAGGACTTGTACTGTGTTAGTGGCATCACACAGAGTTCCTATATTTTCTTCCCAGAAGCACCCATAGGACTTGTACTGTGTTAGTGGCATCACACAGAGTTCCTATATTTTCTTCCCAGAAGCACCCATAGGACTTGTACTGTGTTAGTGGCATCACACAGAGTTCCTATATTTTCTTCCCAGAAGCACCCATAGGACTTGTACTGTGTTAGTGGCATCACACAGAGTTCCTATATTTTCTTCCCAGAAGCACCCATAGGACTTGTACTGTGTTAGTGGCATCACACAGAGTTCCTATATTTTCTTCCCAGAAGCACCCATAGGACTTCTAGTGTGTTAGTGGCATCACACAGAGCTCCTATATTTTCTTTGCAGAAGCACCCATAGGACTTCTAGTGTGTTAGTGGCATCACACAGAGCTCCTATATTTTCTTCTCAGCAGCACCCACAGGACTTCTAGTGTGTTAGTGGCATCACACAGAGCTCCTATATTTTCTTTGCAGAAGCATCCATAGGACTTCTAGTGTGTTAGTGGCATCACACAGAGCTCCTATATTTTCTTCTCAGAAGCACCCACAGGACTTCTAGTGTGTTAGTGGCATCACACAGAGCTCCTATATTTTCTTTGCAGAAGCACCCATAGGACTTCTAGTGTGTTAGTGGCATCACACAGAGCTCCTATATTTTCTTCTCAGCAGCACCCACAGGACTTCTAGTGTGTTAGTGGCATCACACAGAGCTCCTATATTTTCTTTGCAGAAGCACCCATAGGACTTCTAGTGTGTTAGTGGCATCACACAGAGCTCCTATATTTTCTTCTCAGCAGCACCCACAGGACTTCTAGTGTGTTAGTGGCATCACACAGAGCTCCTATATTTTCTTTGCAGAAGCACCCATAGGACTTCTAGTGTGTTAGTGGCATCACACAGAGCTCCTATATTTTCTTTGCAGAAGCACCCATAGGACTTCTAGTGTGTTAGTGGCATCACACAGAGCTCCTATATTTTCTTCTCAGCAGCACCCACAGGACTACCGACTACAATGGCTGGAAGACCGCCAAGGGGAGGCAGAGCGTGCAGAGGCAAGAACACAGGGCAGGCAGGCTCTGTTTCTAGTGGACGTGGCCGTGGACGTGGTCGTGCATCGTCATCAGCACGTGTCCATGGGACACGCGCGTCTTTGTTTTCGGCAGCTGGACATGTGGAGCCGCATCATGCTGAAGGCTTGGTAGAATGGATGACCAAGCCCTCCTCATCCTCCTCATCCTCTCTCACCCAGGCTCAGGGTACTGGCAGAGCAGCTGCCAACGCGTACTCAATGGCATCATCAGCCACCCCTTCCCTAGACCCACCATGTCCTCCTGAGGAGTCCCCCGAACTCTTTGAGCACAGTGTTGGGTACATGCTCCAGGAGGATGCCCAACGATTCGAAGGCTCGGATGATGATACCCAGCTTGAGGAAGTCAGTAGTGTGCGCGCAGAGAGAGGGGATGCTGAAGGACAGCAATCTGGCAGTACTGTTCCACTAGCTGCAGCTTACTGCCAGGTTTGCTCTAGTGGTGAAGAGGGAGGGGATGATGAGGTCACTGACTCCACGTGGGTGCCTGAAGGGAGAGAGGATGAGGAGGAGGACGAGGAGGAGGAGGATGCGGCGTCACATGTCCAACGAGGCAGGATGCCCCCTGGAGGCCAGCTAGAGGCCAGCACAGCAACTGTACAACACCGCAGAGCTCCACCTGTGCAGGGCGCTGCCTCTGCACGTTATCAGAAAAGTTCTTTGGTGTGGGCCTTTTTTGAGACGAGTGCATCAGATCGCACCACTGCTATTTGCAATATTTGTCTCAAGCGTATCTCGCGTGGCCAAAACATCAGCCGCTTGGGCACCACAAGCATGAGCAGACATATGTCGACCTGCCATGCAGCTCGTTGGCAAGCACACATAAAAGACCCACACCAAAGAACTAAGCGGACCTCTCCTTGCTCCTCATCAGCTGGGATCTCCATCCCCACTACATCTTCAGTCCTCTCTGAAAGCTGCTCTGAGAGGACTGAAGGTGTAGAATTAGGTGTGTCACAACCAATTACTTGCAGTACACCGACGTCCGATTGTAGCAGGCAAATTTCCCTGCCCTAGCTGCTGGACCGTCGAAAGAAGTACGCTCCCAGCCATCCACATGCCCAGCGGTTGAATGCTAGCTTGGCTAAATTTCTAGCAATTCAACTGCTGCCTTTTCAGTTGGTAGACTCGGCCCCCTTCCGTGAGTTTGTTCAATGTGCGGTTCCTCAGTGGCAGGTTCCCAAACGCCACTTTTTCTCACGGAAGGCGATTCCGTCTCTCTACCGGCATGTGGAAGGCAATGTCCATGCCTCGCTGGACAGGGCGGTCAGCGGTAAGGTGCATATTACCGCTGACTCATGGTCCAGCAGGCATGGACAGGGACGTTACCTTTCTTTCACGGCCCATTGGGTCACTCTATTGGCAGCTGGGAGGGATGCAGGACAAGGTGCAGTAGTGTTGGAGGTTGTTCCGCCACCACGCCTCCAAAATGCTACTACTGCTACTGGTTGTGACACACCTCTCTCCTCCACCCCCTCCTCTTCTTCTTCCTCCAGTGCTCTGTCCTCGGAACCAGCGGTGCTCCGTAGGCGTACAAGGGGCTACGCAAGTACGCAGGCAAAAAGATGCCATGCCGTGCTTGCGCTGGTGTGTTTGGGGGACAGGAGCCACACTGGGCCAGAGGTTCTGGCAGCTCTGCAGGGGCAGGCCGAGAGGTGGTTGACGCCACGCCAGCTTAAGCCAGGAATGGTCGTTTCTGACAATGGCACCAACCTCCTCTCCGCCCTGCGACAGGGGCAGCTCACCCATGTGCCCTGTATGGATCACGTCCTCAACCTGGTGGTGCAGCGGTTCTTGGGCAGGTTCCCAGGCTTACAGGATGTCCTGAGGCAGGCCAGGAAAGTCTGTGTGCATTTCCGCCGATCTTATAATGCCAGTGCTCGGCTGACTGAGCTGCAAAAGGAGCTGAACCTGCCCAAGAACCGCCTAATATGTGACATGCCCACCAGGTGGAACTCAACGTTGGCCATGCTGCAGCGACTGCACACGCAGCAGAGGGCCATCAATGAGTACCTTTGCGACTACGGCACCAGGACAGGGTCAGGGGAGCTTGTTTTTTTTCCCCACGTCAGTGGAGCATGATCAGGGATGCATGCACTGTCCTCTCACCATTTGAGGAGGCCACGAGGATGGTGAGCAGTGACAGTGCATGCATCAGTGACACTGTACCTCTTGTCCACCTGTTGGAGCATACGCTGCGTGGGATAATGGACAGGGCACTTGAGGCAGAACAGAGGCAGGAAGAGGAGGACTTCCTTGCCTCTCAAGGCCCCCTTTATCCGGACAGTGTTCCTTCTGTCCCACCCATCACACAGGAAGAGGATGAGGATGAGGAGGAGGAGGAGGAGGAGGATTGTGTGAGCATGGAGGTGGAGCCTGGCACTCAGCATCAGCAGCAGCAGTCTTTTAGGGATGATGTACAGTCCCAACAAACCAGTGGACTTGTACGTGGCTGGGAGGAGGTGGCTGGCAATCATGTCATCCTCAGTGACCCAGAAGACTCCAGACCGAATGCCTCAGCTAACCTACGCTGCATGGCCTCCCTGATCCTGCAAAGCCTGCGGAAGGATCCTCGTGTTCTTCGGATCAAGGAGAGGGACCATTACTGGCTGGCCACTCTCCTTGATCCATGGTACAAGGGTAAGGTTGCGGACCTTATCTTGCCGTCGCAGAGGGAGCAGAGCATGAGACATCTCAGGGAGGACTTGCAGAAAGGTCTGTGCAACGCGTTCCCAGAAACTGGGAGGTTACAAACTCCTGGTCCTGGGCGACGAGTTGCTGAGGCTTCGGTCAGTAGCAGAAGGAGCGGTGGGGAAGGTGGACGTCTGACCGATGCGTTCAGACAATTTTTTAGTCCGCAGCCCCAAGGTATGATCGGTTCCAGCAACCATCGCCAGCGTCTGATATACATGGTGCAGGAATACCTTGGGGCAAGGTCAGACTTGGACACCTTTCCCACCGAAAATCCTCTGGCTTACTGGGTCCTGAGGATGGATCACTGGCCAGAGCTTGCACAGTATGCAATTGAGCTACTGGCCTGTCCTGCCTCCAGCGTTCTTTCCGAACGCACATTCAGTGCTGCTGGAGGATTTGTCACCGATCATAGGGTGCGCCTGTCCACCGACTCGGTTGATCGACTGACCTTCATGAAAATGAATCAGTCTTGGATCACCACCAGCTACCAGTCACCTGAAGCGGATATAACGGAATAATTTATAATGTCACATCCCTTCAAGACTGCCTATGCTGATGCTGAGTGACTGTCCTGTTATGTTCACTGACTATCCTCTTCCTCCTCCTCAATGATCCATGCCACCACACCAGTGCCTAAGGCACAATTTTTCAGCCCCTGTATAACAGGGGCGTGTACTTACAATTTTTTTTAAAAATGCTTCGCAACACGTGTGACTGCTGTGCTCCAAGTACAGTATCTGTGAGGGGTTGCAGTGTTGTGGCACCAGCACCAGTGCCTAATGCACAATTTTTCAGCCCCTATTGGGCCGTGTAATTACAATTTTTAGGCAATGCTTTGCAACAGGTCTCATTGCTGTGCTAAGAGTACAGTGTCTGTGAGGGGTTGCAGTGTTGTGGCACCAGCACCAATGCCTAAGGCACAATTTTTCAGCCCCTGTTTAACAGGGGCGTGTAATTACAATTTTTTAAAAAGATGCTTCGCAACAGGTGTGACTGCTGTGCTCCAAGTACAGTATCTGTGAGGGGTTGCAGTGTTGTGGCACCAGCACCAATGCCTAAGGCACAATTTTTCAGCCCCTGTTTAACAGGGGCGTGTAATTACAAATCTTGATCTAATAGTTCACAGCAGGGCCCATTCCTGCGCCCACCAAGAGTAACTATGAGGGCCTACAGTCTTGTGGCAACACCGTCCACCACCACCGCCAAAGGCCCAATTTTTCTGCCCTGTTCAACAGGTGGATGCAATTACAAATCTTGATCTAATAACTCACAGCAGGGCCCATTCCTGCGCCCACCAAGAGTAACTGTGAGGGCTTACAGTCTTGTGGCAACACCGTCCACCACCACCACCACCACCACCACCAAAGGCCCAATTTTTCTGCCCTGTTCAACAGGTGCATGCAATTACAAATCTTGATCTAATAACTCACAGCAGGGCCCATTCCTGCGCCCACCAAGAGTAACTGTGAGGGCTTACAGTCTTGTGGCAACACCGTTGACCCTGGAACTTTAGTGCTATGGTGCTTACAGGTTGTGCTAGCAGCCCTTTACCGGGGGTAGAAGCAGTGGACAGTATAACCCTACCAGTCTGCCCAACAGGGGTTTATTAGACCTTTTCAGCCCTGTGTATCTGTGTCCCGAGAAGAGCTTTACAGATATAACACTGTCATAAACAGGTGTGACCAGATTGTGTGGACTGCAAAGGAGGAACCCAAAACGCAAGTAAAAGTAAAATAACGTTTATTAAGATAAGTGATATATATAAATAAGTAGACACCCCAAAATACAAACAGTGCTCAGCCACAAACAGAAACCCACAGACAACAGATAAATATATACAGGCATACAGGCATATATACAGGCACAGGGAAGTACCGAAATCAACACGTCAGCCAGGCCAGGGTCATACACGGGAAGATCAATAGATAACAAGGGCAGTCCAGAATCACAAACGTTAGCCAGGCCAGGGTCATACACGGGAGATCAGCAGATGAACAAGGGCAGGACGGGAGAGGGAAAATAAGGATGGGAAAGGCAACAAGGGAACAGGAACTCAGGAACACAGGATCAGGATGGGAAGGCAACAAGGGAACAGGAACTCAGGAACACAGGATCAGGATGGGATGGGATGGGTACAGGTCACAGGTCTCAGGTTCGGTCACAGGTTCAGGGCACATGGAAGAGAGATACCAAGGCAAGTGTGTAAGGGCTGGCCGGGTATTTATAAATCTGCCAGTGATTGGCCTCATGTGACAGCTGAGTGCAGGAAGAGCTGTCTGCTCCACACTGCCAGGATCCATCCGCTGGTGGACGCCAGTACTGCGGCCCAAAGATGACATCCCAGCAGGGAAGGCCTCTCCTGACAGTCACAAACTGCCAGGAGACACCTGCTGGTGGACCACAGTACTGCACGCCAAATGATGGGTCTTACCAGCGGACGGATCCATTCCTGACAAACACTGACAATATGTGCCTATTTGTGTCCATTTCTAATTGTCCCCAATGGCTTAAATTCCAGTAATATCTTGGAATGTTCCAAGCTCCCCACTTAAACGCATGATGATTTCTACTTGTTTGAAAAAGTTCCATCCAGCAATCTTATGTTTCCAGGAGACTCACTTAACTGCAGAAACCCAGATCTGTCTTAAATATTCTTGGGTGGGAAGGGCGTACCACTCCATACACACTTCCTTTTCTAGGGGGTGAGTGTGGTGGTGCACAGCTCTATAGACTTCCAGGAGCTTGATGCATGTATATATTCAGAAGGGCGCTATATTTTTTTGCACTGTCGTATTGGACCATTGCAATGTGTTCTTGCATGTATTCTCCTCCTTTTGTGGTAATGGTGGTCCGGTTCCTGCTGTCTTATTTGGAGGGGAGACCGGATTTACCGTTGCTGATAGTGGGAGATTTCAACTGCTGGTTGGGTCCCTCCATGGACAGGCACCCAGGCTTGGGGGCTCCTGTTGCATTGAAGGGATCTCCATTGCTAAGATTGCTCAATGAGGTGGGCTGGGTGGCTATATGGAGACATAAAAACCCTTTGGATAAGCAGTTTTCCTGTTTTTCCAAAACGCATGGAACATTATCCAGAATTGACCTCGCGATTGGTAACTCGGTCATGCTCCCATCCGTCTCGGGGGTTGTATACAAACCTTGCTTCCCTAAACTATGAACCTTGCTAGAAGATATAAATTGGAATAAAATCTTAGAAACAAAGAACACGAAGGAGAGATGGGTTTGCTTTAAGAGCATATTAAATAAGGGCATTAGCCAGTGCATCCCATTGGGAAATAAATTTAAGAGCGAACAAAAGTCCCGGATGGCTTAACTCTAATGTAAAAATGCATATAAAAGCAAAGGAACAGGCCTTCAAAAAATACAAGGCTGAGGGATCATCATCAGCATTTAGACTTTACAAAGAATGCAACAAGCTATGTAAGGCTGCAATTAGGGCGGCTAAGATAGAACACGAAATACACATAGCGGAGGAGAGAAAAAAAATCCCAAGAAATTCTTTAAATATATAAACAGTAAAAAAATGGAGGACAGACCTTATTGGCCCCATAAAGAATGAGGGAGAACATCTGGTTACCACAGATGGGGAGATAGCGAAGGTATTGAATTTATTATTCTCCTCAGTCTTAACGAGGGAAACGGGGGGCTTCAGTAACCAAAACTGCAGTGTTTGTCATCATGAAAAATCACAGGAAGCACCCTCATGGCTAACAGTGGACAGAATTAGAAATAGACTTGGGAAACTTAACATTAATAAATCACCGGGACCAGATGGCTTGCACCCGAGGGTACTTAGAGAACTCAGTCAAGTAATTGTTCCTAATTCATACTGACAGTCTACTGACTAGAATGGTACCAGCTGACTGGAGAGAAGCCAATGTAGCACCAATATTTAAAAAAGGCCAAAATACATCCCTGGGAATTACAGACCAGCTAGCCTAACATCAATAGTATGCAAGCTCTTGGAGGGGATGATAAGGGACTATATACAAAATATTTTAGTAATGAAAACGGTATCATTAGCAGTAATCAGCATGGATTCATGAAGAATCATTCTTGCCAAACCAATCTATTAACCTTCTATGAGAAGGTGAGCTGCCATCTAGATAAAGGCCTGTAGACGTGGTGTATCTGGATTTTGCGAAAGCATTTGACACAGTTACCCATAACCGTTTACTGTACAAAGTAGGGTCCGTTGGCATGGACCATAGGGTGAGTACATGGATGAAAAACTGGCTACAAGGGCGAGTTCAGAGGATGGTGATAAATAGGAAATACTCGGAATGGTCAGGGGTGGGAAGTGGGGTCCCCCAGGGTTCTGTGCTGGCACCAATCCTGTTTAATTTGTTCATAAATTACCTGGAGGATGGGGTAAACAGCTCAATCTCTGTATTTGCGTATGACGCTAAGCTAAGCAGGGCAACTTCTCCGCAGGATGTGGAAACCTTGCAAGAAGATCTGAACAAATGAATGGGGTGGGCAACTACATGGCAAATGAGGTTTAATGTAGAAAAATGTGAAATAATACATTTAGGTGGCAAAAATATGAATGCAATCTACTCACTAGGGGGTGAAACTCTGGGGGAATCTAGGATGGAAAAGGACCTGGGGGTCCTAGTAGATGATAGGCTCAGTAATGGCATGCTATGCCAAGCTGCTGCTAACAAAGCAAACAGAATCTTGGCATGCATTAAAAATGGGATTTACTCCAGGGATAAAGTGATAATTCTCCCAATATACAAGACTTTGGTTTGGCCTCCCTGGAGTATGCTGTCCAGTTCTGGGCACCAGTCTTCCGGAAGGATGTACTGGAAATGGAGCGAGTAAAAAGAAGGGCAACAAAGCTAATAAAGGGTCTAGAGGATATTAGTTATTAAGAAAGGTTGCGAGCACTGAACTTATTCTCTGTGGAGAAGAGACGCTTGATAGGGGATATGATTAGTGCTGTATTTATTAGAATACATTGAAATGGCAGTACAGATACAGTCTCATGGCATTTTGGAATATTTTTGCAAAAGTATGAAACTGAGACTTTTTTTATTATTAAACAAAAATTATACTTTAAGTGGGTCCCTTTTACTAGCAAGCAGGGTACTGGTCACTATTTTATAATGTTCATACCCATTAAGTTAAATGACTGGTAATTATTTTAACACTATATTAACAGGTCTAGTTGTAAGGCCAAATGCATCAAGGCATGTTTTAACAAAGTTACCAAGCTGTGAAAACATTTCATTACTTTCAACCTTTTTCACTTTGCCAAACACTCATTCTTATAAAATAAATATGATCTTATTCTTATTGTTCTTAAACTACACTAGTTGAGAGCACTGTTAGATGACACACATATATATAACATTAGACACTTTGTTCTTCTAACAACAGTTTTCTTCTCTAAAGAAGGTTAATACATCTGTACAAAGCAGTGTTTCAATACATAAACCCAATTTAATAGATTCTGTAAAGACAGCATTGCAATAATATAATTGTAATAAACTGATGTCATGTCTTTTATATATAAATGATAGCACCCATTGCAAATGTGTTCTAAACCTTGGACTACAAACAGCATCAATAACAAAAAGATGAGAAGCTTTGTTAAGTCTGGCTTCAGTTATGAACAAGCAAAAGTTCCCAAAGTGGGTTTAATGCTGTTCAAAAGTGGTCTTAATGTGCTCTAAAAGGTACTCTAATGAAAGCTCTCGACAAGATGAGCCTCCTGGGCAATGTCGTACTCTGGAAATATATCTCTAATGTTATATAAATTGTGGGAGGAAAGAGAAACCCATGTACAATTTCAGAATCATTATTTTCCACACTGATAAACTGAACAATCAGTCCTACTTAATAAATGGATGGACTATCAGACCTAAATAGAAAAAGAGCATATTAGAAAATGCTTTGTTCTCCTTAAATTTTCATTTCTAACAGAATTAAAAAAAAAGTTATGAACTTTCAAAACTTTTGGCAAAATTTACTCCATTTGGGTTGTTCCCTTTCTAAATAATATGCACCCACCCTTTTAAGAAAAAGAAATGGGCAGAATTTAAAGTAAATAAGATATGATTTGGACTTGTAGACTTTGTCAGGAGCACCTGACGATGGACACAGGTCCAAGACATTATTCATTTACTCTGTGGTGTGGCACTTAAAAAGTTTACAAAATTTAACAAAATGTCAACCCAGAGTCCACAAAAACACCTCAATACCACAAACCTATCTTCCATAGATGAGGTAGTTGTTATGCCAAACAAAAAAAAAATACAGTGCCATGTTTCAGAGACTATAGTCATACATTTGGTACCGTGGCTGAGATACATTTTTTACACAGGGAGTATTTAAACACACTTCTTTCATTCAAAGTCAGTCCTCTGACTGATACACATCCTGTGCAGTCTGCACCAGACATCGCTGGCTTCTACTCCTATATCAGCAACACTAGGTAACTACCACTAGCATTATGACATTTATTTCATATGTGGTTTTAATCCCAGGATTTTATAAAAATTTCTGGGGACTTACGCTGTCTTGATATAAGTTCATACTCATTTTAGTTGGACTCCTTTTTTTGATTAGCTTACATTTTTACATCTTTAGCACCATTTGGTGTATTTATGTTGTTTATTAGACATGGGAACTATCAAAAAATTTGTTTAGTTTCGTCCCGTTTCGTATATAAAAAAATTCGTAATTCGTAATTCGTGTACGAAATTCCGTTCGAATTCGTACGAAATACGAAATTCGGACGAATCGTAATTTTTTTTACGAATCGTTAGTAAAGTTATGAATCGTTACGAATCGTTACGAATCGTTAACGCGGCTAATGAATTGTCGGTTCTCATAACACAGAGAAAAATTCGAATCCAACTACAAATATCGAATTTCAATTTCAAGTTACGAATCGTTACGAATCGTTACGAATAGTTACGAATCGTTAGTAAATCCAACTACAAATATCGAATTTCAACTAATATGAAAGAAATTATAATAGCGGATATAACGAATGCTTTGAATGCTTCGAATAAATTCGAGATTCAGTATATCTAATATAGAGAACTGTCCCTGCACAAAGTGTCATTTTTGCAGGAAAAAAAGCTATTTAAAAACACTCGCGGCTAATAAAAAGTCGGCTACGTAACACAGAGAACAGTCATTCATTGATTAAAAAAAAAAAAGCTTGGGGGTCCCCCCAATTCAATAACCAGGCCCTCCAAGTCTGGTATGGATATTAAGGGGGACCCCAGCCAAAAAAAAAAAAAAAATGGCGTGGGGTCCCCCCCAAATATCCATACCAGACCCTTCAGGTCTGGGATGGATTTTAAGGGGAACCCCGGCCAAAAAAAAAAAAAAAAAAATGGCGTGGGGTCCCCCTCAAAATCCATACCAGACCCTTTATCCGAGCACGCAACCTGGCAGGCCGCAGGAAAGGAGGGGGGACGAGAGCGGCCCCCCCTCCCGCCTGAACCGTACCAGGCCACATGCCCTCAACATTGGGAGGGTGCTTTGGGGTCCCCCCCAAAGCACCTTGTCCCCATGTTGATGAGGACAAGGGCCTCATCCCCACAACCCTGGCCGGTGGTTATGGGGGTCTGCGGGCGGGAGGCTTATCGGAATCTGGAAGCCCCCTTTAACAAGGGGACCCCCAGATCCCGGCCCCCCCTGTGTGAAATGGTAAGGGGGTACAAAAGTACCCCTACCATTTCACCAAAAAAGTGGCAAAAATTTTAAAAATGACAGGAGACGGTCTTTGACAATTCCTTTATTAAAATCTTCTTTCTTCTTTCTTCATCCTTCAGTTTCTTCATCTTCTCCTTCCGTCATCTTCTTCCATCTTCTTCCATCTTCTTCTTCCATTGTCTTCTTCCTTCGATTCGCTTCTTCTTGCTCCGGTCTTCTCGTCCTTCTCGTCCGGCATCGGCGTCTCTTCTCGCAGGCCGCTCCTCGCAATGGGAGGCTCCCGCTGTGTGAGGCTTCGCTCCGGCTGACAGGTCTTTTATAATGGAGGGCACCTGGTGACCCCGCCCCCTCTGACGCACGGGGACGTCATGGGGAATTCCCTATGGCTTTCCCCATTACGTCAGAGGGGGGCGGGGTCACCAGGTGCCCTCCGTTATAAAAGACCTGTCAGCCGCAGCGAAGCCTCACAGAGCGGGAGCCTCCCATTGCGAGGAGCGGCCTGCGAGAAGAGACGCCGATGCCGGACGAGAAGGACGAGAAGACCGGAGCAAGAAGAAGCGAATCGAAGGAAGAAGAAAATGGAAGAAGAAGATGGAAGAAGAAGATGGAAGAAGATGACGGAAGGAGAAGATGAAGAAACCAAGGATGAAGAAAGAAGAAAGAAGATTTTAATAAAGGAATTGTCAAAGACCGTCTCCTGTCATTTTTAACATTTTTGACACTTTTTTGGTGAAATGGTAGGGGTACTTTTGTACCCCCTTACCATTTCACACAGGGGGGGGGCCGGGATCTGGGGGTCCCCTTGTTAAAGGGGGCTTCCAGATTCCGATAAGCCCACCGCCCGCAGACCCCCACAACCACCGGCCAGGGTTGTGGGGATGAGGCCCTTGTCCTCATCAACATGGGGACAAGGTGCTTTGGGGGTCTTAGACCCCCAAAGCATCCTCCCAATGTTGAGGGCATGTGGCCTGGTACGGTTCAGGCGGGAGGGGGGGCCGCTCTCGTCCCCCCCTCTTTTCCTGCGGCCTGCCAGGTTGCGTGCTCAGATAAGGGTCTGGTATGGATTTTATGGGGGACCCCACGCCATTTTTTTTGGCTAGGGTTCCCCTTAAAATCCATCCCAGACCTCAAGGGTCTGGTATGGATTTTTTTTTTATTAAACTCTTTATTTTACATTTTCTCTTTTCTTCATACATTACACTTCATGCATACATTAATCCTTGCTGTATAACATTTGCTCTGTTTACAATCATTTTCTATAACTCATATTATTTAAACATTACATCATTAGCCTCCTAGCAAATTCCTCTTCATCTTCGCCCCCCCCCCCACCAAACTATAAAAAAAATAAAAAAAAAAAAAAAAAATAAAAAAATAAAAAAGTAAAAAAAAAACAACAAAAAAAAAAAAAAACATAAAAAAATTAATAAATAAATAAACATATAAAAAAAAAAAAAAAAAAAAAAAAAAATTGTTATGTCTCTCCTGTTGCCCCTCCTCCCCCCCATCCCCAACTAGATACAACCTAGCTCTCTTCTTCTCTCTTTTTGTATGAGAAATAGGGTGCCCATGTATCCCAGTATTTCTCTTCTTGCTCTTTCATTGCCAGAGTCAAATTTTCCATCTGTTGAATCTCTCTAACTCTTGCCCACCACTGAGCCCCCGTGGGAGGAGCCTCCCTTTTCCATAAGGCCGGGATACAGGCTCTCGCCGCCGTGAGTAGGTGCTTCAATAAGGATCTTTTATATTTATCAACCGACATAGGGACATCATTTAATAGAAATGCTGCTGGGTTTTCCCCAAGAGACACACCTGTAATACTGCTTATTGCTTCCTCTATCATTCTCCAAAATTCTCTAATTTTCCCACATTCCCAAAAAATATGCAGCATCGTACCCTCGGCTTCCCCACACCGCCAACAGACATTTGGTACCTGCGGGAATATGCCATGTAACATACTTGGAGTTTTGTACCATCTAGTAAGGATCTTATATCCCCCTTCCTGGTATCTACATGCTATTGACGTTTTATGGACCGCTCTAAGAATTTTTTCCTTTTGCATTTGGGAAAACAAAACCTTCAGTTCTTTTTCCCAGGCTTGTATAAAGCCTAGATTTTCCGGGGCCTCTGAGCCTATAATTACTTCATAAAAATATGACAGGGAGTGTCGCAAATTTTCACCATCTAAACATATCTGCTCAAATCTTGACAACCCCCGAATTTCTGGGTACATCCTATTTTTAGAGCGGATATAGGATCCTAGTTGCATTGCCCTGAAGTAGTCCAACTCTGGGGTGAATTCATTTTCTATCTCCCCTCTTGTCATTAATCTACCCTCCCTTGAGAAATGTATAATCCTGCTTATCCCTCTTTGTCTTAAATTGGCAAATCTATGGTCTAAAATTCCTGGCCCGAAATCTGGTGTGCCTATTACTGGTGACATAGGACTTGGTTCCTTGGATATCTTAGTTTTTTTAAAGATTTTTTTAATTATATTTAGAGTTGCCCCTATCAGTGGATGTTTCTTTACAGCCTTTAAAATATCCTCTCCAGTCATCCATGCCAAACCCTCCAGGGGGACATCACACATCATTTGTTCCATCTTTACCCATGGCTTCTTCTCTTTGGCACACCATTCCATTACTCTGACTAAGTGTGAGGATTCCTGGTATTTACATGGGTCTGGAAATCCAATACCTCCTTTTTCTTTAGGGAGAACCAAAATAGTTCTCCGTATTCTCGCAGGTTTTCCAGCCCATATAAACCTCAGGAATCCCGACCGAAGTTCTCTCATATAGCTTTGGGGAATCCTTATTGGCAAGGTTTGGAGCAGGTATAAAAGCCTAGGCATTACGTTCATTTTTATTATATTCGTCCTACCAAACCATGTAAAAACTTCTCTGTCCCATCTTTGTAAATCTTTTTTTATTTTTTTTAACATTGGAACATAGTTTAACTCAAATATCCTGCTTAGCACTTTGGGGATTTTAGTCCCCAAATAACTAATATAGGAATCTGTCCATCTAAAGTTGAATTGTGATGTTATTTGGTGGGTCAGTGAGTCATTCATTTCCAGCCCCATTGCCTCCGATTTGTTGTAGTTCACTTTAAAATTTGCTATGTCGCCAAATTGCTTTAACTCCCCCAGGAGGGGAGGCAGGGATATGACTGGAGAGGATATGAAAAAGATCAAGTCGTCGGCATAAGCCGCTAGCTTGTATTCCTCCGTTGCTGTTTTTATACCTCTAATATTGCAATTTGCCCGTATTTTTCTTAAGAATGGCTCCATTGTGAGGATAAAAATAATAGGTGACAGTGGGCATCCCTGGCGTGTACCATTTTGAATTCGAAATGGCTCAGAGATTCTCTCATTCACCTTAACCCTTGCGGTCGGTACAGAATATAAGTTTTGGAACCATCTCAGCATTCCCTCCCCTAGTCCAATATGTTGCAATGTGGTCCTCAGGAACAACCAGTCCACCCTATCGAATGCTTTTTCTGCATCTGCTGATATTAATGTAAGGGGTTTCTGGTCTCTCTGTGACCAATAGATAGCGTTTACCACTCTTTGTGTATTTTCCCTCCCTTCCCTTCCTGGCGTAAACCCTACTTGGTCGGGGTGGATCAATTCCGGAATATGTTCAACCAACCTACTCGCTAAGATTTTTGAAAAAAATTTTAAGTCCACATTTAGTAATGATATGGGTCGGTAACTAGCACACTGAGATGGGTCCTTCCCCTCTTTTGGAATCACTGCGATGTGCGCCAGCAGTGTTTCCTTCGGTATCCTCTGTCCTTCACGCAATGAGTTATAAGCTGCTATGAACCTTGGAGCCAGTTTTTCCCCAAATGCTTTATAATAGGCCAGGGTATGGATTTTGAGGGGGACCCTACGCCATTTTTTTTTTTTTGGCTGGGGTCCCCCTTTATATCCATCCCAGACCTGAAGGGCCTGGTTATTGAATTTGGGGGGACCCCTACGCTTTTTTTTATCAATGACTTCAATGAATGACTGTTCTCTGTATTACGGATCCAACAATTCATTTGCCGGCAATAGCTCCCAGCCAAAAAAAAAAAAAAAATGGCGTAGGGTCCCCCTCAAAATCCATATCAGACCCTTGAGGTCTGGGATGGATTTTAAGGGGAACCCTAGCCAAAAAAAATGGCGTGGGGTCCCCCTCAAAATCCATACCAGACCCTTATCCGAGCACGCAACCTGGCAGGCCGCAGGAAAAGAGGGGGGGACGAGAGCGGCCCCCCCTCCCGCCTGAACCGTACCAGGCCACATGCCCTCAACATTGGGAGGGTGATTTGGGGGTCAGAGACCCCTAAAGCACCTTGTCCCCATGTTGATGAGGACAAGGGCCTCATCCCCACAACCGTGCCCGGTGGTTGTGGGGGTCTGCGGGCGGGGGGCTTATCGGAATCTGGAAGCCCCCTTTAACAAGGGGACCCCCAGATCCCGCCCCCCCCCCCCTGTGTGAAATGGTAAGGGGGTACAAAAGTACCCCTACCATTTCACCAAAAAAGGTGTCAAAAATGGTAAAAATGACAGGAGACAGTCTTTGACAATTCCTTTATTAAAATCTTCTTTCTTCTTTCTTCTGGTCTTCCTTTCTTCATCTTCTCCTTCCGGCATCTTCTTCCATCTTCTTCTTCCTTCGATTCGCTTCTTCTTGCTCCGGTCTTCTCGTCCTTCTCGTCCGGCATCGGCGTCTCTTCTCGCAGGCCGCTCCTCGCAATGGGAGGCTCCCGCTCTGTGAGGCTTCGCTGCGGCTGACAGGTCTTTTATAACGGAGGGCACCTGGTGACCCCGCCCCCCTCTGACATAATGGGGAAAGCCATAGGGAATTCCCCATGACGTCCCCGTGCGAAAGTTATGACTATAACTTTTGCTGGACTCAGACACCCTGTTTGACCACGCAAATTTAGGGATGACAAGGTTGACCATACACTGAAACATAGGGAGATCACACCCTTCCCAAAGACACTAAAACGAAAAACTTTCAACATTTAACAAAGCTTACTGTGCCGACTCCTACACTCTTCTATGACTCAATCATCGGAACCCACTAGATTTCATTCACTAGAAATACTATGATAAACATGTTCTATTATTCTAATCAATTTAATTTTTTTTATTATTGATGCATTTTTTGTTTTTTTGCTACATTCAACCATATGAACTATAAATTAAAGCACTTTATAATTATAGATATGCTCCCACACTAACTAAAATGCTCATAGTATCTAGTTTATACTGGAGGAATTCAATAATAAGGTCATAGTAGGAAGCCACACAGTTTGATTTTTGTAATATACATTTACTATTGCATTTGAGTTGATTGTTAAATGTTACCCTCTGGAAGTCTGACAGAACATCGTGCCTATTAAAAATGTAAAGTGTAAGGTTAGACAGTGGTGAAAAGTTAGAACATCTGTTCTAATTTGGGAGAATTCACCTCACTTTTTTTTTTTCCACTTCAGCGAACATTTAAGAGATTGTTATTCAACTTAACATTCATTTATATCTCTCGTGATTTTTCACATCATTGTGGAATTTTTCTTGCTAATATTTATAAACAATAAAATTTTGATTTTAATCCTATGTATATTATTGTATCTATTTTATTATATATATTAAGTGCTTTCTTTATAAATACATATCCTTATCTCCCCCCCCCCCCATACCACCCCAACCCTTCCCCCTGAAATACCTCTCATCTTCTAACTTCCAAGAAGGCCATAATAGGCCTTTTCATGGTATTACATAATAGTTTCAGCGTAGCTCCACGTCCGTTTGAATTCCTGCCAGCACTCCCATTTACTTGTATCTCCTCCGTTCCCTTCATGGCCCATTGATCTTAGTTTTTCTAGCTGGTATATTTATTCGATCCTCAAGATCCATTCTCTTTTGGACGGTACTTCTTCGTGGTCCCATTTTTTCGGGATTAATCCCTTTGCCGCGTTTAGCATCTGAGGAGTCAGGGTTTTTAGATATTGTTTAATTGGTTCTCCTGTTCCGTGGAATAAGCATGTCCATGGTTCTTCTGGTAACGTCACCCCATTTATTTCTTTTATAGTTTCCAAAATCTCTCTCCAAAATTTTTTTATTTTTGGGCAATCCCACCAGAGGTGTGCCATTGTGCCCCGTTCCACGCACCCTCTCCAACAGTTTTGTGAGCTATTTGGTTGGAATTTATTTAGTTTATCCGGTGTCATATACCATCTAGAGAGGCATTTATAGTTCATTTCTGCGGTCGGAGTGTCAATTGCCGAGATATGGGTAAGTTTTAAAATTTTATTAATCCTATGCTTATAATCTTGTGAACCTAATTCGTTTCACCATTTTATAAAGAAGGACGGCACCTCTTGATGTCCTTCCATCAAAAAAGCTTTATAGAGTCTGGATACGACTTTTTTTTTCCCTGTTTCCTCACTTATTTTTTCTAGTGATGTGTATTCCTCTTTTGTTCTAATTGGTTGGGGTAGTTTTCTAATAAAGTGTGTCAGCTGTAGGTACCGCCAGTCATTTATTTTTATTTGTGTCATATTTTGCTGTATATCTCTCAGTGTTTTAATATTACCTCTTTTTGTGATATCCTTCAACTGTGTATTTTGTCCTATCCAATCCCCACCCCCTTTGTGTGTTTTCCCAGGTGGGAAATAGTCACTATCTCTTAACATCATTAAAGGTGAATTATATTTCCATCCAAACCGCTTGTGCAGTGAATCCCAAATTTTGAATACGTGCCTTGTAATTTTTTGTGTATTTGTGCCTAAACCCCTTAAGTGCAGTGGATTCCAAATTACCGTTCTTAAATTTACCCCACTTGTACTACTCTCTATGTTTACCCATTGCTTATCTGTTTTCTCGTGTGACCACTCGATGGCTCTTGACACTACGACCGCTTGATAGTATGTTTTCAGGTCTGAGACCCCTAAACCTCCTTGCTCTTTACTATTTCTAAGGGTGGTATATGAAATTCTAGGCTTTTTATTTTGCCATATACATTTACTTATCAACGATTTTAAGGTTTGAAAATAATAATCTGGGAGAGGGATTGGGAGCATTTGGAATTTATAGGTAATTTTCGGTAAAATAATCATTTTAACAGAGTTAATACGTCCAAACCATGACAGAGGTCTTGAAGAAATTTTCTTAGTTTCAATTTTAATTTCATCGAGTAATGGGATATAGTTTTCTCTATAGAGTTTATCGACCGAATTAGCAAGTTTTATTCCTAAATATTTTAGTCCTGTTTTTTTCCATGGAGATGGGAAATCTCTCTGTAGTTCAAGTGCTTCTTTTTGTGGCACATTTATATTTAAGATTTCGGATTTATTCAGGTTTATTTTAAAATTTGAGATATCGCCATACTGTTTAAGTATGTCTAATAAACATGGCAATGTTCTATCGGGTTTGGTAATGTAGAACAAATGGTCATCGGCGAAAGCCATTTAGCCGCGGCCTTGTGCTCGACCTCCCCAAACCAAATTCCTTTAATGTCTTTATTTAATCTAATTGTTGCCAATAAAGGTTCTAATGAAAGCACGAACCGCAGTGGGGACAGGGGGCAGCCCTGTCTTGTACCATTTTTCATAGTGAAGGGAGATGAAAAGTTACCATTTATTTTTATTATCGCTGTCGGTTCCTTATATAATACGTTTATTTTCTGCAGCATCCTAGTGCCTAGTCCCATGAACTTCAAGGTCTCTGTCAGCGTCAATTGACAGGAATAGACCTGGGGCCCCCCCCTTTCCATTTTTTGCAATAGTAGGAGAGTTCTAATACCATTATCTCTTCCTTCGCGACCTGCGACAAACCCCACCTGATCTACGTGTATCAAGTCTTTCATCTTATTCTTTAACCTATTCGCCAGAACTTTAGCATATAGCTTTACGTCAAAATTCAATAAGGAGATTGGTCTATAGCTGGAGCATTTTGTATCATCTTTACCTTCTTTTAGAATAACTGTTACTTGGGCTCTCTGTGCATCTGAGCTCAGTCCAAATTCTACTCCAAGACCGTTCATATATTTGCACAGTCTGGGTATCAGTAGCGCATTGAATTTTTTTAGATATTTTAATGAGAAGCCATCTGGTCCTGGGCTTTTGCCCAGTGGGGACTCAGCGATTGCCTTTGCTATCTCAGACTCTGTAATGGGGTTCTCTAGATCCTCGCTGTCCATTGATGTTATTTTGGGTATCCCCGATTTTTCCAGGAACTGCCTAATTTTGTTTATTTTTCCCTTTCCTCTTGTCCCGTTCTCAACATTGTAGAGTTGACTGTAGTATTTATGGAAAACTTCGGCTATGTTGTTAGTTTTGTGCACCGTTTCGCCTTGTTTATTTCGAATTTGTTCTATATAATTCTTTGTCTTTTCCTTCCTCAGGGATTTTGCCAAATGCTTCCCTATTTTATTGCCGCTGAGATATTTTTCCTTCAATATCTTATTGTATGTCTTTCTTGTTTCCTGGGGCAGTAATTCTTTTAAATCTTCCCTCTAGTTATAAGTTGATGGTATATTTCTTGACGTTGTCCCCCGTTTTTTTTATGTAGCTGTTCTAAGTGATGTATCTCATCTATCAGACACTTAATTTCCCGTTCCCTAGTCTTTTTTTTCCATGCCCCCATGGAGATGAAAATGCCTCTAATATAGGCCTTATGTGAGTCCCATAGTACTGAATATGAGACATCCTCAGTTTCATTGATTTCAAAAAAAGTTTTCAATTCCTCCTGTATTTTCTCTATGTCTTGATTCTCTGTAATAAGTGTTTCATTCAGTTGCCAATTACTGGTTGATTTCTGTACTTTTAAATCTTCTATAATCATCGTTACTGGGGCATGGTCCGATAGAGTGATGATTCCTATTTCAGCTTCTGACACTTTTGTCAAGGTGTCGTGGTCAACAAATAAATAGTAGATACGTGTGTACGTCCCATGCACAGGGGAGAAGAACGTGTAGTCCCTTACTTTTGGGTGGAGAACTCTCCAAACATCCACTAGTTGATTTTGATGTAATTTTTGCTTCAATATTTTTAGGGACCTACCTCCCGTCCCGTGTGCACGGGATGTACTGTCTTCTTTAGGGTTTAGACACATATTAAAATCACCTGCCAATATTACCTTCCCCCTCCCAAAGTGAGGGAGGATCCTCATCATTTTTTTCATGTATTGCGCAGGTCTTTTGTTAGGGGCGTAGATATTTACCAGGGTGCATCGTGTTTCGTCGATATAACCTCTAATGAAAAGGTATCTCCCATCCGGGTCTGCGAGTCTATCCTCTACTTTGAATCGAACTTCTTTTGAAAGCCCAATTGCAACCCCCTTAGCTTTTCTAGTATTTGAGTCTGCATAAAACCATGTGGGGTATGCTTTGGAATATAATTTTATATTGGCGCCGTGGAAGAGGTGTGTTTCCTGGAGAAATGCTATATCTGCGTGGTATTGTTTAAGTTCTTTTAGTATCTTGTGTCTCTTGGCAGGAATATTCAATCCGCGGACATTATACGTTAGATACTTAATTTGCAAACATTTTCTTTCATTTTTGTAGTAAGATAAGAGGTATTTCTGGATCCCTCCCTACTCCCCTCCCACCCTCTCCGACCCCCTCCCCTCCCCCCCACCCCCTCCCACCTTCCGGTCACTGCTGACCTCTAGATCATGGGTTGAAACAAATCTCATCTCAATCCCAGGTCTTCTTGCCTCGAGGTGTGACTCTGCACCCATCCAGTGCTCCGCGCCCCTCCCACGGGCTAATCCCAGGAGGGGAGTGGAGCGCGTATGCCGGGCAGAGCTCTCCTCCCTCAAATGCGCGAGGTCCCCTCCCCCCGCCCGCTCTCGCTAACCCCCAAGAGAAGGGGAAAAAAAAGGACCCAAATCTGTATTGCTACTTCAATCCTTACGAGACTATACAAGCAGTGTTATCTCGCTATACCAGGGATACTAGAGTATTTGTTGTTTAGTTATAATAAGGTTACATTAGATATGAGAAATCTTATATTCAGTTTCCCTCCTTTTACTACCTCCCCCTAATCAAACATTAAAGGTAAAAAGGTAAAACAAAAAAAAAAAAAAGGGGCGGGGGGCGGGTTATCCTCCCTAGGTTTTTCTTCCTCTGTAGGCCTTTGTATTTATTGAGCCCTAGAGCTTGTCTTTCTCCCTTTTCTATATGAATAAAATATAAATATATGGGTCTTATAAATCAAGCTATATTACATATCTCGTATCTTATATCCCGTTTGCCTCTTTAATTTGGGAAGAGGCAGTCTGTTTTGTATCAGAAAAAAAAAAAGAGGAAAAAAAGAAAAAAAAAAAAAGGGAAGGAGGGAGCAAAAAACAAATATATCAAAGGGGAAGGGGGGGAAACAGCGCTTCGGCTCTTGGAAAGTCCTTTTTTTTTTTTATAGTGTCTTTCGCAGAGTTCATGAGCTCATACATGCGATTTCAGCCAGAAAAAAGTTCTGCGTTTTTTTTAAAAGAAATTCCATAGTTATGGCCAATTTACCGTCATTTATCTTTTGATGTAGGTGGATAGATCAGTAGAAATTGTGCGATAGGGATAGACACCAGACGATGTTGTTTAAGCCCTATCTTCCCTTTTTGTGCAGCTTTTGGGGTTTCTTCCCCTTTAAAAATGTACCCCAGCTTATTAGTTATACCTTTGGATTTAGATCCTGGTCAGTGCTATCCTTTCCTTTTCCTTCCTGTCTTTCCATTTACTGTTGAATCTCTGGTGCGGTCAGTTTTTTCGCCAAAACAAATTCAAGTTGCTTATAGTTTACATGTCACAAAGCTTTCTCTCGGTTTTCCAATAGTGGTTTGCATAAACATTCCTCCTCTAAAACACATTGATTAGACACATCATTGGTAACACTCACCCTCTCCTGTGGAATCTCCGTCTAGGGCTTCGGCTGATTGCACAAATATTTTCCCCTTTAGGGGGACTTACCCTGGTTAAAGATGGTCCGGGCGAAGGTTTCAAGGGGATGTCTTTTACCTCTAAAGCTTGTGTGGCCGTGGAGATTCGGCTGCTTAATGCTCTCAGGGCTCCAGGACTGCGGGGAGATAAGAACCAGAGGAGAGAGAGGGGTGCGGCGGGGAGTAAGGAGCCGACAAGTGGTGGTGTCTCCCGGCTCTCTGTGCGCTTCAATGCCCTCGCTGTATTGTCAATCCCGGGAGCGTCGACCGTCTGCTATGGCACATACCTCGCGCTGGGGAATCATTACACGGGAGTCACGCCGCCTCACACTCGGCGTACTCTCGCTCTGCTCTGGCCGTCAGCTGTTAATCGGGACAGGCCACTCCCTCCATGAGACCAGTCACGTCTTCACGTCCTCATCCTCCCACCTCACTTCTTGTTCAAGAGACCACTGTTTCTGGGACAAATTAGTGTTTAGGGAAAACATTTAACGTGCTGCCAACATCCTAATATACTGTATATGAAGAAATGTGCATCAGGTGCATTGGGAAGAACCTCCTTGGACTTTAAAGGCAGAGAGTTGTAATTAAAGGTAAATGTAGTTTAAAAGGCAGTGACGTTACATTTATTAATATAAAACATGATCAAAAGGGCAACCATAGCCCTATACAGTTTAACCGCTTCCCGACCGCCTCATGTAGATATACGTCTACAGAATGGCACGGGCAGGCAAAAGCACGTACGGGTACGTCCCCTTTAATTTGCCTGCCCGGGGGGCGCACGCGCGCCGCCAGCGGCGCGCTCGCGACCCGGTCGGGAGCTCCGTGACCACGGCCGTGGGACCAGCGGACCCGATCGCCGCTGGTATCCCGCGATCGGGTTACGGAGCTGAAGAACGGGGAGAGGTTTGTGTAAACAAACCTCTCCCCGCGCTTCCTACACTGCCTGTCATTGATCGGCTGTTCCCTGTCATCGGGAAAGCCGATCAATGACGTCAGACGTACAGCCACGCCCCCCCTACTGTAAAAAAAAAACACAACACGTCACACTGACTCCTCCCCGCCCCCTAGTGGTTAACCCCTTCACTACAACTGTCATTTACATAGGAATCAGTGCTATTTAAATAGCACTGATTTCTGTATAAATGACAAATGTCCCAAAAATGTGTCAAAAATGTCCAATGTGTCCGCCATAATGTCGCAGTCACAATAAAAATCGCTGATCGCTGCCATTACTAGTAAAAAAAAAAATATTAATAAAAATGCTATAAAACTATCCCTTATTTTGTAAACGCTAGAACTTTTGCGCAAACTAATCAATAATCGTTAATTGCGATTTTTTTTACCAAAAATATGTAGAAGAATACGTATCGGCCTAAACTGAGGAAAAAAAATGTTTTTTTATATATTTTTTGGGGATAGTTATTATAGCAAAAAGTAAAAAATATTGCATTTTTTTCAAAATTGTCGCTCTATTTTTGTTTATAGCGCAAAAAATAAAAACCACAGGGGCGATCAAATACCACCAAAAGAAAGCTCTATTTGTGGGAAAAAAAGGACGCCAATTTTGTTTGGGAGCCACGTCGCACGACTGCGCAATTGTCAGTTAAAGCGACGCAGTGCCGAATCGCAAAAAGGGGCCTGGTCCTTTAGCTGCAAATTGGTCCGGGGCTGAAGTGGTTAAAACAATGTATAGAAAATGGTTGCAGACAATATACATTTGAATGATATAATCAAACCCAGTGATATCAAGTGTACCCATATACTGCCAGAGTCATGCTAAGGTCAGTCCATATAGGTTTCTTGAAAATCCCAACATGTTTCAGAATTATTTACTTATATTCCTTCTTCAGGGAAACTTAAATTCTAGGTGATTGTTTTTCTCCTTTCTGAAATACAAACAAATATAGTTGCTAAGGCCTCTTGCACACTGCAGCTTGAAAAAGCTCAGTACAGCTTATTTTTTTACTGAGCTAAAATACAGCCCATTAGTTGTAATGTACCTATGCACACAGGCACGTAGACAAGCACCATGTATTTTCAGTAAAAAAAATCAGCATTTTTGGTCAGTAAATTACTCCTTTATGCATGCGAATGTGTGTAAGTATGCGCAAATACGCGTGATTGCGCACAAATGTGTGCTAATGGCCATTATTTTCAATCTACAAAAGAAGAAGGTGAGACTACGTTTGTGCGAAAAATTTGTGAAATTGCGCAAAAATCTCCTGGGCCCTCTGTTGCCCCGATGGGGCCCAGGCAAATGTAATTTAAGCACTGGTAAGCAAGTAGGAGCAGGGATGTGGCCTAGTAAAAATCAATGTATTATTTTAGGCAGAAATCAACAATAAATGTTCCCTGGGCCCCCCTGTTTAGCTGATGAGGCCAGGGCCCAGTACAGGACCAGTTGTACTGTCTTATCAGCAGCCCTGATCACCATCACTGTGACAAGATGTAAGAAGAAATTCTTTCTAATAATTACAACAATTGACAACAATAAATTAAATGGGTTCTAAGCCTTTCTTGCTATATCCAAATTAAAGGAAATGATTGCTAGAGATTAGAGTTGAGCGGACACCTGGATGTTCGGGCTCGGCGGGCTCGGCCAAACTTCGGAAAAAAGTCCGGGTTCGGAACCGAACTTGACCCGAACTTGACCCCGAACTCCAAACCCCATTGAAGTCAATGGGACCCGGACTTTTGAACACTAAAATGGCTGTAAAAAAGTCATGGAAAGGGCTAGAGGGCTGCAAATGGCAACAAAATGTTGTTAAGAGCATGGCAAGGGATCTGCAAACAAATGTGGATAGGGAAATAACTTAAAATAACATAAAAAAATTAAAAATAAAAATAAAATGCTGGAGGCCCCCTTCTCAGCAGAAGAGGTACAGGAAGTCATTAAGAACCTCAGAAACTCAATGGCACGATGCCGCACATATGGTGGGAATACCCCAGAATACGCACTTTCTGGAAAAAATTATTAACTTTCATCAGGAGACTGGGTGGGAGACAATGTGAAGGAACCGGAGGCACTGTCAGCAACCCAATCTACTATCGCCTGTACTTGTCCTGGCCTCAACATTCGTACAGCCTCATTAGGCGCGCCAAAATACCGCTGCAGGCTCTGTCGCCTACTCGCACCTGAGGAAGGTGTTTCACTAGTGCTCCTCGGCCTTTTGGCTAAGATCAAGTGTAGTATCTGTTCTTATCAGTTGCCAGGAGGTGGCGCTTGCTTCCGTCCCTGTTCTACGGCGAGGTGGAGCAGGGGTGGCGGTTGCTATGCAAAAGCCTGCTGGCGTAAAGGTGACCTGGAGCGGTTCGTAGCCGAAAGGGAAGCCTTCTGATGGGGATGGAGAACCACTGGGTTGGCGCTGAAGGGTCGAGTCCCTGGCCTTCTGGCCTGGATTGTGGCAGCTCTAGCTCTGGTCAGTTTTTCGGGTTGGAACACCTGCATGGCAAGTGATCTGCAAACAAATGTGGATAGGGAAATAACTTAAAATAACATAAAAAAATTAAAAATAAAAATAAAACGCTGGAGGCCCCCTTCTCAGCAGAAGAGGTACAGGAAGTCATTAAGAACCGAAGAAACTCAACGGCACGATGCCGCACATATGGTGGGAATACCCCAGAATACGCACTTTCTGGAAAAAATTATTCAATTTAATGGATAAGATAGTGGGAAAATAAAATACATGGAAATTAAAAAAAATGAAAAAATTATAATCTTGACCTAGGAGGACGAAATTCAAATGGAGTAGGAGGTTGAGGTGGCGGTGGATGTGGCGGTGTGGGTGGAAGCGGCGGTGGAGGAGGACGAGGTAGCCAACACTGGTTCAAAAATACAACAATGGCTGGGTAAGGCTAGTGGTGAATGATGTGTCGAATTCTGTCCCCCGTCGCATAGTGTCCGCCCTGTACTGCGCTTGCTCAGTACGTAGGACAAGGGGATTTTGAAACTCTCCGAAGACGATGCGCGGTGACTCCAGGTTCAAGCCACATCATCCGAGGTTGAAGCCTAGCCAAGCGAGCCTGTGAGGGGCCCTGTTACTATGTGCTACCGTATGTCCACTTGGATGGTCGGGCTTGAACCTGCACTCACTGCGCAGGCGACGTTCATCTTTGGAGATTTTGTGAATCTCCTTGTCCTCCGTACTGCTCAAGCACTGCACCTGCGCAGTAAGTGGCCGGACACTATCCGATAGCAAGACAGTTTTCATCAGAACACCAGTATATGTGTCTATTCTGCACAAGGTACGGCCAAGTCCTGTGGGATCCATGCCTGGTTCATTTTAATGAACGTGAGCTTGTCCACATTGACTCTGGACAGGCGGCTGCGCTTGTCTGTGATAACGCCCCCTGCCGTGCTAAATACACGTTCAGATAATACACTGGCGGCAGGGCAGGCCAGCACCTCCAAGGCGTAAAGGGCAAGCTCAGGCCATGTGCCCAATTTGGAGACCCAGAAGTTGAAGGGGACAGACCCGTCATGCAGTACGTGTAGGCGTGTGCACACATACTAAGCAATGGAAAGGGAGGGAAAAACCGCGCTATCTACACATATATATAGATCCAGCAGCCTGCACAACAATGATATGTAAAAATAGAAAACGTGAATAAATAAATAGTGCGGCGCTTACAGTGTTCAATTGTGATTATTGAACGTGTGTGGTGAAATCTTATATAATAATAAAATTATATATCACTAAAAAAATTTTACTCTGTATAGGGCGTCAAATATGTTTAGGGTAGTGAAACCAACTAATTGCAAACATAATGTGACTAAAATGAACTATCACCAAATGATACTGTGTATTCATATATAAAAACAATGACTATTAAGAGAAAAATAAATAATCATTAAAAGTCCATTAATAATACACCATAGTGACTTGAGTGAATAAAATATAATATAAAGTGACTTGTGCGGCTTGTCTGATGTACTCCGTCACCAGTTGAAGGGAGGCTTACCAGCTATCGTGGACTCAGGTAGGCTTACGCCATATGAGTCGAAATTGCTGTGTGGTATTTGCAATACACAGATGTGGGCAGTGGTTCCAATGTCTGGTGACCAACGACAAGACCGTACATGCAATGGTTGATGGAAGCTCAGAATAGGATGGTAGGCAAGTATAGCATGTGGTTCATCCCCAATGGTATTACCGGCAAAGAGAGATGAGACCCTCTGGCGTCATCCGCACATGCGCAGTTGTGAGCCGCGGCTCATGTAAATACTGCATTTGCCTCATATAGAGGCTTGGTTAATGCAGCATTCCATATACCGGGACTCTGGGAGTAAATTACGTCATATCCGCCCCCAGACGCCATTTTCTCGGAGCCTGCGGGCCCGTTTTTCAGCACAACACTGACACCTTTTAAATCCTGGTTTTAAATTCCAGGATGACACCATTCATATTATCCACATTATAATTTAGTACTAAAGGCTGGCATGGGTTATACACACTTATACTCAAAGGCATGTATTATATATTTATTAGTTTGCTATCATTTGTCCAGAAAGGGGATTTTTACCATAGTAAACTCATAATGAGGCTTGACACTCAAGCCATAGGCGCCATCTTACCCTAACAGGAAGTGGTTTAATTATTGAGCCAGCATTGATGTCAGGTTGATCTCATCTACAAACACCCCTGTACCTATATATAAGCGGTGGCTCCAGTGAATCAGCACCCCCAGATGATGCCTTATTAAGGCGAAACGCGTCGGGAGACTATCGTGCTGATGCCACTGCTGCCAATTTCTTTTATACATGCCTTTTAAGCCTTTGTACATGTGAGTACTCATTTTATATCTAATAAATTTTTGTTTACTTGACGGTATTACGCTATTTGGTCTCATCTCTCTTTGCCGGTAATACCATTGGGGATGAACCACATGCTATACTTGCCTACCATCCTATTCTGAGCTTCCATCAACCATTGCACGTACGGTCTTGTCGTTGGTCACCAGACATTGGAACCACTGCCCACATCTGTGTATTGCAAATACCACACAGCAATTTCGACTCATATGGCGTAAGCCTACCTGAGTCCACGATAGCTGGTAAGCCTCCCTTCAACTGGTGACGGAGTACATCAGACAAGCCGCACAAGTCACTTTATATTATATTTTATTCACTCAAGTCACTATGGTGTATTATTAATGGACTTTTAATGATTATTTATTTTTCTCTTAATAGTCATTGTTTTTATATATGAATACACAGTATCATTTGGTGATAGTTCATTTTAGTCACATTATGTTTGCAATTAGTTGGTTTCACTATCCTAAACATATTTGATGCCCTATACAGAGTAAAATTTTTTTAGTGATATATAATTTTATTATTATATAAGATTTCACCACACACGTTCAATAATCACAATTGAACACTGTAAGCGCCGCACTATTTATTTATTCACGTGTGCACACATACTGCTCCACCATGTTGGTGAAATGCTGCCTCCTGCTAAGACGTTCCATCTCAGCTGGTGGTGCTGGTTGTTGTGGCGTGCTGACAAAGCTTTTCCACATTCCGGCCATGCTAACCCTGCCTTCCGAGGTGCTGGTGGTGCCCCGGCTGCATTGGCGACCTCTTCCTCCTCCTCTGCCTTCGCCTTGTGCTTCCACCGTACCCCCGCTTCCAATTGGGAATGCCACCAGCAGCGCGTCTACCAGCGTGCGCTTGTACTCGCGCATCTTACGATCATGCTCCAGTGAGGTAATTAAGGATGACACGTTGTCCTTGTAACGGGGATCCAGCAGGGTGGCCACCCAATAATCAGCACCAGTTAAAATGTGGGCAACTCGGCGGTCGTTGCAGAGACACTGCAGCATGTAATCACTCATGTGTGCCAGGCTGCCCAGAGGCAAGGAAAAGCTGTCCTCTGTGGGAGGTGTATCGTCTGTGTCCTCTGTATCCCCGCAGCCACGCACCAGTGATGGACATGAGCTGGTCTGGGTGCCACCCTGCTGTGAACATGGTTCCTCCTCCTCCATCTCCTCCTCATCCTCCACCTCGTCATCCTCCAGAACTGTGCCCTTGCTGCCAGACAATTGTGTAACTGGCGCTTGTTGGTACAGGAACCCACCCTCGTAGCCACTTGTAAATGACTGCCCTGAAAGCCTTGGAAATGAACCCTCTTCCTCCTCCTCCTCCTCCTCCTCATCCTGTGCCACATCCTCTTCCATCATCGCCTGAAGTTTTTTCAAGGAGGCATAGAACTGGGATAGTAACGCTGAGAACGGCGTCATCGGCACTGGCCATGTTGGTGGAGTACTCGAAACAGCGCAAAAAGGCACACAGGTCTTGCATGGAGGCCCAGTTATTGGCGGTGAAGTGGTGCTGTTCCACAGAGCGACTCACGCGTGCGTGCTGCAGCTGACACTCCACTATTGCCTGCTGCTGCTCGCACAGTCTGGCAAGCATGTGCAAGGTGGAGTTCCACCTTGTGGGCACGTCATATATGAGACGGTGAGCGGGAAGGCCGAAGTTACGCTGCAGCGCTGACAGGCGAGCAGCAGCAGGGCACAGACGGCACGCACTTTCTGCAGCAGCTCTGGCATATCGGGGTAATTCTTAAGGAACCTCTGGACCACCAAGTTCAGCACATGCGCCAGGCAAGGGATGTGCGTCAAACCGGCAAGGCCCAGAGCTGCTACGAGATTTCGCCCATTATCGCACACCACCAGGCCGGGCTTGAGGCTCATTGCCACCAACCACTCATCGGTCTGTTGTTCCATGTCCCTCCACAACTCCTGCGTGGTGTGGGGTTTTTTCCCCAAACAGGAAAGTTTTAAAACTGCCTGCTGTCGTTTAGCCCTTGCTGTGCTGAAGTTGGTGGTGAAGGTGTTAGGCTGACCGGATGAGGAGGCGGTAGAGGATGAGGAGGCGGAGTAGGAGGAGTTAGCAACAGGAGGCAAACTGAAGTGCCCTGCAATCCTCGGTGGTGGAAGGACATGCGCCAAAGTGCTATCCGCCTCAGGCCCAGCCGCCACTACATTTACCCAGTGTGCTGTTAGAGAGATATAACGTCCCTGACCGTGCTTACTGGTCCACACATCCGTAGTTAGGTGGACCTTGCCACAGATGGCGTTGCGCAGTGCACACCTGATTTTGTCCCCCACTTGGTTGTGCAGGGAAGAGATAGCTCGTCTGGAAAAGTAGTGGCGGCTGGGCACGACGTACTGTGGGACAGCCAATGACATCAGCCTTTTAAAACTCTGCGTCTCCACCAGACGGAATGACAGCATTTTAAAGGCGAGGAATTTTTAAATGCTGGCATTCAGGGCCAGGGATCGCGGGTGGCTAGGGCTGTACTTCCTCTTCCGCTCCAGTGTTTGGGAAATAGAGAGCTGAAAGCTTCCATGGGACATTGTGGAGATGGTTGGTGACCCAGGTGGTAGTGTTGCTGGCAGATCCTCTGTTTGCGGGTTGGCAGGTGTCACTGTCACTACAGAGGTGGATGAAGAGGCCGAGACTGCAGCAGAAGAGGAAGCAGAAGGAGCCAGAGACCTTTCTTGGTTTTTGCCTTGTCTACTCCACTGCATCTCGTGCTTTGCACTTAGATGCCGGGTCATGCAGGTTGTGCTCAGGTTGAGAACGTTTGTGCCTCGCTTCAAGCTCTGATTGCACAGCGTGCAAACCACTCGTGTCTTGTCATCAGCACATTGTCTGAAGAACTGCCACGCTAGGGAACTCCTTGGACCTGGCTTTGGTGTGCTCGGTCCCTTGCTGCGTTGGGCAGTATCAGACGTACTGTCTAGGGGACGGACGCTCCGCTTTTGCACCCTGCTCCCTCTTCTGCTGTGCTGGTGGCTCTGTGCGACCACCACCTCTTCCTCTGAACTACACTGGTAACCTGCATGACATTGATTCTATGTGGGGTCAAGGACCTCATCGTCCTCCACATCATCTTCCACCCAGTCTTCACCCCTGCCCTCCTTGTCGGTCTGCACAATGGCGAAAGCAGCAGCAGTTGGCACCTGTGTTTCGTCATCATCCGAGACGTGCTGCGATGGTCCTCCCATGTACTCATCATGAAACATAAGTGTTTGGGCATCGGTGCACACAATCTCTTCCACTTCTGGGGCAGGGCTAGGTGGATGGCCCTGGGAAACCCTGCTAACAGAGTCATCAAAAAGCAGAAGAGACTGCTGCATGATTTGGGGCTCAGACTGATTGGCTGATTTGCAAGGGGGTGAGGTGAAAGACTGATGGACATCGGCTGCAGGTGCCAACTCTGAACTTTCATCAGAAGACTGGGTGGGAGACAATGTGAAGGAACCGGAGGCACTGTCAGCAACCCAATCTACTATCGCCTGTACTTGTCCTGGCCTCAACATTCGTACAGCCTCATTAGGCGCGCCAAAATACTGCTGCAGGCTCTGTCGCCTACTCGCACCTGAGGAAGGTGTTTCACTAGTGCGTGTAGCTGGCACAGATCGACCACGCCCTAAATGGGTGTTTTTGTCTATAGCAGAATACACGTACAGTGTCTAAAGCGTTTATGAACACGCAGAAAATGCTATTGGAAAAAAAAAAACACAGCAAAATTAATTTTTTTGCAATGTTTTTCCAATATCAGAATACACGGACAGTGTCTAAAGCGTTTATGAAAACGCAGAAAATGCTATTGGGGAAAAAAAAAACACTGCAAAATTAAATTTCCTGACAGACTCCATGGCAGCCTACGTATGGGTTAATCCCGCCTCTCCTACCTCATAGGACCCCACTCCCATAAATCTTTGCTCCCAGCTAGGTACCGTGTTCCTTTTTTGTCCTCCTCCTTAGGACTAAAGAGGTAGTTCTTACCTTAAGGAGTAGTGATCCAGTCCTGGCGTTTCCCCTTGCGTTGGCGGTGAAGAGATGGCGGTATTGGAGTCCAGTTGCCCAGCTATTAGCAGGGTGGACACGGGTGATGTTGTGGTGCCCTGAAGAGCTTACTATCCAGTCATTGACTGGCAAGCGGCAATTGGCCATTCGTCCTCGCTATTAGCAGAAGGCCTTCCATTTGATGCCCGGTCGTGCCCGCCTGTGAACAGGGCTTGGAGGGTCAGGTCGGATGGTTCCATCATGCTGGATGGGTATCGTATGATTTCATATTCCATGGCAGCCGGTGTTTATATTTGTGTGTTTTGTTTCTGTTTGTCCTCAAGTATGGCGGCTGGAGCGCATTTGCGTTCCAGTCCGCCGCTGTTCGTCCCTACGGTGCGTGCGCACGGCCACGAGCCAGATTGAGGCTTGGTTCGCGCATGCGCGGTCCGGGCGGAACGGCGGTGGCCGCGCATGCGCGCGGACGTCGTAAGGCGGCGCACGACGACGCTCGGAGCGCCGTGACGTCATCCAGGGCGGCAGATTTAAATAGCTGTCAGATACAGCTATGCCCTGGCTTCCAGAGGAATCTGCAGACGCCGGTTCTCTGTCCCTATAGCGATATCTGTGGAAGGTAGGCTGAGCACCCCTTTGTCCTATGCAGCAATTTGTTACTTGCTTCTGCTATTTTTGGGATGTTTATGTGTTGTGTCTTGCCTGCAGTCTCTGCTGTTTTTCCATTGCCATGGATGTGTCGTCGCCGCCTAGTGGTCAGCCCTTATGCCGCAGGTAGGACGGAATTTTTTTCCTCTACCTGTTTTTGCATGGGTTGTCAGGGTTATTGGGGAATTATAAAATATTTTGTTTCCTGTTCTTTTCTCAGCCCTTCTAGGTCTGATCATCATCCAGTAGCACGTGAAGAAAAATCCAGGTCACAGCGTGACCAATCAAAGTCAAGATCTTCTTCTAAACATCACACGGACAGATCAAGGTCCGGCTCTAAACATGATTCCCGCCGCCATTCCGGTCGCACGGAGAAAAAAGCCTGCTGGGGGTGTAGGGCTTATGTCCCGGAGGACAGATCTCTCTGCGAAGCATGCTACTCCAGAGCTGCGAAAGAGAGAGGTGCAGGTGACCAGCAGGTGGAAGCACTGGTCAGGAAGGTTGTGCAAGAATCTCTGGGCAGGACAGAGTCAGCCAACATAACCATTCCCCCTTCAGCACCGGCCTCAACTGCGGACGCAGTCGAACTTGAAGTTCCGGGTCCCTCTCATGACTATCTCTCGTCAAATGGATCCTCAGATGAGGAGGTCGAGGTGGATGAATATGGAGCGGGATTCGACTTCTCTCAAGTCCCTCATTTGGTCAGGGCAGTTAAAGATGCGCTAAAATGGGAAGACCCAGTAGAGATGCCCTCCAAACAAAAAAAGTATTTTAAACATCTGAAAAAAGAGCGCCCGAATTTCCCTTTCCTAAGTGAGCTTGGTGAAATCATATCTGATGAATGGGGGAAGGTGGAAAGGAAAAACTCTTTAATCACCAAAGTGGCAAAAATGTACCCATTCAAGAGCGAGGAGGTGAAATATCTAGATTCAGCCCCCTCATTGATGCGGCGCTCATGAGATTGGTGAGACATGTCACGCTTCCACTGGAGGATACAGTGTCATTCAGAGATGGTTTGGAAAGAAAGATCGACACTGATCTCAAACGGATATATATCACTGCAGGGATGGCTTGCAAACCGGCTCTGGCACTTGCGGCTTTGTCGAAAGCCATGGAATCATGGACAGATGACGTGGGTGCAACCCTGGGAAGTATATCCGATGACGTGGTCAGGAATTCCCCAGTGCACGAACTGAGGATGGCATCGGCTTTTCTGGGTGAGGCATCCCTGGACATTATCCGGTTGGTATCGCGTGTCATGCTATCCTCGGTCACAGCTAAACGGGCCCTGTGGTTGCGTCCATGGGTAGCGGATCCTGCCTCCAAACAGGCATGGTGCAAAATTCCCTTTGAGGGCTCTTCCCTCTTTGGGAACAAGCTGGACTCGGCCATCACACGCGCTACCGGGGGTAGGTCAGGTTTCTTACCCCAGGATCGTTGTCTCTTGGGTCAGAGAAGAGCTCAACCTAGACAGGATCAGGAACGTGCTAGAGACGCACGTCGTTACAGACCTGGCAGGGAATTCAGGAAAAACTGGCGAAGAAATCAACCTTCAGGACAGAAGTCCACAAAGGCCACACCCTCTGGGGGTCGGGATACGACTAAGTCCTTTTGATATGGAGCCTGTCCAGGTGGAGCAGGTAGGAGCACGATTACTCCGTTTCCAGCACGTCTGGGCAGCCTCGGTCCAAAATTACTGGACAGTCAAAACTATCTCTACAGGTCATACCTGGACTTTCACCGACCCACCTACACACCGCTTTATTCCCACAGTTCTACCACAGTCAGAAGAGAAAAGAGAAATTCTATTATCCTACACGGACTCTCTGATATCTCAAGGGGCCGTCATTCCGGTACCAGTGGAAGAAAAATTTCGGGGAATATATTCTCCCCTCTTCATGGTTCTCAAAAAGAACGGGTCATGGAGGCCAGTCATCGACCTAACATATTTGAACTCCTTCATCCAGAAGGAGAGGTTCAAGATGGAGACTCTCTTGACCATAAGTCAAACGATTCAGCCAGGGGATTGGATGGTCTCAGTAGACCTGAAGGATGCGTATTTTCATGTTCCAATCGCGAAGAATTTTCAGCAATACCTCAGGTTCGCAGTGGAGCAGAGACATCTCCAGTTCACCTGTCTTCCTTTCGGGCTGACAACATCGCCTCGAGTGTTCTCAAAAGTACTACTGGCAGTGGTAGCCCTAATCAGGGTCAAAGGTGTCCGATTACACCACTACCTGGACGATCTACTCCTGCTCTCGCAGGACAGAGACCAGCTTCGTTTACATCGGGACCAAGTCATCTCGGTCTTGACGGAGTTCGGCTGGTTGTTGAACAGGGAGAAGAGTCAGTTGTATCCGACCCAGTCCCTGATATTCCTAGGGGCGCAGTTCGACACGGTAAAGAGTACCATTTCCTTACCCATGGAGAAGATCCCAGTAATTCAAGACAGGATCCGGCTCGCCCTGGCATGTCCTCGCCTCAGGGCATCATATTGCCTCAGAGTTATCGGCACCATGGTGGCCACAGCTCCCATGGTAAAATGGGCACAGTGGAGGATGCGACCCTTCCAAAAGGGTTTTCTTCAACAATGGATCCCAGAGTCACAAGATCACTTTGTCAGAATGACCCCGTCCATGAGGGAGTGTCTTCCATGGTGGCTTCATCAGGAGAATCTCCTCAAGTGCCACTCTATTGCACCAATCTCCTGGATCGTGGTGACGACGGATGCCAGCAACAGCGGCTGGGGAGCCCTCTGTCTATCAGAAGTAGCCCAAGGGAAATGGGACTTCCCATCTCAAGGGATAGTGTCAAATGTCTTGGAACTCCGAGCTGCCTTTCAAGCTCTTCAAGCCTTCCGTCACCTGATTTCAGGAGCTTCGGTTCTGTTGAGGTTGGACAACACGACTGCGGTAGCCTACATCAAGAGACAAGGGGACACACGCAGTCTAGACCTACTAGAGGAGGTCAGTCCGATTATGGTTTGGGCCCAGGCGAATTTGTCGAATCTAACGGCTGTTTACCTCCCCGGAGTCCAGAATGTCCAGGCGGACTTCCTCTCAAGAGTAGCATTGGACAACAACGAGCGGTCCCTCCACATAGAAGTGTTCAATTGGATTCTGTCTCTAGGAGTAACACCGGAAGTGGACCTCTTTGCATCACCCTGCAATGCGAAACTCGAAAAGTATTACACGAGGAATCGTTGTCCCCAAGCTTATGGGATAGATGCGTTGACGGACCAGTGGAGGTTTCTCAAGGCGTATGCCTTTCCCCCAGTCCCGGTCATTCTCCGTTTTCTGTCAAGACTCCGCTGGGAAGAAGCCGAAATAATAGCGGTAATTCCATATTGGCCCAACAGGCCATGGTTTCCTCTCCTGACGCAGCTCAGTTGTTGGGACCAGTCCCTCTTCCTCCCAGGCCAGATCTCCTGCTACAGGGAGCATCGCTTCACCCATGTCCATCCCATCTCCACCTGATGGTCTGGTGGTTGAAAGGGAAAGGTTGACAGCCTTAGGGTGTCCTAACACAGCAATTGAAACCCTGATGAGTGCCAGGAGAGAGGGTACTAACAGAGTATACCAAAGAATCTGGGCAAGATTCGCGAGTTTCATCCCTACTGTTGGAGGTTCATTTAAGGACCCGAAAATATCGGACATTCTGAGTTTCCTGCAGACAGGCCTGGAGTTGCCCTTGGCCGTTAGCTCTCTTAGAGTTCAGGTCTCTGCGATTTCTGCATTCACAGGCGTTGCTTGGGCAAAACATCCTCTCGTCAGGCAATTCTTTAAGGGTGCAACAAGACTTAGACCTCAAAGGAGGCCAAGATTCTCCAAGTGGGATCTTCCCCTCGTTTTGGACTTCTTTTCAGGAGAAGATTTTCGACAAATGGATCAATTGTCCATCAAAGATCTTTTTCTCAAGACAGTGTTCCTGGTGGCCATAACATCTGCCAAAAGGGTATCTGAGATCCGCTCTCTGGGTTTCAAAGAACCCTTTATCACCTTTTTTCCTGATAGGGTGGTCTTGATCCCTATGTTGGGATCAAATCCCAAAGTGACGTCCGTCTTTCATGAGAATCAAGAAATAGTTCTCCCAACATTCCATTCACCTGACGATTCTAGTATCCATCCTCTAGATGTCGGAGAAATCCTAAGATTCTATTTGGAAGCAACGGCTCCCTTCCGGAAATCGGATTACCTTTTCATTTACTTCCAAGGGAAGAACAGAGGATTACGTGCTTCCTCCAGATCCATATCAGCCTGGATTGTCCAGGCTATTCAAAGGGCGTATACGGCTAAGGGTCTGGTCCCTCCAGAAGCGGTGACAGCACACTCGACTAGAAGTGTTTCGACGTCTTGGGCAGCTTCCCGTCATGTGTCTGCAGAAGTGATTTGCAAAGCAGCATCATGGTCATCGATAAATACATTTATGACACACTATTGTGTTGAGCCAGCGGCTCTTTCCTCAGTTAATTTTGGTTTGAATGTCTTATCTGTTGACAATGCCAATTAAAACCTTTTTTTCTTTAAACCAGTAATTTGTCCCACCCGGGAGTGTATGGCTAGTTATTTCCCATACGTAGGCTGCCATGGAGTCTGTCAGGAAAATGGAAAATTTATATCAAATACTTACCGTAATTTTCCTTTCCTGATGGACTCCATGGCAGCAGGAGTTCCCTCCCATTGCTGGAGTAGGCTAAGTTATGGAACACGGTACCTAGCTGGGAGCAAAGATTTATGGGAGTGGGGTCCTATGAGGTAGGAGAGGCGGGATTAACCCATACGTAGGCTGCCATGGAGTCCATCAGGAAAGGAAAATTACGGTAAGTATTTGATATAAATTTTCCATTTTTTTTGCAATGTTTGTCCAATATCAGAATACACGGATAGTGTCTAAAGCGTATATGAAAACGCATAAAATGCTATTGGGAAGAAAAAAAACACAGCAAAATTAAATTTTTTTGCAATGTTTTTCCAATATCAGAATACACGGATAGTGTCTAAAGCGTTTATGAAAACGCAGAAAATGCTATTGGGAAGAAAAAAAACACAGCAAAATTAAATTTTTTTGCAATGTTTTTCCAATATCAGAATAAACGGATAGTGTCTAAAGCGTTTATGAACACGCAGAAAATGCTATTGGGAAAAAAAAAACAGCGCAAAATTAAATTTTTTTGCAATTTTTTTCCAATATCAGAATACACGGATAGTGTCTACAGCGTGTATGTATGAACACGCAGAAAATGCTATTGGGGAAAAAAAAACACAGCAAAATTAATTTTTTTTGCAATGTTTTTCCAATATCAGAATACACGGACAGTATCTAAAGCGTTTATGAAAACGCAGAAAATGCTATTGGGAAAAAAAAAAAAACACTGCAAAATTAAATTTTTTTGCAATGTTTTTCCAATATCAGAATACACGGATAGTGTCTACAGCGTGTATGTATGAACACGCAGAAAATGCTAATGGGAAAAAAAAACACAGCAAAATTAAATTTTTTTGCAATGTTTTTCCAATATCAGAATACACGGACAGTGTCTACAGCGTGTATGTATGAACACGCAGAAAATGCTATTGGGAAAAAAAAAAACACAGCAAAATTAAAATTTTTTTGCAATGTTTTTTCCAATATCAGAATACACGGACAGTATCTAAAGCGTGTATGAAAACGCAGAAAATGCTATTGGGGGGAAAAAAACACAGCAAAATTAAATTTTTTTGCAATGTTTTTCCAATAGCAGAATACACACAGACTATGGTGTATCTCTTACTATATGCAGTGTTGGTCCTAATGGTGCACTGAGCTTGCAGGTAAAACTTTTATATTTTGTCTGGCACTGGCCTCATGTCACTGTTAAAAGACTGTGCACTGCACCCCAGCCAGGGTACAATTGATTTAGGAATCTCTTCAATAACTCTCTCTGCCTCTTTCTTTTGCTTAATAAAGAAACTCCCTACTCTACTCTAGCTATCTAGATCGCTCACTGATCTAACTAATTAGAAGAAAATTAAAGGAATGTGGACTGACTGACTGACTGACTTTATCACACTAACTCCTAAAAATCCTCTCTCTCAGCAGCACAGGAACCTGTCTATAGCAGAATGACGCTGTGTGCTGTGTGTCTGGACTATATATAGAGGCTGGGTCACATGCTGCACTGGCCAATCACAGCCATGCCATTAGTAGGCATGGCTGTGATGGCTTCTAAGTGCACACTAGTGAAACTAGCGTCGATTGGCTGCCCTGCAGCTGTTAAAAAGGCGCCAATACATCGCTGAACACCGGACCCGAACCCGAACTTACAGCCAATAGTTCGGGTTCGGGTCCGGGTCCCGGACACCCAAAAGTCCAGTACGGACCGGAACTTTACAGTTCGGGTTCACTTAACCCTACTAGAGATTCACTTTAAAGTGGTTGTAAACCTTAGGCATGAAATTTGAACAAAGCATATCCCTCTATAGTGTGTACTTGTCTCAATCCAGAACACTAAGTGTCATTTCTGCCCACTGCCTTGTTCCTCTGCTATCAGCATAAGTCACTTCTGATGAGTTTTCTTGACACCAAGAGAAAAAAGGTGACGGGGAGGAAGATCTTACTGATTGACAGCCTCAGCTCTGTGTGCTGTGTGAAGGGGGGGTTTCCCTCCAATCAGCTATCAGACCTCTCCTCACTGATGTAACTTCAGCTCTCCACCTACTTCTTTTCATTGCAGAGAGGTCCTGTGTAAAATCCCCACCAACAGTGGCGGCCGGTAAATTTAGGGGTGCCCGGCGCCACCCCCTTTTTCCAAGCCACCCCCTATATGCAATGGATAGATTCATGCATAGCATGAATCTATCCATGGGCGTGGCAACCACCCCCTATTCATGTGTCTGGCCCCTCTATTCTGCTCTAATAGGCTTCAAAATAGGATGGGCTCGGGTCACAGAGGATGTGACCGGAACCCACCCAGGTGTGCTGCAACAGCGAAAGAATATTCACTGTTGATACACTGATCCTCAATCTGACCAATCAGAAGCGGGTGTGAGGCCTGTATTCCGATTTTCCAAAAAGAGAAGACTCCCAATTGGCCACCAAGGAGGAGGGAGGAAACGGAAGCCGCCGACACCATTATGACCCATGGAGAGCAGAAGGGGAGGCAGCTGCTGCCAAGCAGAGGAAGCCGCCAGTGATGGGGTAAGTGCTATCGACCACCACTGACTTTGATTGAATGTAGGGGAAAGATTGCTGTAAATAAAGAGGTACAACTTATGTAGGAGAATTTGTTTCATCTCTGTGTATCACCTGAGGCGAGTCACATCACTGAGTATATGTGAGGATTTACAACCACTTTAAGTCCAAGACATGTACTTGTTTTAAAGTGGTTGTAAAGTCTAAAGGTTTTTTGTAGTCCGGCAATACAGGGTTAAATCAAGAAATGGGGAGGCAAAATAACACCTCCTCACTGCCTATCAAATGCCCTCTAAAAAGCTATCTGAACATAGAACATAGCGGATACTGCAAATAAAAAAAGCCCTAAGAGGTTTGCAGATCACTTCACTGCTGAGTACTGAAACTTTGATCATCCAAATACATAAGACCCCTTTCACGCTGATGCAGTTTTCAGGCATTTTAGCGCTACAAATGGCGCCTGTAAAAAGCCTCTCATGCCTCCCCAGTGTAAAAGCCAGAGTGCTTTCACACTGGGATGGTGCGCTTGCGGGATGGGAAAAAAAGTCCTGCAAGCAGCATCTTTGGGAAAGGGTAGGAGCGCTGTATACAGCGCTCCTACCCCACCCCAAAGATGCTGCTTGCACCACCCCTGCACATTGGAATTAATGGGCAGCGCTTCGGAAGCGTCTGAAAAGCGCAACACGGATGCTTTTAACCCCTTCTTTGGCCGAAAAGCACTGCTTAAACAGCGGTAAAGCACCGCTAAAATTAGTGCCGTACTAACGGACCCTCCACCCCAGTGTGAAAGCAGCCTAAAACTATACAGAATTTTTGTGTGTGTATGCTTGAACTACAATGCCAGATTTCACCAGTAGAGGGATCTGCAGATGAAATCTGTAAAAGCTTACCGTGGTTCCTTTAACTACGCCAAGTAATAAGAAAAATGGGGGCTTTAATTATTCTTAGAAATTTCTTTACATATATAAAAGTCTCAGAACTGCCACTTTGTAATATACAATGTGCATATGCTTTATGTTTAGAGCATAAGAAATAAGTTAAAAATGTATTACTCAAAAGGGGCCCTTTTTTTCATTGTTAACTGCTATCTCTGTATTTAACCTTTTCAGCGCTGCCTCTGTTGTAGTAGCAAGGAAGCTTCTAAAGTTATAAAGGTGACTTGTAATGCTTTCCGTTCCCTAAGAATCTTCAACACACTATAATAGCACATATCCCGTATATCCCGTTTTGCAATCTTGTAGTTCCAAGCTCTTAACAAGCTTTGGAGGGAAATTAAAGGCTAGAATAAATGATAACATCTATCGTTTAACCCTGACTCAGTATTTCTCACAAGAGCTCTCAGCCCTGATGCAAGCAGTTGGCTGACTTTTGGGAGGAGACAGTTATGAAAATATCAAAATGCCTTAATAAATGGATGTCAGTCTGGAGGAGTGGATGTTCCTAGGAAGACTGCATTTACATGTGGCCCTCCCAAGGTAATGGCGACGTGTGATGCTTAGCCTTCATCATTGAAAGAACTGAAATCCAATGAATGATTGGGATGGTCCAGGTAAAGTAAGGCTAGAGAGGAAAGAACTAGATGCTGCTTGACGTTCTTCAGACCGGAATGAGGCAGGCTCTATCTGACTTTGTAGGGAGTTGCAGCGTAGTGAGGCTTCAGTAAATACTTAGAAACCAGTTGCAGAAAACAGAATTTGTATTAAAGTTAAAGTTCGGTAACTCACAAAAAGCCTGGCAGGAAGGCACTCAACGGGAACACTCATAGAATGCAACAGCAATGTGTAGCACAGCAGGCCTTGAATGTGGCCTGGCCAGTCTCCAAGAAGGATGTTGTGACCCTATCCTTTCCCTACTCATATGGAACCTCTCCCGCTAGTCACTGTCCCTGTCAGACTTTTGACCTGTCTCTAGACTACCCACACGCCAAATGCAGGGAGACAGGGCCTTAAATAGGTTCTGCCTGACCAAAGATGGCTGCTAAATTTACATGGTGTGGCAGCATCCAATCGAATAGCTTCCCCAGTGACCCAGAAAACCATAGAGGAATCATGTTCCTCTTGAGTTCCTATTCAACTGCAATGCAGCTGCGGTCGAGCGCTACCTACAGTGGAGAAAATAGACTGCACCTGCCTACAACTTGTTGCAGCTTTCTAAAGCACATTGGCTTTATTTACTAAAACTGGAGAGTGCAAAATCTAGTGAAGCTCTGCATAGAAACCAATCAGTTTTCCACTTTTTTAGTCAAAGATCAATTGAACAATTTGAAGTTAGAAGCTGATTGGCTACCTTGTACATCTGCACCAGATTTTGCACTCTTCAGTTTTAGTAAATCAACTACACTGTGAGAAGGCCACAGTGTGCAGCGAAATCAAAGTAAGAACTTTACGATTACGGTATTTACAACTATGCAGGACTGAAGGTAAGAGTGGAGTTCAGCTTTAAGTATAAAGCCAACAATAGCTGGTGTTAGCCATTCCATGTAGATACCTTTGATAAATGTTAATGTCAAACTGCGGCCTTACTTGCTCTTTGGTTTCTTCCAGCTTTGATCCTCATGTCTAGTTTATTTTCATTGTTGATACCAATGATATGTAACATTTAAGTACAAATAGACACATCTGTATAGGAAATAACCTTCAGTTGTTCAATTAAAAACTTTTGATTTTGTATTTCTCTGTCCGATGGGATAATTATTTTCATATTAAAGCAGTTTGGATGTTTTTACCATAAACACATTTCACATTAAAATTCCAAACACACAGCTTATTATGACCTTGCTGAGGTTTTCTGCTCTCCACAGAGCGATAATTAAATTTCAGTGTTAATTGAGTTTCTCTTTTATATAAGTATTTACATGTGATTCATTAGGCTGAGATAAGCTTAAAAAATAAATTGGCTCTGAAAAAACAGATATGTGACACCTGCTGCTGGCTTTTGTTGCAGCTGCAGTCTAGCATTGCATGTTGTGTTTATAGAAAACTGGAACAGATTTGTTAAAACTGGAGAAAAGCAAAGTGTCTAGGGGAAGATGTGCATGGTTCTACATGGTGGATGTGCCTTGCTAGAGACCTCCACACCTGCATCACCCAACATGGTGCATACTGATACCTATGGCAAGATGAAGTCAAAAAAGTATTGGCCTGAACCTCGATTAAAATGGTGACTAAGACACTGGCCTCCCCTCTTCCTCCATGCTCACCTGACTACGACAGTTGCTGCAGTGGAGACGAGGAGGATTTCCTTGTGCAAATCGAAAAGATGCTGTAGAAAGCTACAGCACTACATTTAAACAAATTGCTGAGAGACTCTCTGGCAAAATCTAAGATCTGGGCCAACAAAGGTCAAAGGACATGATCACGATATTAACTCCTTTTTGAGCAAACAAGACCTTACTAATTCACTTGGAAGGTGTGGAAAATTGCTCCCACCAAACCAAGCTGAAAATAAGAGGCATCCCTGAGAGTGGCCTTGACCTGCAAACAACGGTCACTGCTCTATTCTAAGTGCTCCCTCAATCACCTTTGACTGGCTTGAAATGTATTGTGTAAATTGAGCTCTCATAAGACACCAAGCAGATGGCTCTCTGAGAGACATTATCACCAAGATGCATTTCTACTGCAATAAAGAGCAGCTTTTACAAGCAACAAGGAAGAAGAGCACTCTCACATTCCAGGGTAATGATTACCAACTATTTGCTGATGTGCCCGCTCACCATATCTAAATGCGGGGTAAAGAAACTTCAGCTAGATATCCTCATCCATCACACCACATGAAACACCGGTGGGGCTCTCCCTTCACTCTGTACTTCACTTTTCAAAGGAAGCAATATCCAGCCAGACCTCAGAGGACCTGCAAAACATGTTAGAAACCTAAACGTTTCCATTTCAGAACACAGCAAGAACAGATATCCACTGGGATGTTGCCTCGATGCTCACCTTAGCTCTATGTCTTTCCAATCTGCCAAGAGCACCAAGTCTCTCAGCCACCACAGTCAGCCTCACCAGCATCATCCACTCTCTCCTTCTACCAGAACTAGCCCCAATAGATAACCTTCATGTGTGGGCACCAGAATTATTGCCCGGCTCCTAGCCAAATAAGTCTACCACTTCTTCAGTTTGGCTTGTTAGCTGTTTTTGCACATTTCTGACTTATGGCATGACCTACGTCGGCCTTACGCTTTGGACCAGTGCCCATTGACCATCCTGACACTTTTTTCAACCCATCCTTGATTGGCAATTGATAGTGAGATGGAACCCAAAGCACTTCCGCTTTCCGCTTACCAGTTATATTAAATTAAATATTTAAAGTCACTTTTCTTTCTCCTAAGGGTTTGCTATTTGTTGTTCATAGATTACTTTCATTTGATGTTGTAAATGATATGTTAATATGTTCCATGTGCACTGGTCCCACTGGGTGTAAAGACCTCCAAATCACTATAATACTACCGGTGTGTCCCTGTTCTGTGAGTATCTCACCTGCCCAAACTTAATATCAGATGGGTACAAAGATCATCTAGCCAATTATCTCACCTACATTTTCAATGTTGATGCACCACTCCACACCAAATATTTAAAGAGCTAATTACACCAACTCCACTCAGTGCAACCAAGTCCCCTCATGCTAATACCATTATTATTAAGCCTTTGTGCTGCTTATTTGACTAATGCTGCCACCTCCATGGAAGAAATCACTTTACCCTCCCCAGTTTAGTTCTTCAGAGCGTCCCCTATTGGGAGCTTTACAAAGGAGAAACTTGTTCCTGGGTTTTAATACCCAGACACCTAAAACATTCCTAGGTATGTTTATATTTTCATAGTTAAAGATCGATCTTTGAGCTCCCTACCACTTCCCTCTTTGTTCCCTCTCACCCCGCCCTTGTCCCTTTTACCCACCTCCCTGGGAGTTTATCATGCACAGGTTCCACTATTGCGCTAATGTACTGCGTCTCTTATCTCCACACCAATAGACCCCTTGAATTTATTGCTTCTTAATGTAAAAGGACTAAACTTTCCCTACAAAAGCAAAAAAGCATTTTCTTTTTTTGCAGCCCACAAGGCAGACATGGTCTGTCTCCAGTAAACACATATAGCCCCATACACACGCGCGGATTATCCGAGGACCAGGTCCGTCAGACCATGTCCGTCATACTTTGTCTGATGTTGGTTTTGCGTACACACGGTCGGACAAAGTTGTCGGAAAATCCAATCATTCTGAACGTGGTGACGTTTGTTGCCTACGACGGGACTACGTAGAGGCTAGTAGCCAATAGCTTTGGTCTTGTAATGTGATCTGAGCATGCGTAGCACTTTGTCCGGTCGGACTACCATACACACGATCGGATTTGGTGTGATCGGACCGTGTTGTCGGAAAATCTATCCAGCAGGAGATAGGACTTTGTCCGTCGGACAATACGACGTACACTGTCCGATGGTGCATACACACGGTCTGATTTTTCAACAACATTGTCCGATCGGACAGAATCCATGTGAAAATCCGACCGTGTGTATGGGGCTTTACTCTGCTTCTGCAGTCCCAAAATATTTCAGCCCACTTAACCCTCAGGTCTTTCTTACCTGCGCCCAAATGCAGCAAAGGGGAGTATTGACATTCAGCTCCTTTCATTTTACTATTGAAAATTAAAGGTCCAGAGGAAAGATACCTAATATTAGTGGGTCTTTTACATGACAGAGGTCATGCTGGTTTCATACTACACCCCTAATGCCACTCCTACCCCTAATTTCTCTCCCACCTTTTTGTTGATTCATAAAAGAAAGGGACACTTATAATCTGTGGAGATTGCAACCAGGTCATTTACCCTTTTTTTTTTAGAGAAGTCACCAAACACCCAAGACTCCCCCAACACCTCAAATTCCATCAAATACAGCCTGGTGCACCACTCACACCCTTATAAAAGTTTATCCAGGATTGACCATATTAATGCCACATGCCTCTCCCCCATTACTTCTAGAATTCCAAATCAAACCAGTCTTGTGAAAATACCATGACCTGGTTATGACCACTCCCTTCTATATAGGATCTCCAATACCACATGGGTCATGAGTGACTCCATTCTCTCTAATGGGCCCTTTGTCTTGACATGTGTACACTCAACATATAATATTTGGATGATGGTACTTTCTTTTATGCCTAGCTCAAGGTTGTAATATCTGAGGCTACACTCAAAAAATAATTTACACTCAACATTCAACTGTTCTCCCAAAGTATACTGTGCTCTATGAGGCACACAAACCTGTTATACAAGATATGTGTATACAACTCTCCTCCCAGATCAATAAAGACAGTTGTGTACGTTTGCGGCATCTGAAAAATGAATTTCAGACCCCTCACTCCAACTTTCAAGCCCATCCCATCCCAGCCTTCAGACTTCAGTTGAATAAAGCCCACAATAAACTAGATCTCTTAATACTGGAATCTGCTGAAAAGCTAGTATGCAGATCCAAACATTCTGCCAAAGCTAATATTCCCCTAAACTTTGCACACTCAACCATGACCCTTAACCAATTCTCAACTTTTCAGAGACATATACACTATCAGCGTGGTAAAAGCCCTTCAAGAATTCTGTGAACACCTTTCCAAATATACTATGCCACTAGCATGTTTTCCTATTCCTAGGCAGAAAGTCTTTCCAAGGGCCTGCTCATACCTATGCAATCAGAAGCACCTAAGCGTCTCCTAGAACAGTCCATTACATCAGACAAAGTCCTTCAAGATAGAACATTATTAAATCCTCACAAGAGACCAGGTCCTAATGGTCTTTAAGCACCATATTACAAAATGTTTTCTGATGTCTTGGCTTTGTTCCTTACAAACTACTTATCAGCCTCCTGGAGCAACATTCTTTCAGACAAGAAACTTTTAAAGCTATAAAAACTGCAATTCCAAAAACCAACTGAGACAACACTACCTGGTCCATAAACAGTCCAATGGTGTCTTTCTAAGGTGAACAATTTCTTTACTCAAGATAGATATTAAACTTTTAGGTAAAATCCTTACCTTACAACTTAACCCTCTCTTTGCTTCCCTGATCCATAAAGACCAAGTCGGGTTGATCCCCCACATCAAGAAGCAAGTGATAACATTCACAGGACATCACTTTTATTACATGCAACCTTACATATGAAAGGCATTCAGTTCTGTTTCCTGGCTTTAGCTGTTTTATATCTGTAGTGCTTAACCCCATAGGAGCCACTGGATATGATGGGTTCTCTGTTCTGCTACAACTCTTTAAGCTGCTCTGTCCCCACTGACACACCTGTTTAACTTAAAAGTTAGTATGCTACCACTCTTTAATAATGCACAGAAAATAAGTCACAAGCTACTGGATGATAGATTGAAAGTATGTATTATGGCAAGGTAGTTAACCACATCAATACTGGGCACTTTCGCCCCCTTCCTTCCCAGGCCAATTTTCAGCTTTCAGCGCTCTCGCATTTTCAATGACAATTGCGCAGTCATGCTACGCTGTACCCAAATTAAATTTTTATCATTTTGTTCGCACAAATAGAGCTTTCTTTTGATGCTATTTATTCTCGATTTTTTGCGATATAAGCAAAAAAATTTGAAAAATATATATATTTTCTTTATTCTATTTTATAAGAAATCCAATAAAATCGAATTTTGTCATAAATTTAAGCCAAAATGTATTCTGCTACATGTCTTTGATAAAAAAAAAATCCTGTTAAGTGTATAATAATTGGTTCGTGTAATCACGGACAGTGTAATTTCTTGCCCTGTACCCACAGCCTATAGTACAGTAAATCTTCACATTCCTGTGTTAGCATTTTCTGTTTATATTGAAATGTATATTGTTTATATGGAAACATAGAGCATTTGGCATGGCACTGCACAGGTTATTCATTACTTCTGTCTGTAGTGTGAGACCTGGACAGATGTTTCTTACCATAGCAGAACATGTAGTGAGCTGTCACAACCCTGATAAACATGAAAAATCTGAGTACCCCCTATATGGGACTTTAAATTGGCAACAACACTGAGAATGTGTAAAAATATATTATTAAAACCATCAATAACATGATGATGATTGCTAAAACACATAAACATTAACAAACCGGTTTCATTGAAGACGTTGGTGTATACCAATTAAACCGGTAGGGTGCTTGATTGTGATACATCATCTCCGCTGTTTTTGAAGCGCAGCTGGAACACACCACAGCGTTTCCATGCACATGGATTTCTAAGCTTTATCTTGTTATTATCAGTTTTTTTGGAATAAAACTGTGACATACTTCACTATGGAATCCCTTTCTTTTAAATTTTTCCCACTAACCATCGGACAACTCCCTTCAAAACGCTTTGTTCCTGGGAACGTGCTAAAACGATCTGGATTCAGTTTGGTGTGTGTGTCCTGGAGGTCGGTTAAAAGCTGGGATCAACATTGGGTTTGTGCACAACTCTTGCTGAATTTCCCCATATGTGCTTTATATACCTGTAATAGGGGTCATGGAGGTCTGGTGAGTAGGATGTGTGACAGGTGATGGTGGTGGAAGATATTTCAGTCAAATTTACCTACTGTCCAGCAGGGATTTGAAGAAGTTGAAACATTGTCTGAAGACTTTGATACATCGTTTGAATATTCACTATTTGCACTACTGAACTTATTTTGTGATTGGACTTTTTATCCACATATTATTATATTATCATGTTGGTGCTCAGTTCAAATCACTTTTGCATGTTTGCACTTTATTAGGAAAGAGCGCGGTTTAATCAATTTAGTATTGATTTTTACTTATTAATTTTTATTTTCTACAATGTGCTGTTCCTTACCAACTTTCACTTGTTTAATTATTCTAGTTGCACTAATTATCCTTCCACTTTGCGCTGGTTCTGAGGTTTTTAACCCCTCATTCATAAAATACATTAATGGATGTATAATAAATGTATAAGTGCTACGTAAATTGATGGCACTATTGAAAAAATGTCCAAGCATCTATTGGATTTAAAAAAGAAATAAAAATTGTGTTGTGTGGAATTGCTTCGGCAAGTCGAGGGCATCAGCCATAACAATCACAGGTCATGGGTAGGGATGAGCCGAACACCCCCCGTTCGGTTCGCACCAGAACGGACCGAAACATTAGAACCCTATTAATTACAATGGACACGAATGTTCGAAATCTAAAGTGCTAATTATAACGGCTAATATGCATGTTATTGTCCTAAAAAGGGTTTGGGGACCCGGGTTCTGCCCCAGGGGACATGTATCAATGCAAAAAGAAGTTTTAAAAACGGCCATTTTTTTTGGAGCAGTCATTTTAATGATGCATAAAGTGAAAAAAAAAAGGGAAATATTCCTTTAAATATCGTACCTAGTGGGTGTCTAAAGTATGCCTGTGAAGTGGCATGTGTTTCCTGTGTTTAGAACTGTCCCTGAACAAAATGACATTTGTTTAGGAAAAAAAGCCATTTAAAACTGCTTGCGGCTTTAATGTAATGTCTTGTCCTGGCAATATGGATGAAAATCTTTGAGAAAAATGGCATGGCTAAACCCAACACCCCACCCCTACCCCAGCCCATTACCAGCCCCTTTGGGTCTTGTATGGATATTAAGGGGAACCATGCACCCAAAATAAAACCCTATACCTAAAACCCTATATACCCAGCAAATAAGGGTAGATACAGGTGTATACTTCGCTGTGCTGGAGGCACACAACACACACTAACTCCTGCAGATGGTTGTATTAGAGAACACCAGCAAATATGGGTAGATACAGGTGTATACTATGCTGTGCTGTGCTGGAGGCAGAGAACACACACTAACTCCTGCAGATGGCTATTTCAGAGAACACCAGCAAATATGGGTAGATACAGGTGTATACTGTGCTGTGCTGGAGGCATAGAACATACACTAACTCCTGCAGATGCCTGAGTATGTTATTTAGTCACTGTCCCTGCCTATCTATCTCTCTTCCTGCACGCCAGAACACACTACACAAGGCCGCCACGCTGGCGGCCTTATATAGTGTGGGGCATGTACTAAACCCCCTGAGCTATAATTGGCCACAGGCATACTGCCTGTGGCCAATTATGGCTCTCCTCGCTGCCGGCGCTGTGATTGGCCAAGCATGCGGGGTCACAGTGCATGCTTGGCCAATCATCAGCCAGCAATGCACTGCGACTGGCGCAGTGCATTGTGGGCCGTTCGTATGACACGAATTTGATGCGAATGGCCAACAAAGTTTTGGTTTCGACGAACGGCCGATGTTCAATTCGAACATGGGTTCGAATCGAACACCGGACTCATCCCTAGTCATGGGTGTGGATCAAGCTTGACATCACAGTTCTCTGGAGAAAGGACTATCAGAGGGTGGGTGAGAGTTGTTTCTTGAAGATGTGACTTCTCCGTTGAGGCAGAGGTCTGGGGTTCGGTGGTAGATCGATCGACAACCAGTTCAGGATATCCAGAGGAGGCACATCCAGAAAGGCAAACTGTTCTGGCTCATGGTGGCAAAATCTCTCACCATGGAGGTGAATGAGAAGGTTGAATGGGGTATCCCCAAAACATACGAACCACCACACTCATGGATTTTCTCCAGCAGGGGTTTTATTTGGCATCTCATAAAGAGGGTCCAGCGGGACAAGTCAGAAAGAAGGTGTATAGGAGCTCCATTGAATTGGAAAGGGCCTCTGTTCCAAGCCATACGCATGATCTCTTCTTTGAGGTTGTAAAAATGCACACGACAGAAAACATCCCTGGGTTGAGAGCGTTCACCTTGGCTTGGTATGTTAACCCTGTGGACTCTGTCCAGTTCAATTAATAAGTGGGTTTCCCCAGCAGATCATTGATCACTTAAATCAGTGGTTTCTACCGCCTCAAGGATACCGCAGAGTTTGATATTATTTCTCCTGTGGAGGTTTTTAAGGTTGTCGTGTTGGTGGCACATGCGGGATAGTTTCTGTTGGTAACCAGAGCAGGTTTCCTCCAAGGATGTGGGGCATTGCTGGACAGAAACCTGTTCTGTAGATAAGGCGTGCTACAGCATGTAAGCCTGTATCATAGTCTAAGAAATAGGGCTGTTTTTTTAGTTGATTGGCGAAGAGCGAGAAACACAGCGGCCGTCCAATCAGAAACCCCCTGAGGAAGATACGTCATCCCATGCATTGGGGAGGGGCCAGGACGGAACGAGAGGCACTCTATCTGCCTAGGATGTGACACATACCATACCTTTTACCAATTGGGTATTTATACACCTTGCATAGAGCGGTGCACTGACGCACCTTGCACATGTGAGTACCCCATCAGGGGAGTGTATTTAATTTTTTTTTAAAAATTTTTTAAAACAATATCACACCATCGAGTTTTCTCTCTCATATACCCTCGAGATACTGCATTAGGAACCCAGAAACCAGCAACCAGCATAAAACCCTGAAGTGGTTCAAATGCATGTTTTGACTAAGCATAACAGCTGATTCACACGCCCTAAGGTGAGCACACATTACCTAGGGGGTCACCGGATTGCACCAATGCATGATCTGCAGCACAAATGGATATAGGAGCATGCCAATAATAGCATTACTGGATATTATTCATATGCACTTCAAATACGTTCTGTCAACAGGATTTTCATAAACTACTTATAGGATTGATTTAAAATTGTTTCAATAAGGACTGTGGCACAGAAACATGCTTTTGGAATTTATTTATGCATATACACTTTCAGCACGTTTTTTCAATAAGATTGTCACGTTTTTCCAATAAGATTGTCACATTATTATTTATTAATTGTTTGCCACAGAAGCACTTTTCTGGAAATTAGGATTTTCCATACCCCTATTGGGCAATACTAGTAACACAGATCACTTAGAGTCACAGGAGCACTTTATTAATTATTTGGATTTTTTTACAGTGTTATTATCAGTTGTATACAGTGGCGTAACTAGAACCCTCAGGGCCCCGATGCAAGAAACCACGGAGGCCCCCCCCCCCCCCCCGACCTCCGGACAAAGCTCTTTACTCCGAGCCCGATGTTGGAACACCAGGGCCCATTCACAAGTGGGTGGCTGCATATAAAGCCGATTTCTTAATTTTTATATAAAACACACACACACTATATATATATATATATATATATATATATATACCGTATTTATCGGCGTATAACACGCACTTTTTCCCCCTAAAAATCGGGGGAAAGTCGTGGGTGCGTGTTATACGCCGATACCCCAAAAAAAAAAATTAAAAAATGTCAAAAATGGAAAGCGCCGCTGAAAAATAGCGAGCGATGCCGAAAAAGGCCGAATTGCGGCCGAAAAAACCCGAAGCCGCGCCGGAATAGAGCGAGCAGACTGTTCGGCTCTGCTCGGAGTCCCGCCTCCCTGCACTCGCTCCGGAAACAGCAGGGAGGCGGGACCGCGATCGCAGCTGAACAGTCGGCTCGGCCTTTTCCGGAGCCGCTTCGGTCTTTTTCGGCGGCGCGCGCGACAGAGAGTCTCGGCGGCGGAAAATTTAAACCCGGACCGGACTTCAAATGTCGCTGGGCATGGCTGCAATGACGCTGGCAAGGTACAATGTCGCTGGGCATGGCTGCAATGACCCTGGGCAAGGCTGCAATGATGCTGGGCAAGGCTGCAATGACCCTGGGCAAGGCTGCAATGATGCTGGGCAAGGCTGCAATGACGCTGGGCATGGCTGCAATGACCCTGGGCAAGGCTGCAATGACCCTGGGCAAGGCTGCAATGATGCTGGGCAAGGCTGCAATGATGCTGGGCAAGGCAACAAGTGACAGCTGGTGCTCAAAATTTTTAGGGGGGCGCAAGCAAACTGAAAAATTCAGAAATAAAAACATCAATTGCAGCCACTGTACCATCAAACGCCACCACTGTGCCATCAAATGTCGCCACTGTGCCCATCAAATGCTGCCACTGTGCCCATCAATTGCAGCCACTGTACCATCAAACGCCACCACTGTACCATCAAATGTCGTCACTGTGCCCATCAATTGCAGCCACTGTACCATCAAACGCCACCACTGTAGCATCAAATGCTGCCACTGTGCCCATCAAATGCTGCCGCTGTGCCCATCAAATGCTGCCGCTGTGCGCATCAAACAAAGAGCACAGCACAGCACACACTGCTTTCACTTTAGGTATGTGAGGACGCAGTGCCGATTACAGTTCGGCTGACGATCGGGGAGCTCCTCTTAGCCTCCCCTCCTATCAAAGAGTACAGGGGGCCCTCAAAGGCCCCCTGCAGCAAGGGGCCCGGTCGCCATGGCGATCTCGGCGACCCCTATAATTCCGCCACTATATATATCTATATTCTATATTTTATATTTATATCTTATATATTTTTATTTTTATATTTACATGTCTCTGTAGGTGTATATGAATTTGATAGACTATGATACAGGCTTACATGGTGTAGCACGCTTTAGCACAGCGTAAAATTAAAAATTTGTTTTTTTTTTGCCATTTGCACAAATTTATGAGACGTGTTTAACGCATACAGCTGAGTAGTGGTATTCATCAGGCATAAGGGTACATTGAGGCTCGCAGGATTTTGATTTCTTTCTGTAGATAAGGTGGTCACCTTGGATTCCAGGGCAGATACAGATTGTTTCACCTTTTGGATATCACGTCAGAGAGATGTTTCCAGCCGGGCTGCAAATGTTTCCGTGTCCCTTTTAGTAGGGAGAGAGAGAAAAATGTCCGACATCTCTGAGGGAGACAGCACTGAGCGGGGCTCTTGTGAGGTGGAGGTAGCTGCGGGAGCCAGTGAGTTCTGGCTGTCTATAGTGGGGCTGGGGGAACGATCCTCCCTGAATACTGCAGGGAGCTCAGAGAAGGTGGAAGTGAGGAGGGCATTTGAGGCTCTGAGACGAGCGGTTGTCTTACCGTGTATTCAGCGCTGGAGGAGGTAGGGGCAGAGCCCTCCCTCGTGGAGTTTGTAGGCGCCATGTTCCCCCGGGATGCCGATCTCGTATGGGGTGTACGGGGTGTCAGATAGTGCTGTATGTTGGCGGATTTTGGTCCTCGGTGAACTCTGCGGCAAGTACCGCGTCCTGGCGTTGTGCGGTGTAATGATGGCACAGAGCCTCGGCTAGCCGCGGTGGCCTCGGAGCTCAGTATCCCTGCGTCTTCACGCCGCCATGTCTAGCCGTTAGAATCTTTATAAGGAATATAAACTGAAGGACTTATGAATAAATGGTTGTGGAACATCTGAGTTTCCATTATTTCTTATGGGGAAATTCGCTTTGATATACGAGTACTTTGGATTACAATCATGTTTCTGGAACGAATTATGCTCGCAATCCAAGGTTTTACGGTATACAGTGTGTGACCGTCACATAATACTGTCTTAAAGGCTATTGTAATGTCTTTTTTTAAAGACTTTGAAAATATACTGTAAACATTTGGCATTTTACATGCTTCTTTTAAATAATTTCATTAAAATGACATGCTTTATAAAATTATATAATTTAAAAAGCCATGGTAACATTTTAGGGCCCATGCACACTATATGCCTTGCCCAATGCAGTTCCATTGCAAAGACAAGGCATTTTGCATTTTGTTCTCTTATCTAACCATGCTGCGGTGATGTGTACTGAAAAAAAGTAGCACATGACAAATGAATACACAGCACAGCATGTTGCAATGCACAAAATCGCAATGAGCTGCAGTGCATTGTCATTTTGTGACATTTCAATAAGCAGGGGTCAAGTCCTGGGGAAAAAAGTGTGGGAACTCCCACCCAAGATCCACTCACCCACCAAAAAAAAAAAAAATGATACGCTCATATGCACGAACGCTTCAAAAGTGGTATTTTTCATCCAATTTTCGTATTATGTGTATGAAGCTTAACTGTTAGTACATAAAAAAAATAAAAAATCCTCAATAAACATAAATACGGTAATTCTCTGAATAATCAGCATTCATTCAATTGTGCTTCCATGCAAATGTGAACATCATGTTCTGATCTTTATTGGGGAATTGTATTTTGTATATAGAGTGTTTATGTGGTGAGTTTACACTTTTCATTGAACAGAGTTTGGATAACACAGGGTTAAACGGAAAGGTCATAAATTAACTGCACATTATCTGGACAGAATGCTTGGGGAGATAGTGATGTGTTCCTGCTTAGGAGATGTATGTTAGCTTGGGGGGCTGCAAACTCTGCAGGGCTCCAACACACACTCGCTGCTATTCCAGCCCTTCACATATTTTCACATAAACTTCCCTCCTGGCATTAAACTTTGCCAGGTACTGTGCTCAGCTTACCACCCCAAACTGATGTTCCTCCCTCAGCTCACCTCTCTCCCTGCATGTCCTGTGAGCAGAATAGCTGTGCTCCTCCTCTGGGTTCTCTCATCATATGGCACTGAAGTTAGAGGAGGGGGGATTCAGCAGGACACACAGAGCAAGTATGCAGGAAACTGGGGGGGGGGGGGATGAGGAGAGAGAAAATCAGGAGGGGCCGGCGGGGAGGAGGGCATCACGAGAGGTCTGACTAAATACAATCTCTTAGCAGCAGGGACCTGATCTACCCGTCAGCTAGCTGTGATTGACAGGTAGATCGAAGCGGAAGCTGTCATGGGGCCCCCTACTGGCAATGCCTGAATGGTCAGGTGTGCGGCACTTACTATTGCGAGCTGTGCCCGCAGCTGCTGGTGTAGCACCTGCCACACAGCTCACATACTTCAAAGTCTTGCAGGACACAGCTGCTAACGGGAACTGAGTTCCTGTTGTGGAAAAAGTACAGGAACTCCGTTCCCATGCGTTCCCGCAGGACTTGAGCCCTGATTATGAGGAAAGGGCTGCTGTGATTAGGGAGGGAAACACAGGGTAAATTCCTTTTTTCATACCTGGATATCTTCTTTAAGATGGAACTCTCAACACATTAAATAAAAAAATCCTTAAATCAAGTATCTTTAAATTGTTCTAGTATATATATATCTTTAATATATCTTTGTATTCGCTTCCTAAAATTTCCAGCATATCAGAAGTAAGGATTAAATTCAGAGTATCTACTGGAAGAAGAACCCATCATGGGGAGCTGTGGTATAGATAGAGGAGGCTACACCCATTATCCCCACAAATCCCACTGCTGTCTTTTTAAAAACTGTTGTCACTGTGGTCAGTGCAGAATTTCACAGTTGGGAAGAGACTGCAGATGCTAATTCAGACATAGAGTTGAACAATGCTATCATTTTAATTTTTTTCAGGATGGAAAGTGATTATGTAGCTTATAGGAGATGGTGTGCACAACGAGGACCTCAAAAGGCTCCTACATAGTCCATTGAGCATTATGGGGGTGAAGCAATGACACAGGAAGCTGTAGTGCTAAAGATTCTGAATGTTGTCACCAAAATTTGGCTCTGTTGTTGCCATTAACTAATTACTGTATATGTACTAAAAACCAAAGAACAAGCACAAGGATAAATCAATACAGTGCAAGAGTCCACAAGCACTTGGTTGTCACATATGCACGCCTGTAAATGCAATGTTTTTTTAACCCCTGTGTGTATGAGCCTATATACATTCCATTTTTAGATGTGTTCCAGCTGGTCATGTGATGTGCAGGGTCCTCTTCCTCTTTGGATCTTCTCCTGGAGCACAGTCCTCAATGATGCTGAGAATATCACTGATGTGATTGTAAGAGGGCACCTCAACTTCCAAGTGGTTCCAGGTTTAGTCCATAGGGGATCCTGTTTAACACCTGAAGCCCACAGGGACATTGACCCAGATGACGGGAGTGTGCACCTGGGGAACCTTCCCAGACACAACCATTGACAGACTCTCCATCACTTAACTGGTTGCTAAATTTTCTCTCCTCAGGTATTAGCGGTGCCTATCTGTCTCACAAAGCCCCAATGAACATTTAAATGGTTTAAAGATTAAATGTCAATTTAGGTCTTATTAGTCCAAAGTCTAAAAACATAGAATTTGTAAATATGCAAGTTCAAAAATATGAAAGAATTTACCAAAATATGGCTGTTAACCACTTGCTTACTGGGCACTTAAACACCCTTCCTGCCCAGACCAATTTTCAGCTTTCGGTGCTCTCACACTTTGAATGACAATTACTCAGTCATGCAATACTGTATCCAAATTAATTTTTTGTCTTTTTTTCCCACAAATAGAGCTTTCTTTTGGTGGTATTTGATCACCTCTGGGTGTTTTATTTTTTGCGCTATAAATGAAAAAAGACCGCATTTTTCTTTGTTTCTGTGATAAAATTTAGCAAATTATTAATTTTTCTTCATAAATTTTGGCCACAATTTATACTGCTACATATCTTTGGTAAAAAATAACCCAAATTAGTGGATATTATTTGTTCTTTGTGAAAGTTACAGACTCTACAAGCTGTGGTGCGAATTATACAAAATTGATCACATCTGATGTACTGGTGACCTATCTCATTTCTTGTGACCCGAACAAGCCAGGAAAGTACACAAACCCCCCAAATGACCCCTTTTTTGAAAGTAGACATTCCAAGGTATTTAGTAAGAGGCATGGTGAGCTTTTTGATGTTGTAATTTTTTTCCCACAATTCTTTGCAAAAGGAATTATTTTTACATTTTTTATTTTTTTCCACAAAATTATCATTGTAATAGGTTATTTCTCTCACATGGCATGTGTATACCACAAATGACACCCCAAAATAAATTCTGCTACTCCTCCTGAGTATTACGATACCACATATGTGGGACTTTTACACAGCCTAGCCACTTAGAGAGGCCCAAAATGCAGGGAGCGCCATCACGTGTTCTAGGAGCATAAATTACACATCTAACTTGTTGACTACCTATTACACTTTTGAAGGCCCTGGAGCACCAGGACAATGACACGTGACACTGAAGTGGCACTGATGACAGGTGGCACTGATAAGTGGCACTGATGACACGTGACACTGATGTGGCACTGATGACAGATGGCACTAATACGGGGCACTGATGACACGTGACACTGATGACAGATGGCACTAATACGGGGCACTGATGACACGTGACACTGACAGATGGCACTAATATGTGGCACTGGTGACAGATGGCACTTATACGTGGCAATGATGACACGTGACACTGATGACAGATGGCACTGATACGTGGCATTGATAACACGTGACACTGATAACAGATGGCACGTGACACTGACAGGTGGCACTGATACGTGGCACTGATGACTGATGGCACTAATATGTGGCACTGATGACACGTGACACTGATATGGCACTGATGACAGATGGCACTGACGTGGCACTGATGACATGTGGCACTGATGACACGTGGCACTGACGTGGCACTGATGACAGATGGCACTTATACATGGCACTGGGGACAAGTGGCACTGTTGACAGGTGGCACTGGCAGATGGCACTTGGGACAGGTGGCACTGGGGACACGTGGCACTGATGACACGTGGTACTGACGTGGCACTGATGACAGATGGCACTTATACATGGCACTGGGGACAAGTGGCACTGGGGACAGGTGGCACTGGGGACAGGTGGCACTGGCAGATGGCACTTGGGACAGGTGGCACTGGGGACAGGTGGCACTGGGGACAGGTGGCAGCGGGCAGCGGGGACAGATGGCACGTTTCATTTTTTTTTTACTTACGGCCGCCGGAGCCGTTCATCTCTCTCTCCTCACACGCTGTCTGTGTGAGGAGGGAGAGCGGCGCTGAGAGATGATCTCATATGTTTACATATGAGATCATCTCTCATTGGACACACCCATCTCGCTGTAAACGGCCGCTGTGATTGGCTGTTTACAGCGATCTGTGACTGGCTGTGTCCGACGGACACGGCCAGCACAGAACCTCCCCGATGCGCGCTCTCAGGAGCGCGCATTAGGGAAGTAAACAGGAGGACGTCCAGGGACGTCCTCCCAGCAGAGAGCGTCCGCGCTGCAGCCGTCTTTCGGCTATAGCGTGGGTGCCTAGTGGTTAATATTACTATTATAATTATTAACTTGGGGAGGGGCACTGTGGTGTTCACAATGCAGTGCGAAGGTGATTGTCCCAAAAAAAAACACATGTTCCCCTTTCCCATACCTCAGGCCTGAGGCTCATCCACTTATCCCAAAAGGGGAAAGACTGCACTTGTCTACTCTTCCATTTTTCTCACTAATCTCTTCAATGGACAACTAACCTACCTCTTCCCAACCCCTACTGTATATACAACATAGGAAGGCCCCTCCCCAAGAAACACACAAACACACAAACTTAAAGTGATGGTAAATACAGAAGTTTTTTTTTTATCTTAATGCATTCTTTACACTAAGATAAAAAAAAAACTGTTGTGTGCAGCAGCCCCCCTTATACTTACCTGAGCTCTTTCTCAATCCAGCAATGTTGCAAGAGAGTCTGGGACTCTTCCTCCCGATTAGCTGAGACACAACAGTGAACACGTTTGGCTCCCACTGCTGTCAAACAAATCAGTGAGCCAATGAGGAGAGAGATGGGGTGGGGCCGGGCCGTGGCTCTGTGTCTGAATGGACACACAGAGCAGCGGCTTGGCTCGGGTGCCCCCATAGCAAGCTGCTTGCTGTGGGGGCACTCCACAGGAGGGAGAGGCCAGGAGCACCGGCGGGGGACCCAAGAAGAGAAGGATCTGGGCTGCTCTGTGCAAAACCACTACACAGAGCAGGCAAGTATGACATGTTTGTTATTTTTATAGAAAAAAAGACTTTAGTATCACTTTAATACCCAGAAAGGTGAGACAAACTAACAGGGCAGTACCCCCCTGCTACTGTACATGGTGACATAAGCTTCACTCTTTGCATAAATACACTGTGAATGAGGGATGCCATGGTGATGTGTCCTCAGAGGGAGGGTCCATGAGGTGCTGCACTTACTGTATGCTCTCGGGATTCCAAGTTGAATGATGCTGGGCATCATTCAACCCAGAAGACTAAGCATATCGTGTGGTAAATTTTGCGTGGCACAGTTCCGGAAATAAAGGTAGATATTGTAGTCTAGGCTTTCTTTTATTTCAGGTACCTGCTGAAAGACTTTATTATATTTTTATATGTTTTATCAGAGTTGGGCTTGAACTAAATCAAGTCCAGAGTATGGCAGTGGTTACACATTTCATATATTTATTTCAACTGTACATTTAGTTGCTTGACTGCAGTTCTGCCTTAAGTAATAAAGATCCCCAGGGTTAGTGGTAATTATGTCAATTTAATCTTGTAAATTAAAACAAGAACATAATTTGATGTAAAAGTCAAGCCTTTTTAGTAGCTCTTTAAAAAGCCGTCAATATTTGGATCTGAGAAATTAAATAACTTATATAATCTGATAGGAATTAGCGAAGTGACTGCTAAGAGATTATTATTCCCTGAGTACTTGAAAGAAAATAAATTATTTTGCATATATTATCAACATGATCTGAAAAACTAGAGATTCTGAGCACTTCAGTTTAAGATCTTATCTACAAATCTCCTGCAGGAATCTGCATAATACTTTATCAAATATTTATAAAATTTTACATGGAAAATAGAATGATATTGATGTACCTGTTTAGTGTAGGGAATAAAGTAATTATTTTAGAGATTACAGAAAAAGTTCAATATCACATTCAAGCGGCATCCGGTCAACGTCTGCATGTCTCTTCGGATATCGCAGGGGAATTCCGAACATACTACGAAGGCCTCTACAACCTGGACAAGCCTTCATATACAGACCCCCAGACCCTAGACACTCCGACCCCACAGACCTATGTTTCCACATCGGGCATGCCCTCACTCTCCGGGGACACCCAGGAAGAGTTAGAGAAACCAATCACCGTAGCGGAACTTGGGGAGGCTCTGGCATCCTCGAAACCCAAAAAGGCCCCGGGCCCGGACGGCCTAACCCCAGTGTACTTTAAGACCTTTTTTGACATCCTAGCACCACCATTGGTATCTGCTCTCAACTCCATCACGGAAGGGAATTCCTTCCCAGTGGACTCGTTAAGGGCATACATATCCCTTATCCCAAAGGAAGGGAAGGACCTATTGCACTGCGGGAACTACCGACCAATCGCACTCCTTAACACAGATTTGAAACTTTTTGCCAGAATTCTGGCAAACAGGTTGCTCCCCCATATCCCCAGGCTAATCCACAGAGATCAAGCGGGTTTTGTCCCTATGCGAGAGCCACGAGACAATACTATCAGAGTGCTTAACCTGATTCATGCGGCCAAGACATCCAAACGGGCCCTTCTCCTGCTGTCTACTGACGCGGAGAAGGTGTTTGATCGTGTGGACTGGTCATTTATACGGGCCACTTTGGAACATATCGGACTGCGACCCTCCATGCTGAACTGGATCTTGTCCCTTTACACGAACCCGACTGCGTCAGTTAAAGTCAATGAAACAAGATCCGTTTTTTTCCAAATACGCAATGGCACGCGCCAAGGTTGCCCCTGTCCCCACTGATCTTTATCCTCTCCCTTGAACCCCTCCTGTGCCATATAAGGTCTGACGTGGGTATAACGGGATACTCCAAAACCTCGGGGAACCACAAAGTAGCCGCCTTTGCGGATGACCTGATTTTCTTTGTGACAGAACCTCTCACATCCCTCCCCCACCTGTTACAGTCTTTGCGTCTGTACGGCACTCTTTCCCACTTCCAAATTAATTTGACCAAGTCATCTATCTTAAATATATCGGTTGATAATGATGTGGCTCGACGTTTGAAGTCAGCTTTCCCACTGCGTTTGGCCACAGACCGCATCCGTTATTTGGGTGTGGACATCACACCTGACACAGCAGACCTTTATGGTGCAAACTTTCTACCATTGCTCGAACGCCTCAAGACTGACCTTTTACATTGGCACGCACTTACTCTGACATGGTTTGGCCGCTGCAATGCCCTTAAGATGACCTTACTGCCAAAGGTCTTGTACCTGATGCAAGCACTACCTATCAGACTACCCCCCACCTTCTTTAAACGCATCAATGCCATGTTTCGATCATTCATCTGGTCATACAATAAGCCACGCATCAAACTACAAATCCTTCACATGGCGAAACACAGAGGTGGGCTTGGCCTCCCAGATATGAAGGCATACTACAGGGCAGTCCATCTCACTAGGGTGGTTGACTGGCATTGTCATGCAGAGGCAAAGCATTAGGTGGCCATGGAAGGGGAAGACTCAGGTGACACTCTCAGCAGCCGGTCTTGGACCGCATCTCCCATGCCCAGGGATCTACAGGCCCACCCAACGCTGGGCAGCACTCTGGCAGTTACTAGGGAGGCCTTTAAGCACTCCTCTTTGTCCCCTGTGCCTTCGCCAATGGTGCCAGTGCTTGGCAACCCGGAATTTATCCCGGGCATACAGAATCCAAACTTACAACGCCTGGTGACGGGCTCCAAGTTCCGCCTATGCGACTTCTTAGGACCTGATGGGCAACTTTCCATACGGGCGGGAACGTGGGCAACAGACCCCCCCCTGGACTTCTGGAGCGGACTACAACTGCGGAACTTTCTCCGCAGCTGCTTACGGAAAAATGGTATAGCGCGGCCACTTACAGAACTGGAACGCATATGCCATCAGGGGGCACCCATACGACATTGTCTCTCATTCATATACTCGTCCCTGATACAGCCTGTAGAGGGGTTTATCCCCCCATCCTTAAGTAAATGGGAAGCCGAACTTGGTATCAGCTTTTCCGATGACCAAAGACTTAAAATCTTACACTTTGCACAGAAGTCCTCCATCGCCACCAGGGTTCAAGAGACCTGTTACAAGATAACGACTCGCTGGTACAGGGTACCAGCTACCCTTCATCGCATATTTCCCCAGGTCTCGGACCGCTGCTGGCGGTGTGGTACTGAGGAAGGCACAATGCTGCACATCTTCTGGTCCTGCCCTAGGCTTTCCTCCTTCTGGCGGGGGGTGACCGACACGATCAGACACCTGACCAATGTTTCCCTAGAGGACGACCCAGCGGCCTGTCTGCTTCATCTCACGGAACGACCTATCAAAAAGTACAAAAAATCCCTAACTATTCAGCTACTCAACGCGGCAAAGGCCTGCATCCCACTGTGCTGGAGATCGGAGAACCCACCAACGCAGTCCCATTGGTACGCCAAAGTTAAAGAATTAAGAGACATGGAGGACCTCACTGCTACCCTACATGATAAGGAGGAGGCCTTCAGTGAGACCTGGAGACCCTGGCATTACTTCATTTACACAGACGCATACTTACAGGAAATGGCTATGAGCCCAGGCCATAATGCGTCGACCCAAAGATCCAGCCCCCACACTCAGAGGACCCCACAGTAACAGGGCAGTTCTCTCTGTTATCCCTCACGGACAAGCACGTATCTCTAACACCCTTCTTGCTTCTTCTGTCAATCCCTTTCCTTTTGTTCTTCTTCTCCCCTCTGCTCCTCTCAAGCTTTCCTTCTCCCTCCTCCCTTACCCCATGTATCTCCCCCTCACCCGCCGCGGTTGGTGACCGCGAGTCCCCCCCTCCCTGTTTTTTCCCCGAAATATGCCTCAGACATAGCAACTGTTGCCCATCCATGAGAGCTAGACAAGAGGAATGAATATACACACCATGCCCAGTTTAGTTTGACTCTCATGTTTGGGTTGCTCGGCTGCAGAATTTTTCACTTGCACGTACATTAAACTAACCTTGCTATCATCTGGTATAGTCTAACGAAGGTATTAGTTATTAGCAGTCAGGAATAACGATGACTGATCCACCCACTCGACCCAGCGGGCAGTAACATTGCCCTGATATTTCATTTGATCCTATTTTGTGCCTTACACAGGGAAGTCGTTTGATTAGCCCACATGATGCTTCTTACTTTGTAATGTTTTTTGCATTCTCTGACCTGTTACATGTACTCTGATAATGTTGTCTATACCGTTTTGTTGTACTTTGTATTACTTAAATAAAGGAATTTAAAAAAAAAAAAAAAAAAAAAAAAAGTTCAATAATGTTGTTAAAGAAAAAATGATGCAAGAGGAACATGTAGGTAGCTTTTGATGACCTGTCTTTCTCGAAAAATCTGGTGAGTTAATTGGCTTATGTCTAAACCAGCTTTAGTAGTGTGTGTATGTGTGTGTGTATTCAGGGACCTTACATTGTAAGCTGCTTGAGAGCAGGAACTGATGTGAATGTACAGCATATAAAGCCCAGCATAAACCGCCAGTAGTATATAAATGTCTACAATTAAAAACAAAAATAATAATTGGAAATATGCAAATAAGGAATTGTAACTTTTCTCTGACTTCATTGATCTTTATGCTCTTCTACATCAGTGACTGAGAAATATTGTAGGTCAATAAGTCAATGTATCAGTGAGTAAAATAAAAATTTCAAACAAAGCATAGCCTTTTTTAAAAAAAAAAAAAATTAAAAGCCCAATAAAAGATAACATAAGATAAAATTAAAAGCCCAATAAACGATAAAATAAAAAAAAAACAGCTTTTGCTGAAATACCAAATTTCACCCAAGGGGTGTTCTACAGTTGCACTGCCCAGGAGCCCCAGCTGCATAGGGGGCCCCTGCACTTTCCCAAAAGCAGCTGCTGCTTGAGCCCATTCTGCCCGGAAATTGGGGGCACCATGATGGCACTGAGAGTGATGGATACACAGGGGGAGGCAAGCTGGCATTGGTGCGCTGTGCTGTGCAGAACGATACCTATTATTTCACAGCCAGCAGGGAGGGAAGGGGCCGGAGTGCCAGTGATGCTCTGACCCCGCCCCATGCAGCTTGAATTCGAGACTCAGAGGCCACAGGGTAGGAGCTGCTGAGTCGGCAGCACTGAGAGCCTGCCTGCGGAAGTGGCATTGTGGATGGTGTGCCCAGCTGTCCAGCACTGTTTGCACCGAAGGGCTTGGAATGCCCAGAGGGATGTTCCCTCCTCCAATCCTCCTTCTGCCTGACTTGATTGATATAGGTGAGTCTTTGTCAGAGTGCTGGAGGTGGCCAAAAGTTTACATGCACGGTATCTCCAGTGGAAAGGGGGGTACTACATGGATGGAATAATGGTGCTGGGGGATATCAAGGGTGTATGGGGGAAAACAATGCTGAGGGGGGATCTGGGGTGTATAGGGGGTAGCAATTCTTGGGGTATCAGGGATGTAGAGAGGCCACAGTGTAGGGGGTATCAGGGATATAGTGGGGTCACAATATCAGGGGTATCTTATGGTATATGGTAACAGCGCTGGGGGGAATAGCTAGGGTACAGAGAGGGATCAGAGTGCTGGGGGGATATGTGGGATGTAGAGGGGTCAGAGTGCTGGGGGGGATATGTGGGATGTAGAGGGGTCAGAGTGCTGGGGGATATCTGGGATATAGAGGGGTCAGAGTGCTGGGGGGGGGGGATCTGGGGTGTAGAGGGATCAGAGTAATGGGGGATATCTAGGGTGTAGAGGGGTCAGAGTGCTGGAGGGATATCTGGGATGTAGAGGGGTTAGAGTGCTGGGGGGATATCTGGGATGTAGAAGGGTCAGAGTGCTGGGGGGGATATGTGGGGTGTAGAGGGGTCAGAGTGCTGGGGGGATATCTGGGATGTGGAGGGGTCAGAGTGCTGGGGGGGGGGGGATCTGGGGTGTAGAGGGATCAGAGTAATGGGGGATATCTAGGGTGTAGAGGGGTCAGAGTGCTGGAGGGATATCTGGGATGTAGAGGGGTTAGAGTGCTGGGGGGATATCTGGGATGTAGAAGGGTCAGAGTGCTGGGGGGGATATGTGGGGTGTAGAGGGGTCAGAGTGCTGGGGGGATATCTGGGATGTGGAGGGGTCTGAGTGCTGGGGGGATATCTGGGGTGTAGAGGGGCCATAGTGCTGGGGAGGTATTTGGGGTTGACAGGATAACAATGGTAGGGGGAAACCTGGTGTGTGTGTGTGGGGGGATGTATATAAGGTGTAGAGGGGTTACAATGTTGGGGGTATCTGAGGCCCTGTCAGGCTGGATGGTGCCTCGTGATTTTGATTGGTGGCCGTGTCTATACTTGTTACAACTGTCCTGAGCATCATTCTAGCAGATATATTATATGCGCAGGACAGCTTTGTTACTTTATGTTTGTAATATTTTGCCATAGTTTCTTTGCTGTACAGAATAATTGTTCGTGTAGTTAAAGCGGAGCTCCACCCAAAAAGGAAAGCTCCGCTTGTCTACCTACTTGATGTCTGTTTACCTGCGCTCTCTCCATTGTAGGGGCCCCAGAGCATTACTTTGCCCAGGGGCCCATGATGCTATTAAGATGGCCCTGCTCTGTACTGGAGAGGCTCTGTATTGGGGGATTTGAGAGAAGTTGGGCTCTCAAGCAGAGCCAAAACTTCCTGTATAGTACCCCCTCCTGTCACATGGGCAGGGCAAAGGGGGTGGAGTCAGGGGTGGAGCCAATGGGATGGCAAAATTAGTTTTCCCCTAGGGTGTCAAAAATCCTTGCACCAGCCCTGATTCCACAGCACTGTACCCTGCACATAACACACTCATGAGCCTTGTACCCTGTTCATAGTGCACACCTGAGCCCTCGGGCCTTAGCATAAAGCACTCCTGAGCACTGTACCCTGTACATAGTACACTCTTGAGCCCTGCCTGTGCAGGTGGACTGATGAGTTGGCCAATGCGAAGACATAGCAGCAGGTGCAGAACTGTGAGCAGTAAGCAGGCTGGCCAGCAGGCCAATGCATGATACTCTGGCAGATACGGAGGCACTGTAGCAGATACAGAACAGCAGACAGCAAGCAGGTTTGCAAGCAGGATTTTGGGTGGTCAGGCAGGCAGGAGTCTGTATCAGTCGGGCAGCAGAGATGTAGAATCAGAAACCAAACTACATACTGCAGGCTTTTAGGATCATTTAGGAGCTGCTGCGGTTAGAGGAGGTTCAACCCCCCTCTCCTTAAAGTGGAAGAATCGCATTCAGGATAGGAACGTTTTCACTTCCGTTCGCAAATCGCAGCAAAATTGCAGTAAAATTGTGGTGCGATGTTGCCACATTTTCTGCTTTCCCGCAGCTAGTGGTCAAAGTAGGCTATGTGTACATGAAGCCTAATGAAGACTGATGCAGAGGCACTGTAGATACAGAACAGCAGACAGCAAGCAGACGGATGCAGGATCTTGGGTGGTCATGCAGGCAGGAGTTTGTATCAGTTGGGCAGCAGAGGTGCAGAATCATGAACCAAAGCAGAGTCGGAGCCAGGCCGGGGTTGATACAGGGCGAGCAGAGAAGGTACCAAGACAGCAGGCAGAAGGCAGGGTCAGGTCACAAACCAGAATCAGCAATGGGGTATCAGTAACAAGCAGGGTCAAGAAAAGCTGGATAGTATTGTATTGGGTCACATACCGTAGAAGCTGACAACCACTTAGCAATCCTCTGGTCTCTGGAGACACTTTAAATAGGCAAGTGAGCGCCAAGTGCTCACGCTAATGTCTAGTGGTCACTCGAGATTTATTATGAGCATGCGCATCTTTGTGCATGACCATACATATAATTTCCCTGACACAACCTTTTCCCACTCTATTCAAAAGAAAAAGAAAAATTAGCTTTAGATTTTCATTGACTTCAGATAATTATTTTAATTATTTTACTTGTTTCACACAGCTGAGGTAGCAGTGTCAGTTATGTTGTTTAGAATGTTTTTATCATCCTAGGTTTACCTTCAAAATTAAAACCTGTGCTAAACAAATACTGTCTAATTTGAAGAGCCGTGTGTTTTTTACTTGAATATTAGTGTCCTTTCACAATCTTATTCGTACATTAATTTAGATGAAACACTATAAGAACCCTTATGTAGTGACATTACACAAACCTGTTACCGATATTTTTCACATGGAGTGGGCATTAATCCTTCATATCTTCATTGCTACTAGAGTTACAATAGCTAGAGCTCGAAAAACTCCCACTCTACTCTTTCAAGCTGTCAAAGCTGTCAAGCTGGCAAAGCTGATAGGCTAAGGCAGGCCATACATGATTATTATTATTATACAGGATTTATATAGCGCCAACCGTTTGTGCAGCTCTTTACAATATAAAGGGAGACAATACACCAACAGTACAATGCAAAAACAAGAGGGTTAGAGGGGTCCTGCTCCTGCAAGCTTACAATTTAAGAGGGAGGGGCTGGTGGGAACAAAGGGTATGGACTGTGGTTTGAACTGATGAGTAGAAGATTTGGTTGTTAGCTGGAGGCAGGATAGGACTCCCTGAAGAGATGAGTTTTCAGGGATTGCCTAAAAGTGAGCAGAGTAGGAGATAACTGGACAGATTAGGGCAGTGAGTTCCAGAGGATATGAGAGGCTCTGGAGAAGTCCTGGAGATGAGCATGGGAGGAGGAAGCAAGGGAGCTAGAGAGCAGAAGGTCTTGGGAGGAAGAGAGAAGACAGTTTGGATGGTATTTGGAGATAAGATTGGGGATGTAGTTCGGGGCAGAATTGTAAATGACTTTGTATGTTATTGTTAGTGTTTTGAATTTTATTTGTTGGGTAATGGGAAGCCAGTGGAAGGATTGGCAGAGAAGAGTGGCGGACACTGAACGGTTGGTAAGGTGGATGAGTCTGTCAGTGGCATTCTTGATAGACTGAGGAGGGGATAGCTGGCGGAGAGGTAGGCCAATGAGGAAAGAGTTACAATAGTCAAGGCGAGAGATAACCAGGGATTAGACACTGGCTGGAGAGGTTAAGTCAACCAGAGGTTTAAAAGAATGAGAAGCAAAAATTACAAAAAGTAAAACCTATCTGTGTCAAGGATTACTTTTTTAAGAGAAAAAGGTGTCTTTGTCTGCTAAGATGGTATAACACGTTTGTAGGCATGTAGTAAATGCAATCAGTGAATAAAATGATTCTTCTTCTCCATGCGGCTCCGAATTTGTCCCGTAATGTATAAAATTGTTTGTCTTTTTTATATATCATAAGAACGTCTTGTTGGGACGTCTTATTGGGGCGCACGTCCCTCATATATGCAATATATAGCCTACTTGTATGTAGCCTATTATGGCGTATACCATATGGCCTACTTATCCTATATGAGCCATTTCTTAATGTGTGTCAAGGTGTTGTTGTGGAACAATGTATTGAAATTGATTAGCAGAAAGAAGGGCTGGCCGTGAAAGGACAGGTCAGAGAATGGAAAGGAAGTGGGGGATATGTCTAGGATTACAAGGGGAGAGGAAAGAGAGAGGAAACGGTACTCAGGCAGGTAGGCCAAAGAGGAAAGAGTTACAATAGTCAAGGCGAGAGATAACCAGGGAGTGAATAATTTGCCTAGTGGTGTCAATGGTTAGAAATTGATTTGGGCTAAAAGGACAGGTCAGAGTCTAGGATTATTGCATGTTGGGCATTCTAGTCGACAACCACATGGCGACAAAAGGCAGATAGTGATTGACATGAGTAGACATGTTTGGATCCGGCGGGGACTTGTCTTCCCCACATGGTTGTATTATTGATCTTGAACATTGGGAGACAGACGGGAACGATTTATATACGGCAACAGGAACAATGGAGGGTACGGCCAAAGGTTAAAAATTCGCTTTATGAGCTGAAGGGCAGCTCACTTTTTATCCGAAAGATTTTTGATTGTGTTGTTTTGAAAATCGGAGAATTTGAGGAAGTGGTTCTATTATTTGACATCCATAACATCAGAGCAGTTTCTGATAGGGAATGCTTTCATGGAGGTTAGCTTTTCCGAAACAAGGTTGTAGAGATTTTATTTTCAGGATTGCGCTCCAATTGGACGTCAAGAAAAGTGATCTTATCCGGGCCAGTTAGTAACATTTCTTCTGATCCCAGACGACGAGAGGTATCGTAGCCATAGTTTGATGTGGGACTGCCTAGGAAGGAGTGATGTGAGGAGTTATTATTGAGGAGCTCAACCCAATAGTCGAGAGATAGAGTTGTGTACAGGGCCTCGACGTCAGAGGTGGTGCTGGAGTTTATTATGTTGCTACTCAGATTCCTCAGGGGTTAGATTAGTGGGAGGAATCTTTTTTTGTGAAAGTTTTCTCAGATCTCTTGTGATTTGTTTTATAAAGGTCTCAATACTTGGGTTCAAGTTAAGAGGAGGGAATTTCGCTGATGATTTCTTATGGTTCTTAGAGGAGGTCTGCGTATCTTTCCCTGCATCTGCTAGCAGGGTTTCAATGTCAATTTGATCTATCAGATATATTGTATTATTTTCTTGGTACAGTAATGTAAGGTCACGTAAGGCTTTGAATTCCTTCATACTGAAGTTTGACCAGTCTGTGTCGTCGATGTTGTCCGTCTTTGAATGCAGGCTCTTGAGTGGGAGCCTGCGTGCAAAGAGTTGCAAATCGGTGACTAGTTGGAATATGTCAAAGTTCTCCTGAGGGCAGAAGGTTAGTCCTCGGGCTAGTACCTTCTCTTCAGCTATTGACAGGGGATGGGAGGAAAGATTTATCACACTGTAGGACTCACTGGCGTCCGTGTCACAAATAACAGACCAAGGGAGGAGGTTTAAATGGAGCAGAGAGGGGGTCCGAGGACAGAACCTACAGAAAGAGGAAGTGGAGAGGAGGAATCAGAGTTATAGGTTACACTGAAGGAGCGCTGTGATAGGTAGGAGGAGAGCCAGGAGAGAGCAGAGACTTGAAGGCCAAGAGAGTGGAGTTTTTTGAGGCGGAGGGGATGATCAACAGTATCAAAGGCTGCAGAGAGGTTGAGTAGTATGAGTATGGAGTAGTGGCCATTGGTTTTAGCAGTTAGTAGGTCATTAGTGAGTTGCAGTGGGGCATTTTCAGTGGAGTGTAGAAAACGAAAGCCAAACTGTAAGGGGTCAAAAAGGTTGATTCATTTTTTTCGTTCAACCAGCAGGTTGGATTAAATAAATGAGCTGATTCTCCCATCTATACATTGGAGGAGGATGGGGAAATCCTTCCCACTGTGCTATTGCATTCTGCCGGCAGGGAGACTTCCTCAGCTGCCAAAATACAATGATCAGTGTTGCTGGATATAGCCGGCAGCACTGATCATTTGGAAAAAACCCAACAGGCTGTTTGTACACAAGTCAATCTATCGACTATACAACAAGATACATGGATTGGAATTTGGATGGTCCCTGCTGAACTGATACTATAATCAACAAAAAAATTACAGTTATCTTGACTAATACCCACATCATTATTGTCCCTTTACCATTTAGGAAACTGACCCCCCAGGTCCCTTTCCCTCTTCCCTCCCCCATCCTCTGTCCCCAAACTTTTCCTTATTACCCACCCCTTACTTTTTTTACTTTCCCATTCTCATTCAGCTCCACCTCTTTTTGCTTCTATACCCATATTTGAGATTTATAACTTTTCTTCTCCTGGATCCTCCACCTATTCAAATGATTGTATGACTAAGTTTAGGAAAAAGAATCTTCTTACATATCATTTCATTTTTTTCCCATTTTTATAATTTCCAAATCTTTTCAATTTGGAATTGTTAATACATTATTACTATCTTTGTATGCTGTTGACCAACTATGTATGTACGATTTTGATTGTCGTATACCAATGTCAACCCTGGTAATTTAGTTATTTTCTCAATTTACAAGGAAATATCAGGGATTGCAGTGGCTTCACACAGAGCTCCTATATATTCTTCTCAGCAGCACCCACAGGACTTCTAGTGTGTTAGTGGCATCACACAGAGCTCCTCTATTTCTTTTTGCAGAAGCACCCATAGGACTTCTAGTGTGTTAGTGGCATCACACAGAGCTCCTAAATTCTTCTCAGCAGCACCCACAGGACTTCTAGTGTGTTAGTGGTGCACACAACGTGGATTTTTTATCCTTTCTAGCTATAGAGAAAGTCTTGTGGCTACACCAACATCTAATAGGCAAATTTCTGCAGAGTATATACGCCAGGCCCCTACTTTCAAACATCCAACTTACACACGACTCCTACTTGCAAATGGAAAGAGAAAACAGGAAGTGAGAGGAAATCTAACCCTAGGAAGGGAAATTCTATCCTGTTAGATTTAATTTGGGAAAAAGGTATCTCCTCTCTACTGATACTTTATCACCAATCCTTGTTTCAATTAAAACCCACTTTTCCAAAAACATTTGTCATTTGGGACGGAAAGTGAGGTGACATGTTCTGAACAGATGTGCAAAGACAGCAAATGTACAGGGGTGATAACCCCTCCCTATGTTCTCCAAAAAGCTTAAAAATAGATTTTTTTGGATGGAGCTACACTTCATAATGTACCTGTTCAGATTCTACTTAAGATCAAACCTAAAGCCGCAAGTGGTTTTAAATGGCTTCTTTTTTTCCTTTACAAATGTCATTTTGTGCAAGGACAGTTCTAAACACGGGGAAACACATGCCACTTCACAGGCATACTTTGACACCCCCCAGGTACCATATTTAAAGGAAAATGTCACTTTGTTTTTTTTTTTCACTTTATGCATCATTAAAATGACTGCTCCCGAAAAAACGTTTTTAAAAGTTCTTTTTGCATTGATATATGTCCCCTGGGGCAGGACCCGGGTCCCCAAACCTGTTTTATGACATTAACATGCATATTGGCCGTTGTAATTAGCAATTTCGAACGTTCGCGTCCATTATAACGTATAGGGTTCGAAAATTCGCGCGAACTTTCGGTCCGTTCGAAGGTTCTGGTTCGAACCGAACCCGGGGGTGTTCGGCTCATCCCTACTTTCTAGCTATAGAGAAACCTACTTAAATAATTGTTTTTGTGCCTGGACTTACCACTTCAATACCCAGCCATAGTAAAATGGCATCCTTGAATTTTAGGGGGGATATCTGAATGATGCTTGCAGCTAGAGGCATCATCCAGATATCATTCTTTGCAGCCGGCGATTCTGTGCACGATAAGAATGATCATATCGGCAGTTCCGCCGCTTGATCGTTCTTATAGGCGAGAGGGACATCCACCCCTCCCGCCGCCATCCGGTGCTTCTCCGGGCTCTTCCGTGCCATCGGGGGCCCGGAGAAAGAATCGGCAGGCACCGGATGAGGTCTATAGAGATTTCCGGTGACCAGATGGTCACCAGTCATCTCTATGACCGTCGAAGGCCTGGGCGTGACGTCATAACAGAAATAAACGAAGCCGCGATCGCTGCTCTCATCATGAGATCAGTGATTTTTTTTTCCTGATCTCATGCTTTTCAGCCTGCAGGAGAGATGTGGGGTCTTATTGACCCAGCACCTCTCCATAAAGATTACCTGTTACATAGATTCCTATTACAAGGGATGTTTACATTCCTTGTAATAGGAAAAAAAGTGATAAAAAAAAAATGTAAAAAAAAGTGTAAAAATAAAAAAAATTAAGTAAAAAAATAATAAAATTTAAAACGCCCCTGTCCCCGGTAGCTCGCGCTCAGAAGCGAACGCAAATGTAAGTCCCGCCCACATATGTAAACGCCGCCTAAACCACACATGTGAGGTATTGCCATGTGCATTCGAGCGTGTGCAACAATTCTAGCACTAGAACTCCTCTGTAACTCTAAGCTGGTAACCTGTAAAAAAATTAATTAAAGCGTCGCCTATGGAGATTTTTAAGTAATGAAGTTCAGCGCCATTCCAATTTTAAAGCGTGACATGTTAGGTTTCTATTTACTCGGCGTAACATCATCTTTCACATTGTACAAAAAAATTGGGCCAACTTTACCGTTTTGTTTTTTTTAATTCATGAAACCATTTTTTTCCAAAAAAAAGGCGTTTGAAAAATGATTGCGCAAATACCATGTGAGATAAAAAGTTGCAATGACCGCCATTTTATTCCCTAGGGTGTCTGCTAAAAAAAAAACATATATAATGTTTGGGGGTTCTGAGTAATTTTCTAGCAAAAAAATGTGGATTTTTACATGAAGGAGAGAAGTGCCAGAATAGGCCCGGTATTGAAGTGGTTAAAGGGTTTCTAAAAAAGAAAGTGTCTGTATTGTCCATAGTAGCCAATTACATTTCAGAAGCACTTTTTTTCCTGGTAATCTAGGAAATGAAAAGAAGGATCTGATTTCAATTTGGTTAGGCCAGTCCAAATCTTTATTTTTGCCATTTGAAAGAAATAAAAAAAACATATTTCATCTTGTGTGGCCTGTATAAAGTATTCTGAGATTAAACCATGAAAATCCTGCAAAAATGAAATTCCGAGCCAAACACCTGAATCCACACGCTCAGAATTTCACTGAGGATTTCCATTTCCTCTTTCAGAACTCTATAATTCCATCCATTTTTTATTTTTTCTCTAACCCCCAGTTTAAGGCAATCCTTGTCATTTCTATTTTATAATAACCCACTACGTAGCTTTTTTTTGTAACTATGTTTTTGTACCTTGTTCTCATCTGATGATTCAAATTTGGCTGGCGGTCAGTCTATTTCCCAGTCTGCCACGTAGCAATGACAGAAGTATGTCAAAGACCAGATGTGCAGAGGAAGAAGTCATCATAACACATCTGGGATGTGAATGTAGGCCGATTCATACTGTGGAAAAAAATACTGGCCTGCAGTCTATCCAAAGTACACACATCTGGAAGCCATTAACTCAAAGGAAAAAAATGGGATTATTGGTGCTTACAATCGTTTTTTTTTTAATTGCTGTGGATGAGAACATCTTGAAGAACATCATCCATGCAGCAGTAAAGTTAGTAATATTCCAAATGACCTCTAGTAACACCACCGAGGAACTGAACACTCACCCAAACCGTCTGCCTAAAACAACAAGTAATGCTATAGGTATTTCAAATTATTTATAGCATTGTTAAAATGATGAGAATGTGTTTTTTTTTTTATTTAGAGGAATCAGCGTCCGGAAGTTCAAGAAAATACGTAATGTAGGAAGAAATATTAATTCTCAGGACCTGAAATCTAATGCTGGTGTAGCGGCCATAACCCCTTGAGGGGCGGCCTTGAATTTTGGGCTTATCAGTTACCTCCTTGTGGCTTGTTGGTGACTGTCTAGGGGTTCCCAGGGTTAGTACCCAACAACTTCAGATGCTGACACATAAAAGTCCTTTTTAAAGGTTTTCATTCTGCAGTGGTAACATCCAACATAACACAGTCTCTGATGGGAATAGAGGGCACGGGTGAAGAAACTCAGGCACTTTGAAGTGCTGACATCCACTGAATGTCTCTAATAAAACCCTGAGAGTAGCCACTCACAGCTGGGCGCTTCACTGCCGGATAAACCTCTAGCCAGAGATCTAGCAGCCAACATGTGATCCGGAAACTTTGCAAAAGTCTCTGCCACAGACTAAATTGTAACTGAAGATGAAAAAGAACCTTTCTCACAGTACCTGGAACTTTCTCTGTCTCCTTGGCACTACTGTGGAAGTTTAGTGGATTCTTTAGTGTCCATACAACTCAGCTCCCAGGCTCTTACTGAGCAGCCAGCTTGTTGGCCCTCCTCCGAAGAGTCCTCCCCTGGTCACTTGTACGAGTTGCCGGGTCCCTCCAATACCGAGAGCACACCGGGATGCCTTGAATCCTCCTTCAGTTACTGGGCCTCGGACTAGCCAGTTCCGAGACTGGCGGATCCCTGCCCCAGACCATGCGGGTCTGTGAGACTGGTTGGAATGACCATGCTTGTGGAACGGCAAATTGCTCCTAGGTTGGGACCCCTCGCGGGGCTGCCCCAGTCCAGAACCAGGAACCAAGAACTGCGGCCGAACCACGTGACTTCAGCACCTTAAGTACCCTTCCCCAGACTACACAGAAGGGCCAGACGCGCCCACTGATTGGCCCCGGGAAAGATTGGTACCCAAAACGTCCAACCAGGCCTGGCTCTCGGCCTGTCATAGGTACCTCACTGCACCTATGACCAGGCAGAACCCTAGTACAGCCCAGCCAGACTGATGCCAAAGTAAACCTGTACAATTAACCCTCAGAACCCCGTTACGGTTCTGAGGAAAAAAACAAAATTTCCACTTATAGCGCACACTTGTTTAAGTGTGACCGCTACACTGGCTTGTAATATGGTGGGTGCATGTCAGAATGGGGATCCTTCATTGTAAACATGATTCATATGAACTAACAATGACATATGTGTAGTCAGAAGAAACACAAAGGAGATGCTGTTTCACTAGCGATGAGATTAGTATTAAAACCCGAACAATGAACTTCTCTTATTAGCTCCTTTTTTTTGTTGTGTAGCCCTTTTGCTGCCAAAACATTTTTTTTTTTGTATTGAAGATTATTAAAAACCCTGAACATTATTAATTTCTGAGAGCAAAAACCCTAGAGAATAAAACGGTGGTAGTTTACGTCACAAAATTATTAGCACAACTGTTTATTCAACCTAAATATTTTTGGTAAAATATAAAAGATGATGTTGCATTGAGTAAATGGATACCCAACATGTCAAGCCTTGAAGCTGATCTCCAGCTTTAGTTCCAGTTCAACTACTTGCCCTCCGAAAGGTTTATCCCTTTCAACTGTGCAGATGTGCGATGCTGTACCCAAATAAAATGGATGTCATTTTTTTCCAACAAATAGAGCTTTCTTTTGGTGGTATTTGATCCAATAAAAAAATGGAAAAATATAGTTTCTTCATTAGGCCAATATGTATTCTGCTACATGTTTTTGGTATAAAAAATCCCAATAAGTGTATATTGATTGGTTTGCACAAAAGTTATAATGTCTACAAACTATTGGATAGATTTATGGAATCATTTTTTTCTTTCTTTTTTTTTACTAGTAATGGCAGCGATCAGCAACTTATAGCGGGACTGCAACATTGCGACGGACAAATCGGACATTAAGTGACACTTTTTGGGGACCAGTGACACTAATACAGCGATCATTGCTAAAAGATCTGTACTGTCACTGTACTAATGGCACTGGCAGGGAAGGGGCTAACTTTAGGGGCGATCAAAGGGTTAAATGTGTACCTAGGAAGTACTTGCTAAATGTGGGGGAGGTATTTTTACTATGGGAAGGCAGAGATCCGTGTTCTTGCTTTGTAGAAACACAGGATCACAGTCTTCCCTTCTCACAGAACGGCGATCTGCCTTGTTTACAAAGGCAGACCGCCATTCTGCCTGTCTCTAGATCCGCTGATTGGCTCCAGCTGTGTCCAATCACAGCAGGAGCTGGTCGCCGGGGGGTGCACTTGCATGCCCCAGACCCAGAAGTGCAGGATCATGTACAGATAGGTGATCCTGCCCAGGGAAGCCGATTTGTCGCTGTGTATTCTAGCAATAAAAACAAAGCTTCCTGTTATTGGCAAAGTCAGAGAGGCGGGCTGATGATGTCACAATATGAAACTCAGCCAATCAGAGGAAGCTTTGTATTCAGTGATAGAATACAAAGCTGCCCATTATTGGCTGAGCACCGCTATTTTGTTCTGGGTGTGAGACCTTTGGATAGGGAATGTGCTACTAGCAGGATCACAAGGTGAAAAAAAAGGAATCTTTAAAATTGTGTGCGGCCATTAAATGGTGACACATTTTGATACCCAAAAAAAAAAGCCATCACATCTAAGGATTTGTAAACAGCAATATATAAAATATTTGTTGTTGATCTTTGATATATTTTAAAGAAAACAATAGGATTCTAGGGTGATCAACTGATCCTCATTATTACTTAGCAATGTATACTTTTTTGAATACTATGACTATTAATATGACTACTATGACCTTCTTCCCTCTTCCTCTTTTACTCATGTCTGTCCCCGGGCATAACCTCTGTCTTGTATTTACCTACAACTCTGCATGAATGTGCTACTAAAACATTTGAAGCCTGGGCCTAAAGTTGGAACTAGAGCTGTTTTCTCAGGGCATTTGTAAGTGGTACAATTGCTAATTTGTGTAGCGGTATGATTAGCCCTGGTTACTAACATCCACCAAATCACCCTGCCGCCAGACCCTCATCTATCAGTTCTGAGACAATGAGCAGTCATTTGCGTAGTTTTGTTTCGTTTATTGCAGGATATAACTTGGGTAGGACAAGGGAAGATATGGGATGCCCATAGCATTTGTTGGTTTGTACTAATATTTGCAAAGCATTAATCTGTAGCTTCTGTCTTGCATCATTCACAGTCTATTCCTTCAGAGCTTCTCCCGCTGCAGACCCTTGCTCCTCCTCCTCTGCACTAACTCCTGCAGAACATCACCTCTCCTGCACAAGCTTCCACTGCAAAACTGTAATGCCGCATACACACGATCGGAAATTCTGCCAGCAAAAGACCGATGAGAGCTTTTGGTTGGAAAATGCGACCGTGTGTGTGCTCCATCTGACTTTTGCTGGCTGAATTCCAGCCAGCAAAAGATTGGGAGCATGTTCTCAATTTTTCAGTCGTAAAAAGTTCCGATCTGAAATTCCGATCGTCTGTAGCAATTTGATGCATGCTCGGAAGCATTGAACTTAATTTTCTCGGCTTGTCGTAGTGTTGTACGTCACTGCATTCTTGACGGTCGAGATTTCAGCAAACTTTTGTGTGGCAGTGTGTATGCAAGCCAAGCTTGAGTGGGATTCCGCTCGTGTGTACAGGGCATTAGATTAATGACATTTTACTTCCAGTACTTCAAACGAGAATCACTCTGAATAATCCCCAGCTTGATAGATGTACTTTAAAGTCTTTTTTAATAGTGTGACTGAGACAACTCAATAAGCCAGAGGCACACAGTACCTCTCCCCAGTGGCCTAGAGAATTGAATAGCCACACAGACTTTGGAAGTTATTACCAACATGCTTCACCAGACCAGAGATACGCGGTACCTCCCCCAGCCCCGTTGGCCTAACACGTTGTAATAGATGGACTACTGATACCAGCCAGTCCAAGATTGCAAACACTGCGTTCCCCGGCCACAGCATTTCTCACTACTCTCAAAGGTCCTCTTATAATTCTTCAGCACTGACCTCCTTCTAAGTACAAGTCCTGTGTTCCCCGGTCACAGAAGCTTGACCTTAACTCTGCAACTTTTCTCCTGACTCTTTACTGCTACTTCTCCTTCACCAAACTTTATCTGTGTACAAGTCCTGTGTTCCCCGGTCACAGCATCCTGACACCAGCTCCTTGATGAAGATCTCTATCCTCTAATGTATCTTAATGGCTCCTCCAGCCCTCCTCTGCGCTTGGCACCCCCCCCCCCCACGTGGGGATGCCTGGTGCATTGCCATAGAATGAGATTTGCCGTGGAATGAGATGCTCCGCCTCCATCACATCCTATTGGCTTACACTGGTCACGTGACCTATTTAACCGTGTGATGGAGGCGGAGCATCTCATCCGACGGCAAATCTCATCCTGCTGTTAATCTCTAGCAGCTCAGCAGCACATGATGTGTTCAGGGAAACACTGTGATGCAAGATCTGTGTGTGTAAATAAAGAAAGCACTTTAGAAGGGGAGGGGAGTATGTTATAGTAAAACAAAATCAGTGTGCATATGACATAACAGGGGCGCAGCCGACCCTTGCGGCCCCAAGCTCCCGGTGTCCTGTCAAATAATGTCCCAGACAGCTGTGACAGAAACTGATGTGAGACTGATGTTTGCTCCGTGCAGCTCCAGCTATCACAGGGAGGAGATCCTCTCCCTGTGATAGCCAAAGTGAGACTGATGTTCGCGTCGAGATTTGCCGTCGGATGAGATGCTCCGCCTCCATCACACGGTTAAATAGGTCACGTGACCAGTGTGAGCCAATAGGATGTGATGGAGGCGAGGCATCTCATTCCACGGCAAATCTCATTCTATGGCAATGCACCGGAACAGCAACTCAGCACTCCATGCTGTCTTTTCCTGCTCTCAGAACTCCTCCCTGGTAGCATGTGATCCTAGCTTATATGGGAGGCCTGCCCCCTGTCAACACCGAGAGGTAATTGGTCAGAGCTCCTCACATGAGATGCCTGCCACTCAGACTTCAGGTCCAACCTCCATTCCAGAAACATCTTTCTGAAGATAGGGGAGGAATCTCTGAATCAAAGTACAGGTGACCACATCCACCACTGCACTGAATACTCCCAAGCCCAAAATCAAAACAGACAGGCCCATAAGCATAAGCATAAGCCTGCCTAAATTTACCTGCACATATCCCTGAACTTAGGAAAAATCCTACTCTAGCACCAACTTCAGGTAGAGGGTCCTACATTTGTATGCCAACATAGTTTGGCATTTTGTTGGAATAGCCCAACCAATGTCACTGTGCTTCTTCTGTCCTTAAAACAAATCATTGTTGCTTTGAAGTAGCATCATTCAAAAATATCCTAATGCAGAAAATGTAATTCCAAGATATAAAAATGTAAAATAACAGGCCTATGACATGTGAATACTTCTAGTTTAAGACATTAGTGTTGAAAAGCAATTTTAAATTACTTTTTGACAAGACACCATAATAATGATAGGTATTGGGGGCAACATAAAGATAAACCAACAGCAAATATTTATATCACTGGAGGAAATGATATAATCTGTATATGCTTGTATTTTTGTTATTCTAATTGTGGGTCTTCTCTACCTGAGTACTGGCCTCCTGACACTCAATCATAGTCAGAATATGCCTCTGTTTTGGTTTTATTATCCAGCCTAAGAAATGTGCAAAAAAGACTAATACCATTCTGATAGCTATTCCTCCACTTAGAAATCATGTTTACTTCTTAAAGGGGTCAGTTCATCCGAAAATGACATTCTGCCTTCAGGTGGGTAATCATAAGATTAGTCACCTAATCCTTTTTTCTTAATATTTTATACATTCCAATGGGGGGGGATAAACTATAAGGCCAAAAAAATTGTGGACATCTGACCATCACACATACAGTGGTGTGAAAAAGTGTTTGCCCCCTTCCTCATTTCCTGTTCCTTTGCATGTTTGTCACACTTAAGTGTTTCGGAACATCAAACCAATTTAAACAATAGTCAAGGACAACACAAGTAAACACAAAATGCAATTTGTAAATGAAGGTGTTTATTATTAAAGGTGAAAAAAAATCCAAACCATCATGGCCCTGTGTGAAAAAGTGATTGCCCCCTTGTTAAAACATACTATAACTGTGGTTGTCCACACCTGAGTTCAATTTCTCTAGCCACACCAGGCCTGATTATTGCCACACCTGTTCACAATCAAGGCATCACTTAAATAGGAGCTGCTTGACACAGTAAGGTCCACCAGAAGATCCTTAAAAGCTACACATCATGCCGAGACCCAAAGAAATTCAGGAACAATTGAGAAAGAAAGTAATTGAGATCTATCAGTCTGGAAAGGGTTATAAAGCCATTTCCAAAGCTTTGGGAATCCAGCGAACCACAGTGAGAGCCATTATCCACAAATGGCGAAGACATGGAACAGTGGTGAACCTTCCCAGGAGTGGCCGGCCGCCCAAAATTACCCCAAGAGCGCAGCGACGACTCATCCAAGAGGTCACAAAAGACCCCACAACAACGTCCAAGGAACTGCAGGCCTCACTTGCCTCAGTTAAGGTCAGCGTTCATGCCTCCACCATCAGGAAAAGACTGGGCAAAAATGGCCTGCATGGCAGAGTTCCAAGGAGAAAACCACTGCTGAGCAAAAAGAACATCAAAGCTCGTCTCAATTTCTCCACAACACATCTTGATGATCCCCAAGACTTTTGGGACAACATTCTGTGGACCGATGAGACAAAAGTGGAACTCTTTGGAAGGTGTGTGTCCAAGTATATCTGGCGTAGAAGGAACACTGCATTTCAGAAAAAGAACATTATACCAACAGTAAAATATGGTGGTGGTAGTGTGATGGTCTGGGGCTGTTTTGCTGCTTCAAGACCTGGAAGACTTGCCGTGATAAAAGGAACTATGAATTCTGCTGTCTACCAAGAGATCCTGAAGGAGAATGTCTGACCATCTGTTCGTGTACTCAAGCTGAAACTAACTTGGGTTCTGCAGCAGGATAATGATCCAAAACACACCAGCAAGTCCACCACCGAATGGCTGAAGAAAAACAAAATGAAGACTTTCGAGTGGCCTAGCCAAAGTCCTGACCTGAATCCTATTGAGATGTTGTGGTATGACCTTAAAAAGGCCGTTCATGCTCGAAAACCCTCTAATGTAACTGAATTAGGACAATTCTGCAAAGATGAGTGGGCCAAAATTCCTCCAGGACGCTGTAAAAGCCTCATTGCACGTTATCGCAAACGCTTGGTTGCAGTTGTTGCTGCTAAGGGTGGCCCAACCAGTTATTAGGTTTAGGGGGCAATCACTTTTTCACACAGGGCCATGATGGTTTGGATTTTTTTCACCTTTAATAATAAACACCTTCATTTACAAATTGCATTTTGTGTTTACTTGTGTTGTCCTTGACTATTGTTTAAATTGGTTTGATGTTCCGAAACACTTAAGTGTGACAAACATGCAAAGGAACAGGAAATGAGGAAGGGGGCAAACACTTTTTCACACCACTGTATATGAGTTTGCTGGAAATTCCACAAACTATAGGAATTAGCATGGAGTTTCCCCAAATTATCTTTGTGGTTATAACTGCCTTTACCCCTTAGGCCCCTTTCACACTTGTGCGACTTCAAAGTCGCACAATTTTACCGCGATTTTTGCAGCGATTTCAAGGAATGCCTGTGTAAGTGGCATCGAAATTGCACCAAAGTAGTGCAGGGACTACTTTGAAGTCGTACTAATATGAATGGCTGTCATTGAAAATCATGGGGAACGACTTGTCATGCTACTTTGCAGTCCCAAATCGTGGGACAAGTCGTATAAGTGTGAAAGGGGCCTAAGAGAAGCCTTACCAACTGATTTTGGAGTGTGCTCATGGGAACTTGTTCCCATTCAGACAAAAGAGCAATTGTTAGATCAGAGCTCTGTGCACCACATCCAAACCATCAAACCATTTATTTTTGGAGGTGGCTTTGTGTATAAGAGCACAGTCATGCTGATTCAGAAAAGGGCCTTTTCATATCTGTTACCACAAGGTTGCAAGTGCATGATTGTTTATAATGCCTTTGATGTTAACAGTATCCTTCGCTGAAAACCCCTGAACTAATTTATATATAATATAATTTTGGCCATATGGTGTGTCTATTCCATAGCTATCAGCTCTCCCCCCAATACCTTGTGGTTGCATTTTTTCTCTCACAGTGGAATGTAACTCAGTCTTATGCATATAGAGACACTAGACTAAAGCTGGCCATACATGAAAAGAAAGCAAGAGAGGGGGAGGCGCCAACTAAGTGTAGTATTATTATAATAGCATTTATTACACAGGGTTAAAAACACTTACAGGAAGTAGTAAAAATGAATGTCCATTGTTATACTGATCAGTCCTAGCGATCCCCGCCATCCTGCAGGCTCCACAAGCAGCACAGTGGTGTAGTGGTTAGCACTTTCACCTAGCAGCAATAGGGTCGCTGGTTCAAATCCCGATCACGACACCATCTGCCTGGAGTTTGCATGTTCTGCCTGTACCTGCGTGGGTTTCATCCGGGTACTCCAGTTTCCTCCCACACTCCAAAGACATGCTGGTAGGTTAATTAGATCCTGTTGAAAAAATTGGCCAAATATGTGTATGTGTTTGTAAGCGCATCGGGACCCCATGGGGCAAAGGACCGCGCTAAACTGCAGATGAACACCGGTGGCAAAAAGCGACCTGAGGCGATTCAGTTCGCATAGGTAGTGCTATACAGGTCCCTCTTTCATTCACAAACAGTCCAAAAAGCTGGGAAAGACGTAAGCCAGATGGGGGACCTCTTTGCCCATGGATGGTAGAGGACTGCACGCTAACCAGTGTTGTCCATGGATATTGCTGGAAGTGGGGGCAGAGGAGTAAATCTGTGTCTGCCCTGTTCCGGTAACATCACTACCGTATCTGCGGTCCATGCTGGTTAGCGTGGAGTCCTCTACCATCCCTGGATGGAGAGGTGCTCCATCCGGCTTACATTTTTTCCAGCTTTTTGGACCGTTTGTGGAGCCTGCAGGGTGGCGGGATTGTTAGGACTGATCAGTATAATGATGAGCATAAATTTCTTCTGCTTCCTGTAATTTTTTTTTTTTTTTCTGGTACAATAATTTTTGTACAGGTGCATGTCAACAGTTTACCCACGCAGGAGGATCAGGTGATAGATGTAAAATTACATAGAACATCAATGAATGAACCCAAAACAGGTCAAGTATATAGAGCAAGAGCTCAAGGTACGACCCTGTGGCCCCTAAGGAAAGCGAGAGAAATGAGGAGAAGGGAAAAAAAAAACTGTACTTTTTTTAACCTTGAGCAATAAATGCTGATATAATAATACTAAACTTTGTTCACGCCTCCCCCTCTCCTGCTTTCTTATTGTCTTACAGAGTTCCTGGACACACTCTGAGGATGGCTGCCTCCCTGTAGCTTTTTATATTCGTTTGCTTGGACTAGTAGACTTTTATTACCCTTACTCAGCACCTGCTTATTTAACAGACATATACCATTTGGAGCATCAGATCCCCAGTTTTGTACTTTTCATACATGAATAGAATAGAAATCAGCACCACCTGGCTCAACAAAAGTACGTTTTTCAATTGACTTCTGTCAAAGAAGCTCAAGAAAAATTCTCAACTGAACAGCGCCCCAACGGGTGCTGGATGTTAGTATACAATAACTGCAGATACCTCCATTCACACTGTTTGGACTGGATTGGGAAATGAAAAGATTTCTTTCGTTCAGCCTATGGGGACATAAACTTTTCTGCATAAAAAAATACTCAATCCTGGATACAACTGGGAGCCTTCTATTGTTTTTGGCATTTATATAGACTACATGAATACAATAAGGTGAACATACACAACACTTCGTCCACCATCTATCCCAGTACTCCCAGTACTATTTCAACGTAATTCAAATAAGCAGATGCAAATAATCCTAAATATATTTAATTGATTTGGGGGTCAGTTCAGTTTGGTTATTTGCTCTGTTCACATGTGTGCAGCTTTTTAAAAAACATTGCTGTTATATGAAGAAAGGGAGATTACAGATGGTGGATAACAAAAGACTGTTTATGCAATATTTGGACATGTTATTAGATTTAAACCTTATCTTTTTAACGGACTTGCGCATTTGTATGTTTTATTTATTTGCATATGCTGATTTTTATTAGAATAACATTGAAATAGAATTGGGAATTATAGGTTGTGGGTAGAGCGCTGTGCATGTTCACCTAATTGTAATCATATTGTTTATCACAGTGTGACACAGTAGCTGGTTTTTAATGTGTTTACATAAATTGAGAGGAAGTATGCACAAAAAAGTGCATTTAGCACAAGTTCTCCTATTTACAGTGTAGCGAACTTAAAACTCATTGTGACTTTCTCAAAATGTGGTTACGAACAGCAACATTTTAAACTGTAAAGTGAATATATAGTTAGCTTTTTTTATTTTGCATAGAGTAGGGAAGCGCTAGAATCCTTGTGAAGTTTCATTCATTTATATATTTTTGCTATTTTGCTTTTTGCTTATCTATATTCTGCTATATTCTGCTATCTTCGCTATGTAAATGTACTCTCTTTGTTTCTTCTGGTGATCACAGTCATGGAGACAGAACATGATGGGGAATTTTTCAAAGTTTTAGCATTGTCAAGAGGTGAGGAGAAATCTTTCAATGGAGACCTACGAGGTGTGTCTAAAAAGATTGGTGTGTCTCAACAGCAACATGAGCCAGGTGCGCGCGCATGCACATGGCTATCCAAAGACACGTCGACAAGTGGCACCTAGCGTGGAGTGTATGTGACAGTCAGGGTAAACTTATTGTGGGCAGTCGAATATAGTCGATGTGAAAGGTAGGGTGCAATGGAGCAACGCGTGAGCAGCAAGTCCTGTTACAAATTGGGGAAAACGGTGACAGAGACGCATGTAATATTGGTGCAAGTGTATGGGACGGAAGCCTTGAGCAGAAAATGTGTTTACGACTGCTTCAAATGCTTTTACAACGGGAAGGAAATGACTGAGGATGAGCCACATTCGGGTTGGCCGTTGACAAGCAGAACCTCAGACATGATCGAGCGAGTGTGACAAATGCCGGCACGAGATCGGCGACTAAATCTACAATTGATAGCAGAGAAATTGGGCATCAGCGAGGACATGGTGCGCACCATCGTCCGTGAAGATTTGGGTAAGCAGAAGATCTGTTTCCGATTTGTGCCACACAAGCTAACAGGCCAACAAAAAGCAAAACTGATGTAAACCTCTGGAGCATTCATTACCATGTGTGACTTGGATTCATCCTGTGCCCATGAGATCGGTGTGCGCCAATTCTTGGCTAAGCACGGCTTACCTGATTTGGATCATCCACTGCACTCCCCTGATCTGGTGTCTGTGGACTTCTTTCTGTTTCCCTGCCTGAAGAGCGCCATGAAAAGCGCACGTTTTGCAGACGTGGCGGTATTCCAAGAACATGTGACATCGATTCTGTGATCGATTCCTAAAGAGGCCTTTGCTGACAGTTTCCAGAAGCTCTAAGAACATTGCCAAAAGTGTGTTGTGAAGGATGCCCATTATTTTGAAGGCCAATAAAGGTAATTTGTATCTTCTGTTTTGTTTGTTTTCTGATACCATTCAACAAACTTTTTAGACACACCTTGTATTTTCCAGGGACAACCGTTTAAGAGGGGAATTCCCCACACTGTGCAAAGATTTTCTCTTTCCTCCTGCTGCAAGCACAGGGCAGGAAGTAAAAATGTAAATCTCCCCAAGGGGGCACTAACTGCAAAGATATAAACCCAATGGGGGTTTAATCACTTCCTAGTCTATCCAAAACGATATACACTGTACATATAGGTAACTGTAAATAAACTTCAAGCTTAAGGCTCCATTCATACTAGTGCCATTTCAGATGCAACTTGAGTAGCGCAGAATTGCATGAAAATAGAAATCACTTTGTTTTTAATAGTGTCCATTCACATCAATGCAATTCAGCAGGGAGCGATTTAAAAAAAGTTTCTGACTTCAGGTGAGATTCCAGCACAGTTTTGGCCCCATTGAATATGCAAACCACTTCAAAAAAGCAGCATCCAAGTTGCATCCAAATTGTCTCCAAGTTACACTACATAATCGCAATGAAAGTCAGATAAAAATCAGATTGCAGCAGTGTGACCCTAGCCTACAAAAAATAACATGTTCTCTTATGCTATTACATCTAAGGTTCTATGCCTGAATAAACATAATCCATTTAAATGTGAAAATTGAAAAACACAATGCATAGGCAATGGCAGCCTTAATGTCTCCATACTTCATTGCATTTTCTAATAGCTAAATGGGAGTCAACCAAGCAGTCTGTTTGAGAAAACAGGAAAATTGAAATTAATGAAGGTTAAATGATAAAACAGGATGTGTAATGGACAAACATTGTTTATAAAAATAAAGTCTGTGCAGCTAATGTGGAAGTATATGGGTAATTCTAAATTTTTCAACAAAGGAATATCTTTGCTAGTGGGATGAACGAATATTGCTGTTCATTTCCATTTTCATGTAAAAATCATTCCTTGTTTCTGATCTTAATGAAAACTTGTACTAAGAGAAATATGAAGGCAGCCATTGCTGACCTCCCATTAAAAATAGTAGCTGCTTGGCTGTCAAACCAATCCATTTTACTGTCTCATACTTTCCACATTGCCGACCCATTTTATATCATCTCGAGATTTTAACATATTTTATTTTTTGATTTGTCACATTCCAATGTGAATAAATTTTTACCTACCTTTTTGACCTGCACCATTGGAGTTGTCTCCATTTTTTCTTCCTGTTTCCCCGGTTCGTGGGATCACTTTGCCTTGGATCATCTGGTGATTGGAGGTCCTCGTGTTTCTGGGTATACTGACTGGTCTATTGGCTGCCTTGTATGCTGATTGGTTCCTGACCGCCGGGGTTCCCACCTGTTCCACCCTTCGATGCAAGAATTCCAACATCTAAGCCTGCTTGATACAAATACCGTACGGTAGCTGTATCCAACATCTCTGGTAAGAGTATTTATTGCTTTTCCGTGACATCAGACAAGCCTGTTTCTTACCTGTGTTCCTTTGTCCCTGAGCCTATCCGAGGGATTCATCTGTGGTCATCATCACTTATATGAACTTTATACTCATTTATCCTTGGTTTAGTTCACGCTACCACTTGAGCTCATTTTTAGCACATATTGACATTTTCTCTATGTTTGATAGTGCTCACGTTCACTATGGGAATGTTATGATATACATTCATTCACGTTATTATTTTCTATATGATATGTACATGTGTTAGCGCTACATTTTTCTGTCTACACGATTTTGGCTTTGTTTGCTTTGTATGTTAGCTGCTTTTTCACATTGAATCTTTTTTAGGTAGCGCAGTGTTTCCCACATTTTCAATCCATTTTACTGCCTTTTGAGTCATTGACCTGAAGATCGGGTGTTATTTTTTCCCTTTTTCTTGTCTTTTAAAAAGTTTACATGTTTATAGGCTTATGTAATAAATAAAAAGGTGTATCCATATGACACTCAATGTGCAACATATTGTAGTTTTTCCAACTCAAATGCTCAGCTTTTCTCACCAACCCACTTTGTCCATCCTTTCCCACGTCCCCAGCCCCATTTCAGACAAACACTACCTTCATACTCTACCTTTCGCCTTTCATACACATTCCCCCCAACCCCCATAAAGATGAGAAGAAAACAATGGATGCGTCAGTGGAAGAGATCCATTCTTTAATGATTCTATATAACAGAAACCTCAGATACATAAAGACAAGACAAACAGCCAAGATCAGGGTGGGAACAAGAGGTGGGCAGGAGGGAAGGCAGCCCTGGGCTCAATGGTTTATTGCAGGGATAGGTGCACCCTGATCTTAAGGGGGGGGGCGCAGTTTGGCATCTTTGCCCTAGGCACTGAATGGCCTTGTCCCTTGGCCAAGATGGTAGCACACATTAACTTAGACTCTGTTTACAATAACCCTACACTTTTTGCATCTATATACTGATTAATTTGCCTTGGACACTTGGAAAAGATACATGTACAGTATCTGTTATCATATGTATGTAACCTCATCATGCTGATATTCAAAAAATAAAGAAGCGTTTAAAAGAATGGGCAGCACTGGCTGCATAATTGGTGAAATCTGACCAATTAAAAGACATATATATTTTTTAGATGATTTTTTAGATACAAGTGTGTTTATAGGTTTACATACCTTTGACAGAATTGTAATGTGGATACTAATAATATATATATATATATATATTTTTTTAATTCTTTTTATTGTAAGAATATAAGGTGAAAGATACAAAACAAAGCCTATTGGACATACCCAGGCTTGTAAATAGAAAAAAGAAACACAAAAGCAAAGAACAACAAGGTGATTGGTAACCAAGGTATGATACTGTATACTGGGTTAGAACCACACAATATTTACTTTGCACACTCCAGATACCTTGAAATAAGTCACCTTGACTTATTTCAAGGTATCTGGAGTGTGCAAAGTAAATATTGTGTGGTTCTAACCCAGTATACAGTACCATACCTAAAAAAATAAACAAAAGCAAAACAGAGCTTCCTATGGAGGTGCTGTCGATGATCCGACAGTATCACTGGACTCTGTCCAAATGTCCCATACCTTGGAGAATTTTTGTTGGACATCCCCTAGATTCATATGTAAATTTATACAGTGGAACCGTTTTGTTGACAATATTCTTCCAATAATGTAAGGTAGGGCAAGGGTAGATTTCCATTTAAGGAGTATAGACTTATGTGCGTAACACAATAAGAGGCCTATCAAAGTTCTCATAGACCTAGAGGTAGCCAGTAAATGAACGAAACCTAAAATACAAATGTCAATAGATAATGGTACAGCAATAGTGGATAGTAGATACATCAGCTAATAGCTGACCAGAATAATTTTATGCCCAGATACTCCCAAAACACATGCAGGAACGTGGCAGAGTCAGCCGTACAGTGCCAACATTGTGAGGAGTGTGAGGGATACATTTTATGTAACCTTTGAGGTGTGAGATAACCTCTATGAAGAATCTTAAATTGCATTAGTCGGTCTCTGGCTGAGACCAAGCTTTGCATAGGGTAGTCCCAAACATCCTCCCAGTCTTCTGAATCTAACTCTGGAACCTCCATTCGCCAGCGTGACAGTAACTTGTCGAGGCCGTCATGAACAGTGGGTTGAAGAGACTTATATTCTGAAAAAAGTGGTTTATCTAGAGTATCCTCACGTAATATTGATTAAATTCTGGACAAGGTGATGATTATAGGCTGATTGCCAAATTGCAACTGAAAGGCATGTCATAACCAGTGTTAAGTGTCATCTTAATTTAACCTCTTCGCACCCGCGATATAGCCGAAAGTGAGCTTTAGCGCGGACGCTCCCTGCCGGGAGGACGTCCCTGGACGTCCTCCTGTTTACTTCCGCAATGCGCTCTCCTGAGAGCGTGCATCGGGGAAGTTCTGTGCTGGCCGTGTCCCTCGGACACAGCGAGTCACAGATCGCTGTAAACGGCCAATCAGCGGCCGTTTACAGCGAGATTGGCGTGTCCAATGAGAGATGATCTCATATGTAAACATATGAGATCATCTCTCAGCGCCGCTCTCCCTCCTCACACAGACAGCGTGTGAGGAGGGAGAGATGAACAGCTGCAGCGGCCGTAAGTTACAAAAAAAAACTAAACTAAATGTGCCATCTGTCCCCGCTGCCATCTGTCCCCACTGACACCTGTCCCCACTGCCATCTGTCAGTGCCACCTGTCCCCAGTGCCATCTGTCATCAGTGCCACATCAGTGCCACTTGTCATCAGTGCCACATAGTGCCATCTGTCATCAGTGCCCTATCAGTGTCACGTGTCATCAGTGCCACATATTAGTGCCATCTGTCATCAGTGCCACGTATCAGTGCCATCTGTCATCAGTGCCTCCTGTCAGTGTCACGTGCCATCTGTTATCAGTGTCATGTGTCATCAATGCCACGTATCAGTGCCATCTGTTATCAGTGTCACGTGTCATCAGTGCCACATATTAGTGCCATCTGTCATCAAATTTGTAATTATGTATGTACATGGGGCAGCCATATAAGCTAATTTCATACATAGGTTCTGCTTCTTATTTTAAGTGCTAGATATCGGCTGAGCTTTACTGCCCTGAGTTAATGGGTTACCCAAGAACGCACTTACTATGTGGCTGATATCTTAGCAGTTGTTGAGCGGGGCAGCTGAATTTGGTTTGCGATGGATATAGCTCTACCTCTAATGTTTAATCTACATATCTCTGCATTTAATTCAATTACAAATTCATGAGAAAACAAGCGTGTATATATGCAAAAGTCACAAAAAAAATCTCCCTTTAAAACAAGCCACTGCCTGATGGAAAAATGAGGAGGGGTATACTTTAAGGGTGGCAATAGATGGATCGAAATTTGGCAGGAACTGGCCATATTTTGATTCATGTGTGGTCACTGTAGTTGAACGAAAGTCAATCTATCAATTGACTTCTGTTCCACAGCCCAGCTGGTAAGAAGCCGCTTAATCAGCAGCTGCAGCCAGTGACTGCAGCATTGATCTGTGTATTCTGATGGTGGGGGAATCTCCTCACTGTCAGAATACACTGTTGCAGTGATGAGGATTCTCACTTCCACCTCGAATGTGTGGATGGGGGACTCAGGTCAGTTTTTTTATGTTCAGCTTCCTGGCTGAATGAAAAAACTGAACCATGTATGGCCAGCTTAACACATATGTGGAATAGTCTCCTGTCTTTCACAACTGAAAGCTAGTAAATCTAGTACTATAGATTGAAACGTGCCATCTATTGTAATTGCTTCAAATTAAATAATCGTATAAAACCTTTCTAATTTATCTAATAGAAAAAAGGAACCCTTTTTAATACTGAACATAAAAAACACTATTAATTGCCTTTAAAGAAAACCTAAACTGAGATCTTCAACAAAGCATTATTTGGACAGGTTGTCTCAAATAAAATTACTACTCCAGGTCCCAAACCTTCATGTGGCCCAAAACCAGTATTTTGGGTCTGTGATTTACAGTAGCTATTCATTTTATATATGATGTCATAAGCAGAGTTTTTTTTATACCTTACCTTGTAATGATGGGCCCACATGTTGTGGTTATAGTTTGTAGTGTCATGTCTGATCAGTTCCCCTATGTCCATGTGTTCATTCTTTTTAAGCCACTAAATATAAAATTTTGCATTATATATATATTAAAAATAAATAATACATTTACACTTTTAGAGTCCATTCACACAGGGGCAACTTTGGATCCGACTTGAAGTCGCCCCAAGTTGCCCCAAGTCGCGCAAAATGATAAAATCAATGTAAGTGAATGAGAGCCGTCTTAATGCACACTACTGAAGTCGCTCCGACTTCAGAAAAGGTTCCAGTACTACTTCAATCCGACTTCTAGGCAACTTGTACCCATTGATTTCAATGGAAGTTGCCTCCAAGTCTGATCGCCTGTCTTAACTGAAGCAACTTTACAGGAAGTAAAAATAGTTTTTTAGGCAAACCCCTCCCTCCCACAGAGCTGATTATTATGTGATTGGCTACTGGCAAAGTCCCCTGTCCTGGAGGCAACTTCAAGTTGTGCTGTGATTCATACTCAAGTCGTGTCCAAGTTGCCTCCCAAAGTCACACTGGAAGTCGTGTTGCCCCTGTGTGAATGGACTCTTAGGAACCAGAATATAGCAATAGTGTTAAATTAACATTTATAATGTCAAAGTTATGTCAGAATTAGGACTTTGAAAAATGTAATCAAATAACAAATATATTGTCATAATACGTTTGACTGTTTTATTTATTTATTTATAAAATGTTTATCTGTTAAGAAAATCAGATGTAACCAATACAGTCCAGGTGTTCATTCACCTAGCCTGTCCCTATCTACTAAAGAGACAAACAACCAGTGTTAATTTTCCGACGGGAAATGTTGGATGTGAGCTTGTTGGCTGAAAGTCCAACCGTGTGTATGCTCCATTCGAACATTTGTTTTCTGACTTTCCTCCAACAAATGTTGGCTATCAGGTTCTCAAATTTTCCGCCAACAAAACTTTGTTGTCAGACTTTCCAATCGTGTGTACACAAGTCCGTCGCACAAAAGTTCACACATGCTCGGAATCAAGTACGAGCCAGAAGCGCTCGGTCTTGTAAAACTAACGTTCGTAATGGAGATCACATTCGTCATGCAGCAAATTGTGAAAATCTCTCAATGCAGCGCATTCTCTTCTTCTTTATAATGCTATAATAATAAAGTTGTTTTGCTGCTGATATTCACAGTTCTGACAAACTTATTTTTTATTATTTCTAGTGATCTCCTGAATAATATTTGTTTTTGTTGTTTTTTTTTTCTAGTGATCTCCATAATTTCTTATTTTATTTTTTTGCTCGTGATCTCCAGAATACTCATTTTTTTTTCCTAGTGACCTCCATAATTTAAATTTTCGTTTTGTGTGTCAAGTTACCATAACACCATTATTATCTTGTTTTTTTTAACCTCAAAGTTACAACTATGTTGGTGTCCCTTGTTAATTTTTGAAATGTACCTGCCTACTCACAAACAAACTGTCCTTTTTGAAGTAAAACACATAGCCAAGTATTTGTCCAAACAAAATTTTTTCATTTAATAGGGAGCACAAGGTCATAACAAAATAAAGAGGAAGGCAATGCTGGAGAAACAGTTGGAATGAGTGAAGCCTTTGTACCCCAGGGCAGACATCAATTATTTGACTGTCAAAATTAGTAACCTGAGGAGTCCATTTAATAGGGAGCACAATATGGTCCAGGACTCCGAGAGATCGGGAGCAGCCACAGATGACATATATGTCCCGAGGCTGTGGTCTTACAACAGCCTGCGTTTTTTGCCAGACCACACCAAACCCAGGCAATCACTCGCAACACTTGCTTCCATGCTTCCTTCCATGCTGCTGTGGTGGGTTGGGTGGCTGTGGTGTTGGTGGTGTTGCTGGAGGTGGTGGAGGAGTATGGTCCAACTCACAGAGGTGGGTTTGAGGTGTAAATTCACCCCTCGTCCCCTTGTTTAGGGCCTTCAGAATCATTTCTTCACAGATCGTGCATTGGCCCTCCTCCATGTGTTCTAGTTTGCTTGCAGTGACACATCCAAATGCCTCGTGGCCACCAGGGGGTCGTGTTAAGTGCCGCATTAGCCTGTTTTAAGAAAGCAGCCGCAGACTTCTCAAGATTCCTAGCCTTCCTGGTCCTTTTGGTTGGAGGGCGGGGGGAGGAACCTGGGATTCCATCAGGCTGCTTGCCATGGCCTCCTCCTGGCTGAGACTTTTCCTGTGTATGAAAATGGTACATAGTTTAAGGTTTTTGGTCATCAGTCACACACAATTTTGAGCTCATGACTGGTGCAAATTGAATGTTAACAAATAGAAAAGACTATCATTCTGACCCCAGCATTTTTCATTCTTGTCCCATTCATTTTTGGTGACTACTGTCTATTGATATGTAAACCACTTTGTTAAATCTGAAGATAGTGATCAATAACATCTAGTTAACATCATTTAATTTTTGACAAGAAATATGTTCAACAATGCTATACCTGGGTCAAGCTGGGCTCTGCCACATCTTCTTCCTGGGTGGAAGGCCCAGGTTGGACTTCAGGAGCCTTCAGGAGCCTCAGCTGATGTGGAAGGAAGTATTGAAGGAAGTGTTGATAGCGATGGCCTGGGTTCCGTCTGGTCGGATAAAAAACGCAAGCTGTCGTAGTACCACAGCCTGGGGAGATATACGTCATCTGCTGCTGCTCCGGATCTCATGGAATCCTGGACCTTCTTGCACTCCCTATTATATGTGCTCCTCAGGCTACCAATTTTGGCCTTCAAATAGTTGATGTCTGCCGTGAGATACAAAGGCTTCACCAATTCCAACAGTTTATCCAGCGCTGCCTTCCTCTTTTGCTTGTTCGAATAGTCCCTGCATTGGACTTGCCAGAGACATGGCAGCTCCCTGTACTTGTCTATGAAGTTGGGCAGGAAGGCTGTGAACTTGTCAACCATTTTATCTGCAAGACACAACACAAGACAAACCCTAATGTCAGGCTAAACTCTCCTAATCTTGTCCCAATATAGGCCTCAAACTATAAGCAGTATAGGCCACTAACTACTGATGCCCCAAGTTACAATTGTACCTTCGTTTGAACGATCAGCGCTAATGATCCTCCGTCCTCCACTCACAGATCATACGTACGTCGCCCAGGTGTTCTGCTTTATATACACTGCGCATTCGTGAAACCTCGCCCTTGTCCTTCTTTCTAGTGTATTCCCCGCCTCCTCTCTTTCAGGGCAGAGAGAGAGCACATGGTGGAGACACAGCAGGTGCCTGCAGAGAGCATAAAAATAAAACTTTTTTTTTTTTGAAGATCAACACTCATTATTTGTTATCACAACACTGGGTAATGATCAAAGATGCCGTGTGGTGTCCCTAAAAATTGCAGGCTAATCAGTAGATGGTGCGGTCTCCGTACCTAACTACAATAACTGTAAAAAGAGGATTGTAGGGGAAAAGATCCCACTGAGAAGAGACACAGGACCAAGCTGCTTAATAAGGGAATACATTTCTTACAAAGATTTGTTTAATCCAAAAAAATGCCAAGACCAGGTACCCATCACCAACACCAAGATCATGTTAAAATTAGACAACGTTGCCTGTTTAAGAGCAGCTCTATCACGCTTTCACTATGCATGCACACACCTATAACCCAAGCAGTAGTTAATTAAAGTGAATAGTATTTGTTGGACTAGACTAGAAATCCCAGTGACATGCACCATAGGAGAAAAAGTCCATTCTGTTAAGTTTAATTAGGTAAATCTACTTCAGAGAGATAGCTTAGGTTAAAGGATTAATAGTTGAGTCAAATTGCTAGTCCCACAGAAACCGTATTGATTAAAGTTGTAGCTAGGTAAAGCTGCCAGTGTAGAGAGGTGGAAAGGATCCACAATTTGTGGCTAATCCAGAGATACAAGTATACAATAATCCCGGATTGAATTAGATGCTTTCACCGAAAGTTACATCATTGGATAACAGTAGCAAGATAACACTATAGTAAAGCAGGCTAATACAGGCTGAGGTATAACAAAATACCAGGAGCAAAGATCTTGCATCACGACAGAGACGCTCCGTGCGTCACGGATGATGTACCTCATCACGCTTGCGCATGCACAGTCGATTGATTGAAGCTAACCACAACCATTTTGGCTGAGGTGAGCGGTCGGTGGCCCAAAAGACTCTACAGCAGTACAGAGCGGTACAGAGCTGAAGGAAATTACTTGCTGGAGCCCAATGGACCCCACTCTGAAACAAAACATACAGGACAACATATATAGATCCCGGACCGGAGAATGACAATACATCCATCTGGACTTTAACCATATCGTTCCACACATGGTCGAGTGAGCGGACCTCTGGTCCTCCAATTGCTTGGTTTACTTTGCTCCTGGTATTTTGCTATACCTCAGTCTGTGTTAGCCTGCTTCACTATAGTGTCATCTTGCTACTGTTATCCAATGATGGAACTTTCAGTGAAAGTATCTAATCCAATCCGGGATTATTGTATACTTGTACCTCTGGATTAGCCACAAATTGTGGATCCTTCCACCTCTCTACACTGGCAGCTTTACCTAGCTACAACTTCAATCAATACTGTTTCTTTGGGAAAAATTTCAAGGTAAAATAAGCTAAAAAGAATACTGAAATGACAAGGAATCATAGGTTGGTTGAAATATCAGATTTATTAAAAAATGCCTCTCACACATCGTCAGGCAGAGCAATGGCCCCCCTACCCACAAAGTACTCCATATATTGCTCGCGGACCGCGCTGGCATTTAGAGGGGCAAGCCTGGACGTGCCACTTGAAGGGCTGTGAGGTCCGCATTTGGAGGGCCCTCCACATCTGGGCCAACGGGCACCACATAGTTCCTGTTATGTCTTTTGAGGAAGTTGTGCAACAGGCAAGAACTATGTGGTTAGTTTGTATTCCGCCAAGTTAATTGCCGTCAAGAACAGGCGGAAGCGGCTGGCCAGGATGCCAAAAGTGTTCTCCACAACTCTTCTGGCTCTGGACAGCCTGTAGTTGAAGACCCTCTGGTCTGGGGTGAGGGTCCTCATCGGGAACGGCCTCATCACATGGGGAGTCAACGCAAACGCTTCGTCTGCGACAAAGACGAAGGGGAGTCCTTCTGCATTCTCCTCTGGAGGTGGCAAGCACAGACTGCCACTTTGGAGACGCCAGTAGAACTCCGTGTGCGTAATGGCACCACCATCCGAGATCCGGCCGTTCATCCCCACGTCCACATACATAAATTCATATGTTGCCGACACCACCGCCAACATCACTACACTATTAAACCCTTTATAATTATAATAGTAGGACCCCGAGTTGGGCGGTGGGACGATGCGGACGTGTTTCCCATCAATTGCCCCTCCGCAGTTAGGAAAGTCCCAACGGCTGGCAAAGTGGGAGGCCACAGTCTGCCATTCCTGTGGCGTGGAAGGGAACTGTGGAGTGAAACAAGAAAAAAAAATTAGTCACTTTGCACATAAACATTGCAAGCAGATTAGACAATCAACATCTTGGAACAAGAGCATTGTATAAAATTGGAGGCTGGAAAGTATTTGCACAGAAAAGTAGTGGCTCCCCTTCACAGATTACTCACCCCCATCAATTCCCACACTTCTGATGGGCCATTGGCAATAACTAGGTTTTGGGGGGGGGGGTTGTTGGACAGGTAACCCTCTGCACTTCATTGATTGGCAAATGGCTCAATAATGTGTGCTAGTTTGGCCAGACCCTCTGTACTTAACACTATTGGCAGCCCCCAGGAAAGCTAAACTAACATTTCAACCCCGCCCCCCCCCCCCCCCCCCCCCCCCCCCCCCACCCCCCCCCCCCCCCCCCCCCCCCCCCGCCCCCCCCCCCCCCCCCAAAAAAAGGAAAGCACATTGTGACATTATGAAATTACCAAGCAAGCTAATAGGAGGGAAAGAACCCAAAAAAATAGGAAATGGAAAGTATGGAGGCAGCCCCTTGCACTACATGCTTTGCAGAATTCATCCCTAAAGATGCCCACTATAAAGAGGTAGGTATATAGTGTGTATTGACCTTGGGAAAGCCAGCAGATAGAGGATTGGTACCATCTGACAGAGCAGTTGGGGGAGGGGGTTCCTAATGAGTTTGCCCCCCCCCCCCCCCACCAAAAACAAAAAAAAAAGGGGCTCTACATGAAGTAAACCAAACAGCAAACATTTGTGCATATTTTAGGGGTGTTTGGGGGCAAACAATACTATGCAGCAGACAAAATACATTGCTTAAGTGACTAGGCCATAGGTGTCTATTGGGGCAGAAGAGCATGCTGGTGAGGTAAGTGAAGGGAAAAATGCATGAAGGAGAAAAGGGGCACAGCATATTAGAACATATTGCAATCATGGTAATTAGGGAAGGAGGTCAAAAATAGAAGACATTAGCAAACAGAGCATACATAGAAGGGAATAGTAAAGTATAAATGTTACCTTAATATAGTCCTCCTGCAGGACCTGGATGATGGCAGAACAGGTCTCTGGAATAATGATTCCCAGGGCCTGGGGAGAGATACCTGAAGAGAACTTCAAATCCTGAAGACTTCTCCCTGTCGCCAAGTACCTCAACGTGGCAACAAGCCTCTGCTCCGGAGTAATGGCTTGTCTCATGCAGGTATCCTGCCGGCTGATAAAGGGGTCAGCAAAGCCAAAAGACGGTGAAAATCGGGGTCCGTCATCCGGAGAAAGTTCCTGAAATCATCAGGATTATTCTCCCGGATCTCACGAAGCAAAGGCATGTGCGAGAATTGGTCACGCTGAAGCAACCAATTCTTGGTCCACATACTCCTCGTCACTCTGTTCATGGACGGGTCTTGGCTCAAAGCTAAAAGCCCGACAACAATTCCGCGTACAGCACGAACTCGGCGACGAGTACGCACGGGAAACATCGCTCACAAGGTCACAAAAGTCGGCTGGTCAGAACGGACAAACAGAAAGCACCGATAAACAGCAAGGCCTGAAAGAACGAAATGAATACCAGAAAACGAGCAGACAATAAGCAGTGCAAATCAAAGCGTCCTATATCAAGATATAGGCCGCAATGACCAACAAATGCGAACTGACTACACGCACTAATAAACAGATACGCACGACAAGCACAAACTGAAGAGCGGTAACGATCTGAGTCAGAAAACTGAGAAGCGCGAATCTTAAGTCACCAAACTTCGACTAACTCTCGATAAACACGGGATCAGCAGAAGGAGCCCAACGGGTGCCTGACGTGGTGCTGAACTTCCCTTTTCTAATCTCGTGGACGACGACTTACGTCACGACGTTCTTGCAGACCGGATATTCCGACAACGTAGTCCGACCGTGTGTACGCAACACCAACATCGGACAAAGTACGACGGACAGGATCCGACCGACCTGGTCCGCGGATTGTCCGACCGTGTGTATGGGGCTTCAGTGTGTGTTAGCCTGCTTCACTATAGTGTCATCTTGCTACTGTTATCCAATGATGGAACTTTCAGTGAAAGTATCTAATCCAATCCGGGATTATTGTATACTTGTACCTCTGGATTAGCCACAAATTGTGGATCCTTCCACCTCTCTACACTGGCAGCTTTACCTAGCTACAACTTCAATCAATACTGTTTCTTTGGGACTAGCAATTTGACTCAACTATTAATCCTTTAACCTAAGCTATCCCTCTGAAGGAGATTTACCTAATTAAACTTAGTAACAGGATGGACTTTTTCTCCTATGGTGCATGTCACTGGGATTTGTAGTCTAGTCCAACAAATACTATTTGCCCGCAGAGAGCAGCAACGACGAGGAAAGCCCGAAGCAAGGCAGTTCCAGATCTAGGAGGAGTTATAAGGCCTCAAATATGTTCTTTGAAGAGATGGTGGAGATGATGGACATCTTGAAGTGGACAGACTATGATTGGAATCATGGACCGTACAGAAATCCAAATGTGAGAAAGGCCAAAATCATGACTAAAGTTGTGAGAAGTCTGCTGTGCTTTTCTTTACTGTAGTACAGTTTAAAATGCCAAGTTCGTGGGCACAGTAATCATTCGTATTAAACATCGTTTGTTTGACCACTAATACAAAGTTTTTGACAGATGAAGGTTAAAGTGGGGTGCCCCTTAAAACAATTTTTTTAAGTCAGCAGCTACAAATACTCCAGCTGCTGACTTTTAATAATCGGACACTTACCTGTCCCAGGGTCCAGCGATGTGGGGGATCGCTCCACTCGGTGTCAGCATTCTTACTGTGGGCACCCGGCTGTGAGAATTCTCACAGCCAGGCACCCACAGAGCATGCGCGAGCGGCGCTGCGCGCCGTGGTAAGCTGCGCAGTCATCTGGGACCTGTCACGTGTCCCTGATGACTGACTGTGCCAAGGGGAAGTGATGTCAGTGCCTGGGCACTGAAGGAGGCAGACTACGAGGGACCCCCTAGCAACAGGCATTTAGAGGTGAGTAAAAAAAAAAAAGGGGGGGGGGCGTGGCCAGCCGGCAAGAGAGATGGACGCTTAGTGCTGAGCTCTGCTGTGAGGGAGACGAACCGGAATGATTAGGGACCGCTGGAGCCGGTATTTTTGTACAAAAACTTCCCCACATTAGTCCGGTAGTGACCCACAACAATGTCCCGTAAGAGAACTGGGGACCACAAGCCCCAAAAGCTCACCACACTCCTGTACCCTCCTGAAGCGCTGGTCAGCCAGAATCAAAATGGAGCTGAAGGCATAGCAGCGCCTCAGACTAAACATACAGAAATCCCTAATAACATTTCTGGTGACTCACCAAACAGGGAGATGTCTAGCTCCCATGACAATGACACAGAGGGGGATCCCTTAATGAACAGCCCAGCTAAGGCAAAAATGAGAATGGATGCTCTAGCACAGCGGCCGCCTCACTCAGAAATTGAGCCCCAGGCTTTTATTCCACTACAATCTAACCAGGCCTTACATTCCTCAATGGCATCCTTCCCAACCTGCGGTCAGCCTGTTATTGACACTACACTGAAAGAGATGTTAATATCACTGCATTCCTCTCTTGTGACTGATTTAACCACTCTATTTACTAAACTCACTACAGATGTCAGTCTAATAGATAACAGAGTATCCACTATTGAGAAAGGTATGATGGAATGCTCCTCCACAGTGAATGACATCATTGATTCTATTGATGAGGTAAAAGATGAACAAGAGTGGATAAGGGGCAAATTAGCAAATTTGGAAGACCGCTCTAGACGAAACAATGTCAAGTTAAGGGGGGTTCCCGAAAATATAACAACTTCAGAATTACCTAAATACGCCAAAGAACTTATACGCACTATTCTACCTGAAGTTACGCCACGTGACATTATAATTGACAGAATACACAGAATTGCAAAACCTTCACACCTGGCTGCATCAGTGCCTAGAGATATACTTATGAGGATCCATTTTTTCCATATTAAAGAAAAAATTAAGTCAGAAGCCAGATTGAAAGGCCATCTACCACGTCCGTTTGAGGGTGTTCAAATATTTCCTGATTTATCAAGATATACGCTTCAACTACGTAGAGTTTTGAACCCCATAACTAAAGGAATGCAAAACCATAGGATTCTATACAAATGGCGCTACCCGGCCACACTAATTGTCTCCAAAAACGGATCCACTCATATAATAAATGACCTACACAAGGGTTTGAAACTTTTGAAAGAATGGGGAATAATCCCGGAATACCACAAAGATGAAACTTCGCTTCTTCCAAATGTCCTCCTTCAACATATCACTACAATCAAAGATCCCGGAATCATCAACCTATGGAAGTATCTGGCTCCTGAGCGATCCGCTAACTACGTTTATAGCATCCCCTCCAGGAATTTTGTTTGATCTCACTTGCCTTTGGTATTAACTGTTCCACACTGCAGCGGTAAAAGCTGACTCTTTGCTTTTTTTTTGTGCTTGACACAAATCTGCCGCATCCTGTTTTCATATCTTTTGCTATATTTTTAAATAGCTGTTATATATAATGGTAATTTCATTCCAGGTTTTATAGAAATACATCTAGTTACGGAACCCAGGTATCCTGATAAGCCGAAAGGAACTGAATTTACTGCATACACCAAGAAATATCTGCAAACTGTAAGTGTTATAGTCTCCCACGATCCATCACTTAGCCACAACAGGAAATATGCCATTCACGATAGTATCCTTGAACGCCAAGGGTCTCAACCACCCAGCAAAGAGACAATCTTTGTGGCGTACTGCTGAAAAGCTTGATAGCGATATCTTATGTGTCCAAGAGACACACTTTACGCCACTTTCAGCCACTTTATGTCGCAGTAACAAATTTCCCCTTATTTTCTATTCTAATTTCTCTTCCAAGAAGAGAGGAGTGCTTGTAGCGATCAAGAAAGACACTGACTTCCACCTCATAAAAGAAATAGGTGACCCCAATGGTCGTTTTCTTATTTTAATCTGTATGATTAATGGAACTAAATATACCTTACTCAACTTGTATGCTCCCAATTCTAGACAGGCAAATTTTGTCAAAAAGACTTTGACCAAAATTAAAGAGTTACAACAAGGATATCTCCTTGTATGCAGAGACTTTAATATGGTTGCAGATATTTATATGGACACTACTTCAGCGGATAAGAGAAGACCCTCTCCCCTGGGGCAAATCCTGACATCGTCTGATCTTTACGATGTCTGGAGATGCCACCATGGATCAGAGATGGATTATACTTATTTCTCCCCGCAACACAAGTCGTATTCCAGAATTGACATGTTTGTTGTTGATAAATTGTTATTACAAAAGGTGACTACCTCTGTTATCCACACCATGACATGGTCAGACCACAACCCAATTTCGATAATTATTGATGATACGTCTCCTCAACGGAACTCTTTTCTCTGGAGAGCCAATAATTTCATATTACAACATGCTACATACTCCAAAGAAATTGCTACTCATTTGAAAGAATATTTTGAATTAAACGCTGATTCAGTGGGGGATCCTGCCGTGGTGTGGAACGCGCATAAAGCGGTAATGAGAGGTGTTCTTATAAAACTGGGCTCCATTCACAAAAAAAAAAAGAACACAACAAATAGACTCCCTTACTTCCCTAATTGCTCATTTGGAGGCAGGCCATAAGTCATCTGCATGTCCCACTACACTAGCACAATTAATGTCGCTTAGACAGGAACTCAGGCTGCTTCCTCTCCATACATACGAACATATGCAACGCAAATTCAAAGCCATCTCTTATTCCACATCCAATAAGGCAGGAAAAAGATTAGCTCAACGTATCAAAGGGGCTAGAGTTAAATCTAAAATTCCCTTCTTATTCCACCCACACTCGAAAGTGAAGCTATCTAATCCACAAGACATTGCGAATGCTTTTAGCGATTACTATAGTGACCTATATAATCTCAAGAATGACCCTGCAACCCACCAACCATCCCCAGAGGAAATTGATGACTTTCTCCATAAGATAAATTTACCGACTCTGACAGAAACACAATTGTCTTATTTAAATGCTCCTTTTTCAGCACCAGAACTTCTAGCTACCATCTCATCACTGCCTTGTAACAAAACACCAGGCCCGGATGGCCTTACAGGGGAATACTTCAAACAATTCTCTACCTATTTGATTCCACACTTGCTGAAATTTCTTAACCAAGCTGCATATTCTTCCAAATTCCCTGTAGAATCGCTAAACGCATTAATTATCACTCTCCCAAAACCTGATAAAGATCCGACTGCCCCACAAAACTTCCGGCCAATCTCCTTACTTAACCTTGATTTAAAAATATACGCCAAAACTATTGCTAGACGCTTAATGAAGATTATGCCAGACCTGATTCACAAAGACCAAACAGGATTTATTAAAGGGAGGCAAGCATCCGACGCGACGCGTCGCATGATTGACTTAATCCATTGCGTAAATTCCAGTGGAACACCTTCTCTGCTTCTTTCTTTAGATGCAGAGAAGGCGTTTGATCGGGTGCACTGGACCTATCTACAGAAAGTTCTCATGAAATTTGGGTTTAAAGACAATATTTATAATGCTATCATGGCACTATATACTTGCCCAGCTGCTCAAGTTTTTTCGGCTAATATGATATCTCATCCATTTCAAATTTCGAACGGTACCCGTCAGGGTTGCCCATTGTTGCCCTTAATTTTTGATCTAACTATAGAACCTTTAGCTGAGCACATACGCACGAACTCGAACATCTCAGGCATAACTGTTGGCAACACTACTCATAAGATTAGTCTTTTTGCTGATGATGTGATTTTAATATTATCAAATCCTACCTCCTCCTTAGCAGCAGCCCGAGACCTTTTAGGTTTGGACGAATATCATTTTACAAACTAAATGTCACCAAATCACAAATACTAGATCTCAAATTGAATACCACCACTAAATTACTATTACAAGCCCAATACCCCTTCACATGGTCTGAACACAGCATTTCTTACCTAGGTATTCAACTCACTAGAACCACTAAACTCCTCTTTTCATCAAACTTCAAGCCTCTCTTAGATAAATTACGTACTGAATCTCAGAAATTAGCTAAAATGGAACTGTCATGGTCTGGCAGATTAGCGGCGTTCAAGATGATGCATTTACCTCAAATTTTATACCTGTTTAGGACCATTCCTATTCCTATTCCTAAATATTACTTTAAGTCACTTCAAACGATACTCAACCGATGTATTTGGCATGGTACAAAACCTAGATGCGCTCATTCTATACTTAGGATACACAAATTAGCGGGAGGATCAGGTTCAATAGATTTTACAGATTATCACACTGCAGCGATCATAGCTCAAGCAACTGAGTGGTTTCAGCAAGATCCGAATAAAAACTGGTGCAATATAGAACTTTCCTTACTATTTCGTCCTAGTTTAAAAAATTGGTTGTTGAGCACTCCATTAGACGCTAAAATACCAAAAGCGATTCCCCCTACCATGATAGCCACGGTCAGAGCATGGAAAATTCTAACCCAAACTATCCATCAAGAACCCACTACTACACAGATACCGATACCTATAGAAGTCTTAAACCACATCGCACCTGAATTATCTACATCCCATTGGTCTAACCGAAAAATCTCATTCATAAATCAACTATTTCATGACTCAAACCCAAAATCCTTTTCAACCCTCCAAAATGAATTTCACTTGCCTGAATCAGACTTTATTGCATATTCCAAACTTCTGAAATGCCTTAACAAAATCAAACCTCCCTCATATACAGTTTCTTCAGTAATATGGAAATACCTGCACTTTGAATCTCCTAAACCGAAGGGTATTTCACTTGTATACAACACCCTGAACCAAAAGCGTGTATTTACTAAATCCACACCACATACACACTGGGAAAATGATCTAGCAACGACTTATACAGAATCACAATGGGAACAAGCTTCACGAAGTGTATACAACTCCACGAAAAGCTCTGCGTTGTGGGAACTCACACAAAAATTGTCCCTTAGATGGTATTTGACGCCTTCTCGCTTGGCAACATTCTATCCCACATTATCTAATAAGTGCTGGAGATGTAATTCCAACATAGGAAGCATATTCCACATATTTTGGGAATGTACCCTCATACAGGAATACTGGAAAACTGTTTTTCTTCTCTTAAAAGATATATCCCAGATAGATATACCAATGTCTCCGGGTCTAGCTATCCTGAATTTATCCATTGAAGACATACCCTTTTAATTTCGTCATGTGACGACACATATCCTATTGGCAGCTAGGTTAACTATAACCAGATTATGGAAGTCAGATACAACTCCCTCTATCACTCACCTCTTAGATACCGTAAACCTACATTATAGTTATGAATTAATGATGGCATCCAGTGAGGGCAAATTACCCAAGGAAAAAACCAAGTGGGCATCATGGGAACAATGGTCGACTATTACTAACTTTTTGTAACACTCATATCTAACAGATTGATATACACTTTTGCCTCTGGGTTCTAGAGTATGGACACAGGTTCCTGGATAAGTTCTATTATTGTGGCAACGTTCTCCTCTTAGACACAGTGTAGTCCCCATGGGGGTGTCTAGAGGACATATACTTCTATTTGATCTTATGTTACTATATTGATCTTATATTTCTATATTGAATGTATTGCATTTTGTAGCATTTTAATAACGGTAATTCTTGTTCTGTAACACTTCATTGATAATTGAGTTGACATTATTTAAGTGCTATTCTGAGTTAATTTATTTTAACGGCATACAATGTGTAATTTGCATCTTTACTGTATGTTATGAAATTCAATAAAAACTGATTGAAAAGCAAAAAAAAAAAATTCCAATTATTTTATTTATTTATTGTGTATGAATTTTAAGTTTTTTTTTTTTTTTTTTGGTGGAAACACCACTTTAACTACATTTAGACTACATGATTAAAAGTAGTTTATTACATTGTTGTCTAGATGTGTTTGAAAATATAATGAAATGGAGATTCGGTAAGATACAATCCCTGTGTCTATTGTACATCTCTACAGGGATACCATCATCCCCTGGGGCCTTGGACACAGGGAAGGAGGAAGCCGTCCTCTGTACCTCATCCAAAGTCAGCAGAGAGTCTAGTTTGGATCTCTGATCCTGCGATAGTGTAGGGAGTGTCATTGTGTTCAAATAAGCAGGCATTGAGTGTATAATTCCTCTTAGGAATATTGGCACTGTGATTGGTAAAGAGAGGTATAATAATGGGTAGTTCAGTGGTAATAAGTTGTGGGTGGTTCAGTATATGGCCATCCGGGGCACAGAGTGCACCTATGGCAGGAGAGGCTTGATTGGAATGAGCTATCCTGGCCCATTTTCTCCCCCTTCTCATAAAAGGCCAATTTAGAAACAAAAACATTTACATTCTATGGCAGAGGATCTCAGCCTGTCCAGAGAGTCTTGGGCTAACATCTCCTTTGCGGAATCCTGTGAGGTAGACACATATTGCAACTCAAGCTGTCGCACCTGGCTTTCAACCTGTAGGATAAATTTAGATGAGGATTGCTTAATGATATTCATTTCTGCTATAAAATATTCCACTTAAGTGATCTTTGAAAGCCTCCCAGCACACCAACTCGTCCCCTGTCAAACGGTTATATTCAAAAAAGTGCTGTATTTGTGTAACTATATTATCATGAGAGGTGAACAGCTGTAGCCAGAAGGCATTCAATTTCCATGGGGCCCTGAGGAGTGACGAGGGCAGCTGAGCTCGCAGCCAAACCACCAGGGGAGAATGGTCAGAAATTCCCTTTGGTAGGTATTCCAGTCGAAACACCAGGGGGGTACTAGAAGCATTACCAATGCAGAGGTCAGTCCTGGATAACGACCCATGTGATTTAGAGAAGCATAAAAATTGTTTATTCAGGGGATATCTGAGCCTCCATAGATCTATCCATCCCACCTCAGAGATTATTTTCCCTAAGACTGTAGTTCTGCACCCTCTAGGTCTAGGTGGGTGCCTATCTAGCTGTTGGTCAAGGTAACAATTGAAATACCCAATGATAAGCACTAGGGTGTCCAGTTTGTCAGCCAGGTATGAGAGCAATTCACGTAACACCTCCTCTGAGAAGGGGAGTGGTATATAAACAAAAGCCAACACAGTAGTAATGCTATACAACTTACAGTACAGAAAAATAAATTGACCATCGGCATCCACCCTAGAGCCCAACTCCCAGAAGGCCAGGGCCCCGTGTATTAAGACACTGACACCACGGGAGTACGCTTTATGCGTGGAGTGATAGCTCCCCTGAAGCCAGGAGTAGCCAAGGCTGGAAACAGAGTCAGAGGTAAGGTGAGTCTCCTGATAGCACATTATGGCAGGTTGAAAGCTTCTAATACAAGCCGAAATCATGGCTCTTTTCAAAGGGTCATGGACACCCCAGACATTCCATGATATCACAGGTATAGCAGCCATGGCAAATCAGAGGTATTATCCTATGGATGTGTTCGCTGGTAGGACCACGGCCATAAGTCCCAGTCAATGCAGACTCCAGGTTGAACACATAATGGCATCGCTGTCCCCAAGCAGCTGCCGGGGAACACCACATGCCAACCAAGAGCTCAAATGGCAACAGGTGAATGCTGTGGGAAGTAAGAAACTGGAAAAATAGAGAAAATAAAAAACAGCTGAACGTACTCGAAAGAGCCAATATAGGACCATGGCCCATGGTAGAAATCATGTACTGGTAGCGTGCTCAGGACCCGGCCAACCTAGCCAAGGTCGCCAAAACCGTTTTTGTCAACGTGACAAACTGAATCAAGCATAGTAACTTTTTTTTTTTTAATCATTTACTTTTTATTTATACATTTGTTATCAATTACAAAATCGAAACATGTATTGATTTTCCATACAGATTAAACATACAATAGAGTAAAAGAAAAAAAAGACAATCCAATTACTCCCCTGGAACCCCAAGCTGTGAAAGATTAGCCAATGAGTTGTCTATATTACCCGTCCCCCCCCCGTCCCCAGGTTGCTATATTATGTCAGCCTACTAACTTATATACTCCACCCTCCCCTCCCCATCTCCCGCCCCTCCGGCCAGACACCGGTTACAGAGGACGGGGGAGGGGGGAGGAGGGACAAAGGCTAGAGAGAAGAAAGAAAAAAAAAAAAACAAAGAAAAAGAAAAGAAAAAAAAAGGAAGAAAGAAAAAAAGGGGAAAGAGAGGCATCCAATAGCTAAGTATCATCCTAAGGTCTATTCTCTCTCACCCTGTACAATTTGCAATCCATGGCGACCAAATCTTTATACATTTCTTGTAGTTACCCTGTTTTATAAAGAATACCCTCTCGTTACCTATTATTGTTTTTATATTCATACGCCAGGTCTCAACTGATGGAGGTAGCTGCGACTGCCATTGCTGAGCAATCAGCTTTCTGGCCTGGAATAGGCACCTCAAAACCGATTCATCAAAGTTTTTAGTATCGCCACCCCTCTCCATCAACCCCAGAAGGCAGGTTTTGGCTGTTGCCTCTAGTTTTATTTTCAAAGTTCTATTGATCTCCTCAATAATATTTGTCCAATATCTAAACAACTTTGGGCATTTCCATAACATGTGCAAAAAATCACCAGATGCTCCACATCTGGGGCAACAGTCATCTTCCCGCCATCCCAAGTTTAGCAATTTCTGGGGCGTGTAATATACTCTATGGAGAAAGAAAAGCTGTGATACCTTGTGCGAGGGAGATATAGATACCCGTGTACCCTGCGCAAGAATCCTATCCCATTCCTCTGATGTAAGCGAGCCCACTTCTCTCTCCCACTTCTCCCTGCTTTTATTTGGGCCGCTGCGGTCTACTGTTCCATCTCCAAGTCTAGCACAGAGCCATGAGATTGATCCTTTGGGTGACCCCCATGACATTATTTGTGACAAAGTAGTGATCTTAGTCCATTTGGGCGCCTGTAGTCCGAACTGTGACTGCACTGCGTGCTTGACCTGGAGATACACATAGAATGTATTATTAGGAAGGGAGAATTCCAGCTTCAGGTCAGCAAAAGATTTTATATTGTCCCCTTGAAATAACTGACTTATTCGGACAAGGCCCTAGTTTACCCATTCCCTCGACTTACATAGCTTGGCTATCTCCTCTACATTGTTATTATTCCATAAGGGGGCCTGTTCTGATATACCCTGACATCCCAAGATAATTTTCGACGTTTGCCAAAGTCTGGTTGTTAGATTTATCGTTAAACATCGAGTAGCAAATGAGTTTGCCTCTAAGGCTTCTATAAGTGTACTATGTGGGCATCCTCTCATCATCAAATTAATGCTGGCTCCCCTGGAAATACCTCCCCCTACCAAGTGCTGCAGCTGGGATGCCAAAAAGTACAGTCTAGGTTGTGGAATCGCCACCCCCCCCCCCCTCCTCGGGTGGAAGCTGTAGCGTCCTCAAGGCAATCCTAGGCTGTCCTCTTTTCCAGATTAAATCTCTGAAAAGAGAATCTATCCTTTTAAACCACTTCTGGCCTATCCACAGTGGAGCATTATGGAGAAGGTACAAAATCTGTGGAAGCCATATCATTTTGAGGAGATTACACCTCCCTGCCACCGAGAGGGGCAAACGACACCAGACATCCGCTTTGGATTTTAATCTCGTCAATAAGGGTAACAAATTCTCCTTAAGATACTGACCCGTATCCCTGGTGATCCAAATCCCAAGATACTTTAACTTCCCTACGATCTTCAAGTCAACTTCTTTGGGTATAAAGTCACCAGGAATCAGGTCCATCGGAAGGAGAGCTGACTTGTCCCAATTAATAAGTAGTCCGGAAATTATTCCAAACTCGCCTACTGTTTTTATTACTGCTTTTAATGAGGTTTGTACATCTCCCAGGTAGAATAGTACGTCATCGGCGAAAAACGCTATCTTCTCCTCATGTAGTCCCCTTCTAAAACCCCTAATCTCTCGATTAGCTCTTACAGCAATAGCCAACGGCTCTATTGCAAGGGCAAAGAGTAGGGGGGACAGGGGACATCCCTGTCTCGTCCCTCTCTCTAGTTGGAACAAGTCAGAATACTCGTCATTGATTTAAATTTTTGCTCTAGGGTTAGTATAGAGCAGTTTCACCCAATTGATGAAGTTCAATCCAAAGCCATATTTTTCCAAAACTCCCAGAAGGTAGGACCATTCAAGGCTATCAAACGCCTTAGCGGCGTCTAGAGCCATAATGGCCCTAGGTCCTCTATCATCTACTGGAATCTGCATATTCAAGTATGTTCTCCGTATGTTTATGCTGGTTGACCTTGCCGGGATGAAGCCAGACTGGTCAGGGTGAACAAGCTTGTGGATGCAGGTATTCAAGCGGGCTGCTAGCACTTTTGCCAAGATTTTTACATCCGTGCATAACAGTGATATAGGGCGGTAAGAGGAAGGATCGGTTGGATCTTTACCCTCTTTTGGGATGACTACTATTGTGGCTTCCGACATTGACGCCGGCAGGGCCCCAACACTCAATGCCTGCCTCAAAGTCACAAGCAATTCTGGCAGCAGGATCCCACCATATTTTTTATATATTTCGATTGGGAGCCCATCCGGGCCCGGAGACTTTAAATTTGGCATCCCAGCAACAGCACCAGATAACTCCTCAAGTGTAATTGGGGCCTCCATCATGTGCTGATCTGACAATGGCAAGCTTGGAATGCTTATATTGTCAAAAAAAGCTGCCGTTTCCCCACTCTCAGCTCCCCTCTGGGACTTATATAGGGAGCTGTAGTATTGGGTAAATATTTTCATTATTTCTACAGTGTCCGTAGTGAGCTCTCCCTGTGGAGTTCTGGCTGCTAGAACCGTTGAGGGAGACATATTTGTCTTGACCAATAAGGATAGCATACGGCCCACTTTCTCCCCTTCTCCGAACTTTGACTGTCTCTGAAAAATGCGTTTATCCTCCATATTTCTCATGCTAACAGTTTTGTATAGTTGCTGTTTTTCTAGCCATTTTTCCTGGGCTTCTGGAGATGGATCGCTAATATACTGTTGCTCCGCCAGGATCGCTGACTTTTTTGCTTCTTCCACCCCCTGTCTCGTCTTACGCTTAATTCTTGCTATTTGTTGAATAAGGAGGCCTCTAAGACTTTGAGGGAGTCCCAAACCACCCCGGTCGGTGCAGAGCCTACATTCATGTCCACAAACTCCTTTAGTGCAGACATTAATTCCTCTGGTCTATCAGTCAGCTCCAGCCAAGCAGGATCTATTTTCCACTCTCTTTTATGGTATTTCTTACCTATGTTTAGAATCAGTAAAATAGGGGAGTGGTCTGAAATCCCCCTCAAACCATATTCTATCCTGTCTATAACAGAGAAGGCCTCAGTATTAACTAAGGCCATGTCAATTCTGGACAGGGTTGAAAAAGAAGTTGAAAAGCAAGAATAGTGTCTTTCCAAGGGATAACGTGTATGCCATGCATCGCTTAATCCTGTTTCTTGTAAGAACCGGGTTAGTCTGGTCTCTGCTCCCGAAGCGACTCGTTTTGGTGGTGGAAATCTGTCAAGGTACCCGTCCAGGACCTCATTATAATCCCCCATAGCTACAACTGGGATCCCCGCCTTATCGATTATAAATGCTATAAGTTCATAAAGAATTTCCAATTTAAATGGGGGTGGGACATAGATGTTTGCTAGCACATATGGCTTATTTTCTATTGAGCAGTGTAGAAATATATATCGACCCATAGTGTCTATTTGGCTCCTATAACAGGAAAAAAGTACTCCCCTACTTATAAGAACACTCACTCCTCTTGAGTATGATGTATGTACTGAGTGAAATTCGGTTTGGAATTTTCGGCCCCGGAGCAATGAAGTTGTCTCGTTAGTCAAATGCGTCTCCTGGAGACATAATATTCCAGGCCCCTTATCATCCAGACATGACAGCACCAGAGCTCTTTTAGCCTAATCTCCCAAACCCCGGACATTCCAAGAAATTAGATTAAGCTTTTTAACCTGCATTTGCATTTATATAAGTACAGTCTAATCAGGAAGAAGAGAGGGAGTATAGATTCCCTGAAAGGGAAAGAGAGCACCTAGAATAAGTGGCAGAGTCGGTCTTATGTTGCCCAGAAGCCTTTGGATACCAACAAAAATGGTGGACAGCAAGATCCAAAGAAGAAAAAAAGAAAAGAAAAAAAAAAACAAGAAACAAAAAAAACGGTTGGTAAGGGAAAAAGAAAAGAAGAGACAAACCCATTGCTTTGCGGCCTAATTCCCCCCTCCCTCCCTTTGATAGCAAACCCCATATATATATATATATACACACAAATTCACTTCCCCTTTTGTGTATTACAAAATTAATTTTCAGTGACACGCAGCCATTCCAAGTAGTGTAAATAGCATCAAAGAAACACCAAAGCAAAAACCTAGATCCTATTAACCATCTCTTCCCTCTTCCCATTTGATGTTTACCCCATCGTGAATAATTAGACCTCCCCTCACCTTTCGTTAAGTGGATTTCTACCAAACTAGACCTTACTAATAATTTTTTTTTCCTAGCAACCTGTCCCCCCCTCCCATCTCCCCTACCCCCCCTAGGACCCACCCTCCCACCCCCTCCTGCCCATCAGGGCAACCCCTTATGGGTGCGTACGTGACCTTACCACCTCCTCCCCACCCTTTGCTTAATACAATCTTTATTAGTGTAACTACAAAAAATTTAAGACAGAATAGGGAGCAACTCTTCTCCCTCACACACATACCTTCATACATTTAAACCCACCCCACACTAGTGGGCCCTCTCTACTCTCCCCGTTAATAGTGTTAGCACTCGTAGTTATATATAATTATACCAACCACCTCCCTAAAAAAAAAAAAAAAAAGTCTGAAAACGCACAGCAAAACCCCCCTCTTATTATATCTCTATACGGACACAAGCATTGATTGTCTCTGATTTATCTGAAAGAAAAAAAAAAAAAGAAAGAAAGAAAGAAAGAAAAAAAAAGGGGTCCTACAGGTCCTTTCTGTTCTCTTCCAGCCATTGATTTGCTTCTGCCAGTGAATTGAAAAAAAAAGTCCTATCAAATGCAGACACTCTCAATCGAGCTGGATATAAAAGAGCATATTCAAGCTTGCAGTTGGCCATAATGCGCTTGACTGGAGTAAATTCGGCTCTGCGTTTTTGCAGGTCAGATGAAAAATCAGGGTAGAGGGAGACCCTGGCTCCCTGAAACCTGATATCGCCCACCTCCCTAGCCCTTCTCAGCAAAGTCTGTTTGTCGTTATAGTTAAGAATTTTAATTAAGATTTGTCTTGGACGGTCACCCTTATATTGCATTCTTGGGGTTGTGCGATGCGCTCGCTCGATCACGAATAGGGGACTAAAGGAAGTAATTCCAAAAATCTCCCCAAACCATCCCTCCAGAAATCTGGCTAGGTTAGGCCCCTCACTTCGCTCAGGGAGGCCTATCATTCTGATATTATTTCTACGGTTTCTGTTCTCCATTTCATCGAGTTTTGTCATTTGAGTATTTATTGTATCTTTAAGCCATTGGATTTCTCGCTTGGCTGGTCTCAATTCATCTTCTAGAAGGCTTAAACATCCTTTCAGTTCCGTAGTTCTTTGCGCTGTTTTAGCTAAGTCCTGTCTAGTGGAGACTAGTTCCTCCTTAATGCTTTTTAACTGGTTATCAAAATTCGAAATAGTGACTTTGCAATCATTAATCGCGTTCAAGACCTCCCTTAATGTAGGTTCCGGCTCTATTATTGATGGAGCAGGTATAGCAGCAATTGTTGTAGTTGTCTTAGAGGTTGGTGAACTAGTTGCAGCTAGATTTGGAATTGAAAGCTGCGATTTACTTTCCCCCATGTCCTTGCTGTTTATGTTTTTAGGAACAGGGGGGGTATGTAAATTTGAGGATGCACATCCCTGACTCTTTCTGTCTGTTGAGGAGTTTTTCTGGTCCTTGACCTGTGAGGTTGATTGGTGGAGGTTTGCTCTGCTAGGCGACAGTGATGCTGAGTGCGCATATTTCTCTAATTTGGTAGCTGCAGCAGATGCCGTCTGGTTGTTTCTATCCTTTGCAGCGCAAGTATTTTGAAACCCCTCCTGGGGTAGGTGCTCATCCGGTGGCCTCTTCCTAGACATGGCTACCTTACTGAGCAGAGTGAGATTATCACCCCCCTCCCCTTCTTCCTATTCCCTCCTCTCGTTGCTATCCAGCCGAGAAAAAGAAAAAAAGAATGGCTCCCAGAGAGGAAGAATTTTTCTTTTTCACAATCGATTGGTTGCAAGCAAATGAACTACTTAATAAGCATGTGCTTCAAGCCGCATGTAGATAAGTCCTAGTACAATGCTAGCTCTTAATTGCGGGTGACTGGCTTATATCAAGATGTCTACACTGAAGTAAAAGGGAGAAAGAGGATCTCTGTGTCTTTAAATTGCCAAAAAAAAAAAAAAGGTCTAGATGCAGTACAATCCTTAGCCTGTATAATTCAATGCTCAAACCTTTAGACCCGCATCTTTAATGTCAGTTCGATTCAGTGCATTTGCTGCGCAGGCATCTTGGATTTACTGATAGTACTGTCTATGGATACTACAAAAAAAAAAAAAAAAGATACTTGTACAGCTCCCAATACTGTGTCTTATCACCTTCTCCTTGCTGCTTTAGGAGGGCTTCAAAGGTCTCTAAGGTCCAAGTATGTATGCCCACCTAACCATACAACCATAAGGCACCTTCTCACCCTCTCCTTGTGATTCTTCTTTCTTTTTTTTCTTTTGAAGAGCTTCAGAGGCAACCAGGGAGCACAGCATACAGCCTAGGTTTTAGCTGACAGCAGACCTCTGATTGCAGTTAGATAAAGAGGGTAAGCACATATGCCCTGCACGGCATGCAACTTATATTTTGCAGCGGAGAAAGAAATTGCAATTAAGGAGGAGCCAGCACATATGCAAAAAGAAAAAAACACAAAGTCCTCAAGCAACTTATATTTTGCAGGTGTTTAAACTTCTAGTTGCAGCTGAAGAGAGCCAAGCAGATAGGTACAGCACAGTACACGATTTTCTATTTAAAAAAAAAAAACGTCCTGCTACACCTGCTCTAATTGCAAAGGAAAAAAGAGGGAGCCAGACCACACGTAGTTACATCCCTAACAGATGAGCCAGACAGATATGTATGACCCAGCACATATCTTGTATTTTGTAGGGGACTATGCAATAGTCTATAATTAAGGAGGTTTTTATTTTTGAAGACAAGGTAAACAATCCTCTAGTTGCAATTATAGTTTAAACAAGGAGCAGGTGCAGATGCATAAAGGGCAGCTTATATTGTTTACACAGGGCAGTCCTCTATTTGCAGTGGGTAGGAAAAAAAAAAAAAAAAAAAAAGCAAGGCACACATGTACTTGTACTTGTGTTTTAGCAAGAGGGCAGTCCTTTAAATGCAGTAGAAAAGTAGATGCGTAAGCTAAACAACCGCATATGCTTCAGCAAACATTACACTGTCTGCTCACCTTCTCTTTACATTCTCCAGAAGATCTTCCACTGCAGCTCGGGAGTCCCTTAGTTTTTCCTCCTCCTTTTACCTCTGCTTTCTTTTTCTCCTTTCTCTCCCCCCCCCCTTGTTCGGGGCACAGGCTGTGCAAGACGCCGGTGAATTGATTCAAATTTCCCGCCGCTCTCTCCCTGTCAGCGCGAGCGGCGGAGAGGAGGTAGCGTATGACGTCACCCGCGGCTTGGTTTCGGTTTCGGCTGTCTCCGGTTAGCAGTGGCGCTGTGTTGGACGGCTCAAGCTAGCTTTCGGAAGTCTCAGAGGTTCACGCTGTTTTCATAGCCTTATAGGGAGGAGATTGCATAGGTTTCAGCATAGGTTTCAGAAAGGCTCTGCATCTCAGCTATCGAAGGCATAGCAAGGCATGTCAAAGAGAGAGAGGAGGGTGGGGGAGAGCTCACATTCACTCTCACACTCCTCACTCACCGCACCTCATGTCCGGCCACGCCCATTTTTTTACATTGTTGCTTGTCTTCTGGTGGTGTTTCTCAGAGATTCATCTACTCTATTTGATCTGTTGAAGCATAGTAACTTTACATCAGAGAGGGGGCAACCCCTCAAAAACATTATGTAGCAAAAAACTTTACAGGACTAGCTCACTTTTTTAGAACTAGGAAATGGCCCTCCCATCCAGAAAAACAAAGACAAAAAAGGGGGATTTTAGAAGGCACTTTTATGTCTTTGGAATTTCTGACTGTTGTTTCCAACATAAATCACATAGCAGACACAGTAAATGCCTGATCTCATGGTACAATGTGAGCGATGGCATCAAAATTTGTAAGCAGTCAAGCCTGAGAACAGCAGCTTCCGTCTGTAGCATTGCATACAGGTAATTTGCTTTACAATTTTAGCCCATTACCAAAAATATCCTAACCTCCCTATTTCTGTAGTTGTGTTTGCTTTGGGATATGCCTACAAAGATTCAGAGATCTAAAGGCCACATAGTGGCATTCAAAATAATAGAAATAAGCTGATTTTCCCACAATAGCTTTTCATATTCAGTCTCTGGCAGATGGCTGCCCATGGGCTGGAAAATAATTTGAACAAAAACATAATTCTAGTTTCCCAAAATAACAGAATCCAGAGGAGGGGGTTATTATTCACAGGTGCAAACCAAGGCCACCCAAGGATACTGCAAAAGAAGCAAAGCAAAGTGTAGCTTTTACAAAACTTACACTTTTGGAACATCTTCAAAAGAACTACTGGCATGAACAGAAAACACACTGAAAACATTGCAGAGTTTGCAGGGCTACGTTTTTTTGGCTCACGGAATGAGTTAAACCTCTATTTTTATAATATCCCTTGATCAAATACTTTAAGTATTTGCCCGCAAGGCCTAATTGATGGCATGCTTCAATGAATGGGAACATTGTCATACATACTGTATTCTTTCACAAGTTAAGGGTAGGATACATAAATATCAAAATATACAGCAATTGATATATGGATTAGAAAACTAGGCATACAGGCAAAGCTTGCATGTGTTCAACACTGATGCAAGAAATGTAGAGCCGTCAATGATAGCCTTCCATTAAGGTACAAAATACTCTGCTCCTAGATATCTAAGTTTCTGGTTATAAAAACATTTGAGTTTAGCAATTAAACGCTTATTAGAATTTCCTAAATGTCATGTGAGTTTAATCAAAAAGGTAGAGGGAAGTTCTGAAATGCCCCTTTTATTATTATTATTACAGGCACTTATATAGCGCCATCAATTTACGCAGAGCTTCACATATTGCACATTCACATTAGTTTCTGCCCTCTAGGAGCTTACAATGTAATGTTCCTAACTCACATTCATACATACATACATATACTAGAGCCAATTTAGACAGGAGCCAATTAACCTACCAGCATGTCTTTGGACTGTGGGAGAAAACTGGAGTACACGGAGGAAACCCACGCAGGCACAGATAGAACATTCAAACTCCAGGCAGGTAGTGCTATGGTTGAACCGGCGACCCTAGTGCTGCTAGGCAGAGGTGCTAACCACTTAGCAAGTGTGCTGCAATTGAAAGAGTCTTCCTGAATGGTGAGGACATGAAAGTAGCTGTTTGAGTGCAATAAGGTTCTTTTAATAAGGAAAATTAATCCCAAAAATGTAAATGTATAACACAGATGGTATGTTTCCTCACTCAATAGAGTACAATGGGGCTCGGAATTTGGAACAGAAAATGTGTGGAGAACATTCAATAGGATACTTCCTCTTTATGGCACTGTGTGCTTTCTAGTGCCTGTCACTTTGCAAAAAACTGAGGATATCTTGTAATTAGAAGTTTTCTTACCATACTGTTAGTTACCAGAGGAAAATTTGTGTTATAAACTAAGTGAGGTCCAAATGTGTGTACTTCTGTGGGCTCCAGTGGCCATTTTAGAGGAACAAATGTCTATTCTAAATCTTTTAGACACAAGTGCACATAATACAAAAGGGAAGGCAAACCAATACCACGTATATGTTTATACCAGCCGATCACATCTTATAAATACTATAGCAAGGTCTGTTTGGACAAGCTTTAGCTCTGTGTAGTATCTACATTACTGAAGGCAGCCATTTTTATCTTAACATCTTTACAGCTGCAAAACCCCAATGAGATCCAATGTTCATTTATAATTCATAACACCTCATAACACTACAGCTTGTATCGGTTCTGAGCACTTTCCTAAAAAAAACTGTGGAAGCAGGAATATAGAAGCTGACACATCACCCCCTCCCTCTACATTCCTCTTGCCACTGCTTGTCTCAGAAATGTGCTCAGAGCCGAGGCAAGCTGCAGTTATGATGCAGTCGTCTCCTTTCTAGCTGTTGTCAGATCGGCGGTAGCAGGAGTGGGATGGCAGGTTGGAGCTCATAGCTGGGGTTAGAAAGCACCTAGCAAAATGGGACAAAGTACTACAGCACTTTGTCTTATAGGGACATACTGTAACTGTACAAAAATTATAATTATATATTTTCTTTAGTCCCTAATAAAGGGAAAAATATATAGCCCTCAAAATGTTTTGACTTACTGTCTTAGGACTTTTATGGTAAAGTATTCTTTGGCTCCTAGACCTTTGATGTGTTCATTCGAAGTGCCCTGTGGCTCTTTCATGTTAGAAAACTGCCTAACCAAAGTCATTGTAATCTACAGTATCTTCAATATCTTCTGGGAAGGATGTGCTTCTGGGCCTAGCAGGGTCAATATGTTAGCAGGTTTTGGCCTGCCTATTCATGGTCACAGTGGCACCCGGAGCATCCCTAACGTAGGAGACTAACCAAACACAGTTCAAAATAAAAGGATTCTCTCCATAAATCAGTCATTAATCTCATTTGGCCTTGTGCCCATCTCCAGAGAAAACCCTCCAGGGGGAAGGAAAGAATAAATTCTCTACTCCTAAATGGCTCTCCTTCCCATGACTACCAACCTTCTATTCTCCAGCAACTTTCTCTCACGCTATTTATGAGATCCTGCCAGACAGGAAGTGAACTCGCTCTCTTTCCTGGAAGGATATAAAAGGGTAACAGTCTTAAGTGTGCCACCTTTTGGGTCCCCCCTTAACCTGCCTACAAGTTTGTAACAGCAAAGCAAGGGGACTGGCAGGGTCATCTGGTATTTCATACAAAGGAAACAGTAGGATAATCAATTTTGGGTCCATCTCACCTACATTTTTCTAATTTGAAGATTGACATTCCCCTAAGGGAATAAGAGATTCAATTTGTCAGGCAGCAACAAACATGTTACTGCCTTCAGTAGCACAAGGGTTAAAAATAGTAGCATGCCTCTGATTTACTAATGTTTTAAAGCAACTGCTCACAAGCACTCCTGGACACAGTTTTTCATCCGGCTTGAGATAGATTATTACATTTTTAAAGATATAATTTAGTGATAATTAGAATGGTAGAACTCAGAAATGTACTTGGTATATCAGGAGCCTCTGATAAGGCTGACTTGAAAAATCTTCCTCTGAGACAAAAAACTGTCTTGTAATTTTTTGGGGAATAAATTAATCTGCAGCAACTCAGATAGGAAATAACCATATGAAACAAACAGTCAACATTTATCTTCCACTTTTGAAATGCAAATTGCATGTCACTGGTGGAGTTAATTAATTAGATTTAATTAACAGACAAACTACAGGTAATATCTTTTATTAGGTTGGCATTCTAATAGCTTTGATTAATGTTGAAATGTAATTCTTCAACAACACTATTTCACTCCTTGTTTTAACTAGTTTTTAACTATTGTAGACAAAATGCCATCTTTGAATCTGTACCACCAACTGCCAGCTTCAGTGAGAAGTGAGGGGCTGGTGGTTGTATTCTAACATAATTTAAATGGAAAGTTTTTAGTTTTTAAGGGGGACTATTAATGGGCAGATGTTGGTGCCAAACTATCCATCCTGCTTATTCATTGATAGGACAGCTATCCACCTGTTGTAGCATTATCTCTCTGCCATATTGTATAAAACGCCTGGCCTGAGGTCTGCTCTCGACATCCCTGGTGGTAGGCCTTAAAATTTATGAATAAGGGAATGTCCCGACATAAATTGCATTTTCCGCAGTTTACTGTAACTTCACAGCTTCATAAAGCTCTGTGACATCTAACATCACATTTGACATAATATCAGAATTGTTCAGGGGGGAATGCCACACTTAGGAGAAGGCATTCTGTATCTGTCATTTCTACGCAGAACACAAGCAAATATATTTTAAGTCATCTTCCCCTTATACCTCCTATCCTCTTTAGGAGCTTTATAGTGTTGGGACCACTTCCTTGCATATACTCACAGCATTAAGTTTTCTTTACCAAGTCACAGAACCCACAGCTGAGGGTCAGGGTGATCAAGGTGTTTTCTATAGTTTACCAGTTTTTTCCCAATATACCCTCTATGGCTGCCCAGCCAGGCATGCTCCCAGATGACACAGTACAAACAAGTGGTTACTGCCCCTGCCTGTAACTTGTCACTACAGCAAGGATCATTGGAAAGGCAAGGCATATGAAAAAACAAAGAGATTTCCAAGCTCAACTTACCAACCAGATTGTGACCAACCGAACTGACCTGTCCAACAGTATGCGTTAAAAACAGGGGTTTAGTTGCACACATTTGCAAATACATGCGTAAGCCAAAGAGCCCCCGCAAGGCATCCCATTTTCTGTTTCCCTAAATTCTAATTTCTGTGAGTCTCCAACAATGGATGCATTTAGATGAGCTTGAAAATCTCTTTGTTTTTTCATACGCTCCTAGATGACACATACTTTCCCAGGCTTCCGCCACTACTCACAAATGCTTTTCCACCTTGTCTGGAACTTCATACCTGAAAAGGGCCCTTTAGATCTACCTTGTGCCCCTCCCACTCTGGCCTTTATAGGAGTACTGACTATACCCATGACATCACTAGAAGAGGGACTTCTTTAAAAAAGGGAGCTAACACCTAATGACAGCTTTCACCCTACCATGCTATAATGGGAACAGAGCCACCTTGTGGCAGGCGAGCTAACTGCACCTACCAAAAAGTGACCTCAGCTGTGACAGATAAGTATTTGGGTGTTTTGTTTAGATTTTACAGACAAATAAGCAGCATGGGGCACAGAAGAACATACATTTTTGTCTCACCCCAGAGTGACAGGGTCCCCTGCCCCGTGTCATAGGGAGATCACAGGGTGAGTGCGTTCTTAATAGTAACATGTTACACTCTAAATATGGGATTAACATGTAATATGTTACTAAGGGTGAACTTATCCTTAAAGTAGTTCTAAAGGCATAAGGTTTTTTATCTTGGTGCATTCTCAGCCACCCTAATACTTGCTTGAGCTCCATCTTGATCCCGGGATGTTGAACGAGAGACTCGCAATTGGCTTCCACTGCTGTCAATCAAAGTCGGTGAGCCAATGAGAAGAGAGAGGGAGCGGGGCCGAGCTACGGCTCTGTGTCTGAATGGACATATAGAGCTTCGGCTTGGCTCGGGTGCCCTCATAGGAAGCTACTTGCTGTGGGGACACTCGGCAGGAGCGAGGGGCCTGGAGCGCTGGCAAGTGACCCGAGAAGAGGAGGATCTGGATTGCTCTGTGCAAAACCACTGCACATAGCAGGTAAGTATGACATGTTTGTTTTTTTTAAACAAAAAAAAACCAAGACATTAGAATCACTTTAATTTATTTGTTAGATGAATTGGAAAAATGTATTATCCACTGGCAGGTTCAACAGGTAATTAAACTAAGTTACAGGGTGGACTCAGAAATATAAAACTGCTGTGTTGATGCTACTGACAAACTACATCATATATGTCATTTTTATTTTGCCCATAGTTCCACTTCAGGGCAAATAGAATGGATTTTCTGATTTACTAAGCAATGCATTTTACCCTATGCTCTGTTCAATTCAAATAGCCAGCTGGATTCAGTTGAAAAAAAAGGCATCACTTGAACTTGAATGGGTAAAATGGTCTCTTTTACTATTCACTGCAGCGTTTCTTTGAAAGCATTAGGATCTCATCGGTGGATTTAATTTGATGCTTGAATTTGCCATTTAATCACCTGTATGCCCAGTGTAGAATTCATATGCCCTCTTCAAGCTAATTTCCTTCCCTTTTCTGACTATTTATGCATGTGTCACTTACTTGAAAAATACAAGCCTACATGAAAACTGTCACAGCCAATTAGCATTGTGTGAGTGGGTAGTAACAAGTCCTTGCTTTATTTTGGGAATAGATTTGATTGACACTCAAAGAACAATTACCCAAAACAATAATTACAGAACATAGGTAAGCTGTACATTTTGAAATGTCTATGTACATGAATTTTCTCTAATTAATCCATCTTTTCTTTTCTTTGTAAACTGCTCATGAAAAGTTTTACATAATATCACTTTTTTATTTTTTTTCTCAATTTGCCGAAATAGGCTGTTGCCGTTAATTATAAGGCTCTGGCTGGTGGTTATGTATAGTTAGCAAAGTCATTGACTATGAAAGGCTTTTAATAATTGTACAGAACCACCAGATGCCAGTAAAGCTTCTGGAGCGATCATGCTGATTATCCCTTAAGGTTCCTCCAATTTTATTAGTCCAGCACATACTTTGCTTAGAAGTATCATACCCTGATGAAGGGGGACCCTTTGCATTACCAAAACATGTTTGCTTTTTATATTATGAGTCTGGATAAAATTGAAAATGGACGATGTAAGTTCTGAAAAATTCCCAGGGATGGGGTCTCCCCACCCTGCCTTGGTACTAGGATGTTGCTAGGTTGCTCCCAGCCATTACTGCTCGCCCCCAACTTTACTGGTGTGAGTTCTCAAAAGCCTGCATATGCACAGTTTACTATCCCCTCCAGCAGCATCAGCACTGAGCTGTGATTATGGGGGGCAGCAGGACAGCTGGGAGCATCTTAGCAATGTCCTAACAACAAGGTAGGATGGGGAGACTCCATCCCTGCCAGGCTTCAGGAGGTACGTAAATAGCCTACACCTATAAAAAGGGCATTATTCAACTTTGGTCAAAGTTAAACAGTTTGTTTTTAAATACAGACCACCTTTTTGTTGGGCTTACCGTTACCTCACCTGTTCACTGTGTCAGTCTTAGGGGTCCTGTTAAAAGGGTGGTCAAAGAATCTGGCTCCGACACTTAGTTCTTTTTTCTGAAGATTTATTTGACAAAAACACACATGTTTGCAATAGAGGGATAGAGGGTTAAGGGGAATTCAGCTACCTTGTAATTTTTCGGGTTAGAGGTATTTCCTTGATCCAGAGGACAAGCAGCTTCCACAAGCTGGATCTAGCAACCACCGGATAGGCCCCTCTCCTGACCTAGCAGCCAATAATATGCTTGGTCAAAGTCTCTGCCACAGACTTGTTAATTTTTGCAAAATCGTTGTGCAATCCTCTGCCACAGGAAGGCACAATCAGCTTCTTGTCACAAAGTTAAAGAGATGTCACACAGCACCAGTTTCTTTCAGCCGACCTGGCGATACTGTGTGGTAGGTAACCCAGGATGTGTCCTCCAACTGAGTCTCCAGGCCTTTTCAGAGGTACCAGCCTTGTTGCTCGGTCCTCTCCCGAAAAAGTCCTCCCCTGGATACTGCAGTCGCGTGGCTTCTTCCCGCAGGCAAGACAGCACAGGACCACCCCTGGATCAGTAGACCCCAGAACTTCTGGGCATACTCTTCAGTTGCGAATCCTCGGGCCAGCCGGCCCCGAGACACAGGAAAAAAGACAGCACACACCTCAGGCCAGGAGGGCCATGAGGTCGGGGATAACGAACCCCAAAAAATGGCGTTTATACCTTACCCAGAGTGTGTAAACCACTCCCTCCGGGCTGTTTCTGAGTAAAAGGGGTACCCAATACATTTAGCCTGTTGCATTTCCAACATTTACTGGTGGTGACAGCGACACCCACGGCCGAGTGGAAATTAGCACAATCCAGCTAAACTGGTACAGAAACCAGAACTTTAGTATAATTATTCTGAGCCAAACTGCAGCTTCAGACAAACTTAAATTTACAAAAATAATAGCGTCTGCTCTTCAGGAGCAGGGCGCTACACTAATAAACTATCTCTATTGGGATGGATCAGGAACATTATCTATTGGGACCTTCAGCTTCCTATAGATCTCAGAGCTCCTTTAACTACAGCTGAGGAGGTATTCTGGACTGAACTAGCCCAAGTTACAGGGGAAGAAACATGTCAAGCAACCTCATAAGACACTACGAGCACAACCACCAGTTTCCAAAAACATTTTGGCATGTGGTCTTGAATACAAGACCTGCACCCAACCTTTCCGTGTGACTGAAATCACATACTATGTGCTGCCATAGGTCTGAAACAGATGGAGAATTCATCTCTAAAGTTTTTTCAAATATGGCAATATGTATAGTCTTCTGCACGTCTGTTTTTGCTTTCGTACACATCGTTTCCAAAATTCAACATTTCTCCTCTGTTGTTTACTGTAAGAGATGCAGATTGGTGGTGACAGCACGTCCTTACAGAAAGTTCTTTTTACCCAGCAGCAGAGAGAGCTGACTATTCCGCACAAACAGCAAGTGATGAAACACCAGCAGATATAATCCGGCTTTGTACTGAACACCCTCCGCCAAGGAGTCGAGGAGTAAACATTTCACAGCCATACTTCACTGTTTACAACTTACAAACAATGTTTACTTTCAAGTAAGAAATACTGGAAAATGGAAATACTGTATAGCATTCACTAAATTCTAGATGCTCTATTTACTGGTACAGATACTGTAACATTCCTGAGATGAATGCCCTGCACTACAAATCTTCCATGAAGTATACTTAAAGTTAACCTGTCACTAAAGAAAGGTAAAACATGTTGTCTTAATTGTCATAATTGGGTCAGAGTAAGCACTGCAAGATGCTGCTTCATATCATTGGCTTGTACCTGCCATCCTGCTCCTTTTAGAAGAAGACTAAGGCACCTGCATTGCAATGACAGATGAAGGAAAATGGGACCCAAGCTACAACCTGGAGTTATGACTTGAAGCTGAAGTCAATATGTGCTTGGATTCTCTAGGGTTAAACTTTATGGAAATCTTTTTTTTACTAACGCTGTTACCAGTAGTTTAAAGACTAAGGAGAAGTTCACACAAGCGACTGGGAGGCAGTAAAAACAGGTGGTTGATCTTTGTTTTTACCTTCCCAAACTTCCCACTTGGGTCTGTTTATATTACCCATAAATACAGCATATTGAGTTTAACAGGCAACACTGCCTATCAGACTCACGTATTGAAGTCAATGGGACTGTGACGTAACCGTGTGCCAAATGCTATATCCCCATTGGGATTCAGGAGGTGGTGGTATTGCTTCCTGAAAATTGGCATCCACTGCAGATCACTTTTCAGAGGACAGTGGTAGAGCCTGCCACCCATGTAAATGAGCCCTTATTGTGAACCTGTACTTTACCATTACAGGGCAAAGAAACAAGTCCACTTTAGTGCTGCTACCAGTGGCGGCTGGTGCTCAAAATTTTTGGGGGGGTGCAAATAAACTTAAAAATACTGAACCCCCCCCCATAAATTGCAACCTCACTGAGCCCATCAAATGCAGCTATTGTGCCCATCAAATACAGCCACTGTGCCCATCAAATGAAGCCATTGTGCCCATCAAATGCAGCCATTGTGCCCATCATATGCAGCCACTTGTGCCCATCATATGCAGCCACTTGTGCCCATCATATGCAGCCAATTGTGCCCATCATATGCAGCCACTTGTGGCAATCAAATGCAGCCACTTGTGACCATCATTTGCAGCCCCTGTGCCCCATAATATGCAGCCACTTGTGCCCATCATATGCAGCCACTGTGCCCCATCATATGCAGCCACTGTACCCCATCATATGCAGCCACTGTACCCCATCATATGCAACCACTTGTGCCCATCATATGCAGCCACTTGTGCCCATTATATGCAGCCTCTTGTGCCAATCAAATGCAGCCACTTGTGCCCATCATATGCAGCCACTTGTACCTATCATATGCAGCCTCTTGTGCCCATCATATGCAGCCACTGTGCCCCATCATATGCAGCCACTTGTTGTGCCCATCATATGCAGCCACTTGTGCACCATCATATGCAGCCACTTGTGCACCATCATATGCAGCCACTTGTGCACCATCATATGCAGCCACTTGTGCCAATCAAATGCAGCCACTTGTGCCCAGTATATGCAGCCACTTGTGCCCATCATATGCAGCCACTTGTGCCAATCAAATGCAGCCACTTGTGTCAATCAAATGCAGTCACGTGTGCCCATCATATGCAGCCACTTGTGCTCGTCAAATGCAGCCACTTGTGCCCAGTATATGCAGCCACTTGTGCCAATCAAATGCAGCCACTTATGCCAATCAAATGCAGCCACTTGTGCCCATCATATGCAGCCACTTGTGCCCATCATATGCAGCCACTTGTGCCCATTATATGCAGCCATTTGTGCCCATCAAATGCAGTCACTTGTGCCCATCAAATGCAGGCACTTGTGCCCATCAAATGCAGCCAGGCTCGGCTGTCACTTCACTAACCCCCCCCCCGCAACCTGTCCGGCGGCACTTACTGCTCGTGTGGTGGGGCTCTGCTCCTCTCCTGGAGTGACGGGGCTCTCCTCCTTGGCATCCTCTCCTCCTCGGCGGGAAGAGGCAAATCTCCTCCTTGACGGCTCTCCTCCTCTGCGGCTCTCCTCCTCGAGGGCTCTCCTCCATGGGGACTCTCTTCCTCTGTAGTTCTCCTCCTCTGCGGCTCTCTTCCTCAGCGGCTGTCCTCTTCGGTGGCAAGTGGCGGCTGTGGCTCCTGTGTCCGATCGGCTCCTCAGGCTTCCTCTGCCATGTCTCCTCTTCTGCCAAAGCGTTAGGCATCCAATAGGATCGCCTAATGCTTTGGCCATTTGAGAGACAGGTCTCAATGACCTGCCTGCTGATTGGCAGGGAGGAATGTTAGCGTGAAAATAGCGACAATTCATTCACTATGCCACACAACAGGGTGGGATCGGGACGCAGTGCTCTGCACCCAGAGCCCACCATATGTTGAAGCCTATTAGAGCCTCTGGCTCTAATTACGTGCTTCAAAATACACACCCGCTTATCCCCGCCATAGTATTTCATGTGTCTGGCGTCCTAAAAGGGGCCGGGCACATAAATAGGGAGGGCTGCGGAGGTGCCAGGGGGGGTGGCACCCATGCACCCACAATGCACGGGCAGCCACTGGCTGCTATCCACAGCTGCTTTCCTTCTTTTCAGCCTCTCTTCCATACTACATTCACCCAGGGAAGCAAAATGACTTACATATTGCTTGCAGGCATGATACAGCATGTGACTCAATCCCCTAAATCCCATGTGATTGCATTGGTGCTTGGATATGTGCTGTATTTGGAAGATGGGAAACAGACCTCATCCCTTTGTAAGTGCCAAGTCACTATCATACAAGGCTTTTTCTCATTAACCCCATGAATATAGGGAGAGCTAAGGGAAGGTAAGGTAAGTAAAAGCGCTTGGTGGCTAGCAATAAATTGAACATGTTACTTAATGGTACACTGTTACAAGACAAAGTGACAGTAATGCCTCGTACACACGTACGGACTTTTGCCGGCGGACCTAAGTCCAGCGAACAATCCGCTGGACTTTTCAGCTGGGTCCGCTGGACTAAAAAGCGAACGGACTTGACCACACACGATCACGCAAAAAGTCCGGCGGTTCACGCGATGAGGTACAGCACGTACGACGGGACTAGAAAAAGGAAGCTCGAGATCCCAAACGACACCCTTTGGGCACCGTCAGCTAATCTCGTGTGTATCGCGTGTTAGTTGACGTTTGGTTAGAGACGATTCGCGCTTCTCAGACTTCTGCTTAATTCGCTCGCTTCTGCCGTTCAGTTTGTGCTTGTGAGGTTTGTATCTGTCTTTCAGTGCGTGTGGATCAGTTCCTACCTGTTCTCAGGCCGTTCTGGTCCGCTCGTTCCTGTTTTTCAGGTCGTTCTTCATAGGCCTTGCTGTTCTTCAGTGCGTTCGGTTAAGTTGTTTGTTTGATCAGCCGACCGTTTTGAAGCCATGGAGTGTGGACGTACTCGGGAACGAGTTCGTGCTGTGCAGGGGCTCGGTGTTGCGGTTAACACCTTGGCCCGAGCCCAGTCCATGAACAGGGTGAGGAGGAGTTCATGGACCAAGAATTGGTTGCGCCAGCGTGACCAATTCTCGCATATGCCTTTGCTCCGTGAGATCCGTGAGAATAATCCTGATGATTTCAGGAATTATCTCAGGATGACGGACCCCATTTTTCACCGTCTGTTGGCTTCGCTGTCCCCTTATATTACCAGGCAGAATACCTGCATGCGGCAAGCCATCACTGCGGAGCAGAGGCTAGTCGCCACGTTGCGTTACTTGGCGACAGGGAGAAGCTTGCAGGACCTCAAGTTCACGACAGGCATCTCCCCCCAGGCTCTGGGGCTCATTATTCCAGAGACCTGTTCTGCCATTATCCACGTCCTGCAGGAGGAATACATTAAGGTAAGTCTTCTCTTTTAAAATTACCTATGTCTTGTATGTTTGCTAATGTAGTGCATCAATGTCATCATTAGCTAATTACCATGATAGGACTATTCTATGAATGTCCCCTATTCCTGTCTTTTTTTTAATTTTTGTTTTTTGTCTAGTATTTTATGGTTGACTTATCGAAATTGCTTTAAGAATGTATTATTTAGTGGGTCACATGCATATTTCCTTGCACCAACCTCCCCAGCATGGAATCTTGGCCCCCTAAACACCCCTAGCCTAGTCACTTTCTTTGGTTAAAAATGTATATTACCAGCTCCATTGTACTGCTTTACTCACCCCCCCTTTCACCCCCCTTGCCCCTCACCCCTTTCACCCCCCTTGCCCCTCATTTTTAAATTGATTGCATGTGGTTTGGGTCAGCTTGTAATTACCCCCCCCCCCCCACACACACCCTCTTTAATTAATTGCATGTGGTTTGGGTCAGCTTGTAATTACCCCCCCCCACACACACCCTCTTTAATTAATTGCATGTGGTTTGGGTCAGCTTGTAATTAACCCCCCCCCCCACACACACCCTCTTTAATTAATTGCATGTGGTTTGGGTCAGCTTGTAATTAACCCCCCCCCCCCCACACACACACACCCTCTTTAATTAATTGCATGTGGTTTGGGTCAGCTTGTAATTAACCCCCCCCCCCACACACACCCTCTTTAATTAATTGCATGTGGTTTGGGTCATCTTTTAATTAACCCCCCCCACACACACCCTCTTTAATTAATTGCATGTGGTTTGGGTCAGCTTGTAATTAACCCCCCCACACACACACACCATCTTTAATTAATTGCATGTGGTTTGGGTCAGCTTGTAATTAACCCCCCCCCCCACACACACCCTCTTTAATTAATTGCATGTGGTTTGGGTCAGCTTGTAATTAACCCCCCCCCCACACACACCCTCTCTAATTAATTGCATGTGGTTTGGGTCAGCTTGTAATTAACCCCCCCCCCACACACACACACCCTCTTTAATTAATTGCATGTGGTTTGGGTCAGCTTGTAATTAACCCCCCCCCCCCCACACACACACCCTCTTTAATTAATTGCATGTGGTTTGGGTCAGCTTGTAATTAACCCCCCCCCCCCACACACACACCCTCTTTAATTAATTGCATGTGGTTTGGGTCAGCTTGTAATTAACCCCCCCCCCCCCCCACACACACCCTCTTTAATTAATTGCATGTGGTTTGGGTCAGCTTGTAATTAACCCCCCCCCCCACACACACCCTCTTTAATTAATTGCATGTGGTTTGGGTCAGCTTGTAATTAACCCCCCCCCCACACACACCCTCTTTAATTAATTGCATGTGGTTTGGGTCAGCTTGTAATTAACCCCCCCCACCACACACCCTCTTTAATTAATTGCATGTGGTTTGGGTCAGCTTGTAATTAACCCCCCCCCCCACACACCCTCTTTAATTAATTGCATGTGGTTTGGGTCAGCTTGTAATTAACCCCCCCCCCCCCCCCACACACACCCTCTTTAATTAATTGCATGTGTATTGTGTGACCTTACAATTAATTACTCCCCACCCACATCCCCATTATTATCTTCTCTGGGCCATCAGAGGGGTCATCAATCAGAGATTTGTCCCTTATCCTTAATCTTTTGGCTTTATTTCAAGGACTAACAAAATAAATACATATGTTGTTCCAAATTGTTTGTTAATTTGTTGGATTTAGTTTGGTGTTTTGCCTGGTTTTTAATTCGAATTGTATCTTTCTGTTTGACTTCACAGTGTCCTTCCACGCCACAGGAATGGCAGACTGTGGCTTCCCAGTTTGCTGCCCGTTGGGACTTTCCCAACTGCGGAGGGGCGATTGACGGCAAACATGTGCGAATTGTGCCCCCACCCCATTCGGGGTCTTACTATTGGAATTATAAGGGGTTCCATAGTATAGTGTTGATGGCGGTGGTGTCGGCACAATATGACTTTCTTTATGTGGATGTGGGGAAAAACGGTCGGATGTCGGATGGAGGAGTCTTCAACCAGACGGAGTTCGGCCATCGTCTCCAGACTGGTGGCCTGGAGCTGCCACCAGATGAAGATAATGTGGAGGGACTCCCGTTCGTTTTCATTGCCGACGAGGCGTTCGGTCTGGGTGACCACCTGATGAGGCCATTTCCCCAAAGATCCCTCACCCCTGAGAGGAGGATTTTTAATTTTCGGTTGGCCAGAGCAAGAAGGGTTGTGGAAAATGCCTTTGGTATTATGGCCAACCGTTTCAGATTGCTGCTTACATCCATACATCTGGCAGAGTACAAACTGAATACTATTATTCTTGCATGCTGTGTAATGCACAATTATCTATGGAAACATTCTGGAAGCTACACATTACCTATCGGGCCTGAGGCCGGAGTGGAAGGCGACATGACAGGGCTGGATAATTGCCGTCTTGGTTTGGCCCCACAATCAGCACAGCAAGTGCGGGACCGTTATTTAAATTATTTTAATGGTAGGGGGGCCATTGCAATGGCAGCAGACCCTTAAAACATCATTTTTTTGGAAAGAATAAATACAGTTATTTATGTTTGAAAGATTGTTTTTTTCGTATTGTTTTGCTTTTAATTTTGCCTGTTTTATATGTTGTCCTAGTGCACTTATTAATAGTGGCAAACTTGGTTTGCGTTTAGTAAATAAGCCCCTTTGTCAATGAACCACAACATGTTTTGGTCAAACTGGTAGTATTTAAAAAGAAGAAGCCACACATTGTTTAATTTGTGCAAACATTTTTTTTTTTATTATAGTGCACATCCAAACCTTTTTTTTTTTTGTTTTTTTTTTTGTTGATTTCCTCTCTTTTTTTTAGGTCATTTTTGGTAATATGTTTTTTTTTTTTTTTTTTTTTAACAACAGATTTTTTTATTTTTTATTTTTTTAATATTTTTTTGGTCTTTTTCTCACAACATTTTTTTTTTTTTTTGTGATTTATTTTTTTAAACAAACATAAAAACATGGTTTAAAATTGTAAAAATTTTTTGGTTAGCATTTGAAAATATTTACACAATGTAAAAGTAGGGAACTTACAAAGTTCAACAGGTAACCCATGTACAGTAGAAGCCAAATTTAGAATATGCACACAAATTGAACACGAAAATGGGTAATGTCAACATGTGCTATGTTCCATCATGGGGAATCAATGGACGTGTTTTGTGTGTGAAACCCCTTCCCTCTCACCTACTAGCATTAGGGGTTGCAAACACAAAATGCGTCCATTGAGATCCCCTGATGGCACATAGCACATGTTGACACACCATGTGCATATAAAAAATTTGGCCTCTAAAAATTAAAAACAATAGCGGATCAAAAGGGGAATGAAGGACATGATTGATGTTAGGAAATGGAAAAGGGGTCTTTAGATTCTCCCCAAAACATCAATCATGTCCTTCATTCCCTGCTGCATGGTGGCCATCTCCTTCTGCATGTTTTCCAGCTGCAGATTCCAGGCCATGATCTGGCCAATAAGCCTGTGGGCAACTGTCTGTGGAAAATGGCTCCGCAGCTTGTCCTTCCACAACCAGATCAGCATCACCTAAAAGTTGGGTAGAGAAAACACAAGAAAAAAAGTGTCAAAAACATGCAGACCTTAATTTAGTAGCTCAATCTGTGTTCTGAGACACTCACTTGGTGGGGTGCAGATTTGATCCACTTCAAGCACCTCTTCCTCCACGCGTGGGCTTGGGCTAACTGCCCAATTAGTCTGCTGAGGCCGGGAGGTCCTGGTAGGTTCTGATTGACGTCTCAGTCTTTTGCCCGCTATGGTAATGGAACACAAAGGTACACTTTTAATCACACTGATATTTGAGTGCCGAAATATGATTATTAAACATTGTTTAAAAGTGTTGTCAAATTATTAGCAGTTTGTAGGAAGATCCTACTTGAATACAGAATTGAAATCTCTATCTAATGAAACTCCAATACTTAAACCGCCCTTAAACACTAAAGTTGAACTTCCGCTCATTGGATCCCTGCACCCCTGTGGTGTCTTATTTGGAACCTTTTAGGGGGGAGGGGTTGCAGATACCTGTGTAAGGCAGGTATTTGCACACACATCCGGCCATAGACTCCCACAGAAGTATACGCCACATCCCGTCCCACCGTGCTGTCTGCTGGGACACACAGGGGTCCCAGAGCTAGCGCGGACCAGTCCTATTGCATTGCGCAACTGGCGCATGCCCAATAGTGACCCGGGAAGTGAAGCCGCAAAGATTAATTTCATGATTACAATATCAAAGATTGTAGCTGCAGCATCCAAGGGACAGGTGAGTG
>CM053030.1:79186742-79241265 GCA_028564925.1 Lithobates sylvaticus | reverse complement strand
TGCACGGTCGTGCAACGCTGTACCTAAATAAAATTGATGTCCTTTCTTTCCACAAATAGAGCTTTATGTTGGTGGTATTTGATCACCTGTGCGGTTTTTATTTTTTGCGCTATAAAACAAAAAAAGACCGACACTTTAGAAAACAAAACTGTATTTTTTACTTTTTTATTAATATCCAAAAAAAAAAATAATTTCTTCATCAATTTAAGCCAATCTGTATTTTTCTACATATTTTTGGTAAAAAAAAATAGCAATAAGCGTATATTGATTGTTTTGCGCAAAAGTTATGGCGTCTACAAATCAGGGAATAGATTTATGTCATTTTTATTACTATTTCTTTTTTTTTACTAGTAATGGCGGTGATCAGTGTTTTTTGGCGGGACTGCGACATTGCGCCGGACAGATCGGACACTTTTGATGTGTTTTTGGGACCATTGACATTTATACAGCGATCAGTGCTCTAAAAATGCACTGATTACTGTATAAATGTCACTGGCAGGGAAGGGGTTAACACTAGGGGGCGATTAATGGGTTAAATGTGTTCCTTGGGAGGTGTTTCTAGCTGTGGGGGGAAGGGAAAGACTGGAGGAGGAGAGAGATCACTTTTCCTAATCACTAGGAAGAGAGGATCACTCTCTACTCCCCTGACAGAACAGGGATCTGTTTGTTTACATTGACAGATCCCCGTTCTGCCTCTCTGTGGAGTGATCGAGCGTGGCCGGCGGATATCGCATCACGTGATCAGTGTGGGTCAGTGTAATGATCAGTGTTGATCAGTGTAATGATCAGTGTGGGTCAGGTAGGTCAGTGTGCGTTAGGTAGGTCAGTGTGGGTCAGGTAGGTCAATGTGTGTCAGGTAGGTCATTGTAATGGCCAGGTAGGTCAGTGTAATGGCCAGGTAGGTTAGTGTATGTCAGGTAGGTCAGTGTGTGTCAGGTAGGTCAGTGTAATGATCAGTGTGTGTCAGGTAGGTAATTTTTTTCAGGTAGGTCAGTGTGTGTCTGGTAGGTCAGTGTGCATCAGGTAGGTCAGTGTAATGATCAGTGTGGGTCAGTGTGGGTCAGTCAGTGTAATGATCAGTGTGTGTCAGGTAGGTCAGTGTGTGTCAGGTAGGTCAGTGTGTGTCAGGTAGGTCAGTGTATGTCGGGTAGGTCCGTGTGTGTCAGGTAGGTCAGTGTGGGTCAGTGTAATGATCAGTGTGTGTCAGGTAGGTCAGTGTGGGTCAGTGTGTGTCAGGTAGGTCAGTGTGGGTCAGTGTAATGATCAGTGTGGTTCGGGTAGGTCAGTGTAGGTCTGTGTGGGTCAGGTAGGTCTGTGTGGGTCAGGTAGGTCAGTGTAATGGTCAGGTAGGTCAGTGTAGGTCAGGTAGGTAGGTCACTATAATGGTCAGGTAGGTCAGTGTAATGGTCAGGTACCATCTGAGCGTAGAGACAAGCTGCAGCTATAAATCAGCCATCCCCTTCATAGCTATTGTTTGATTGGCTGTGGCAGGAGGGGAGGAAGGGAGGTCAGAGCTCATAACTAGGCTTAGAAATAATTTAGAAACAAGTACTACGTTGCTTTGTTCCATAGGGAACATAACTGTAAAACATTATAATACTAGAGTGTCTTTAAACGACACCATAGCAAAACAGAAATAGAAGACTATAAAAACCAAAAAAGGGAACCACTTTTGTCTTGACTGTTCCAGTCTAAACAACTTTTATCCAAAATAAAGCAATGAAATAACAAAGAAATACATTTTTTTCTGTAGTAGCATAATTTCTTTTTTAGGAACAAGTTATTCAACAAGAAAAACTAATTCCAAGTAATTACAGGGTTCAGGGACAACTGTGGTTCTTTTACAGCAAGAAGGTTAAAGTGATTGTAAAGGTTCAGTTTAAAAAAAAGAAAAACATGTCATTCTTACTTGCTCTGTGCAATGGTTTTGCACAGAGCAACCCCATTTCTCCTCTTCTGGGGTCTTCTGCCAGCTCTCTGGGTTCTTTCTTTTCTCTATGTGCCACCATTGGAAGCCACGATGGCACTGTTCTGGAAATCCTATCCTGTCACACTTTGAATGACAATTGCACGATCATGCAACACTGTACCCAAATATATTTTTTGGCATTTTTTTATATAAATATAGCTTTCTTTTGGTGGTATTTAATCCACCACGGGGTTTTTTTATTTTTTGCTAAATAAATGAAAAGGCCAGAAAATGTAAAAAATAAATGTTTTTCTTCATTTCTGTTATAAAATGTTGTAAATAATTTTGGCTGCACTGATGGGCGCTGATAGGTGGTACTGATGGACACTAGTATGGTGCACTGATGGTTACTGGTATGCTGCACTGATGGGCACTGATGGTCACTAATATGCTGCACTGATGGTCACTGATAGGTGGCACTGATATGCTGTATTGAGGGTCACTGATGCACTGCTGCCCTGATGATCCCTGATATCCTGCACTGATTGTCACTGATATGCTGCACTGATGGTGACTGGACACAGCGATCACAGAGCGCGCCTGACGCCCGTCCAGGGGGTGCGCGGGGGTAGGATTCTGGAATTGGATGACCATGCTGTAGCTGTCTTTCGGCTATAGTGCGGTCAACAAGTGGTAGGCAGATACAGACAGCTGACAAAAGCCAGAGGTACCAGGACGTAATTTCTAGTTGCCTTGGTGACCTGGCGTCTGGGAATTATCTAGCCCTACATTACTGTAATGTAAAAAAAACCTGAAGCTTTTACAACCACTATAAGTTCCAAATTGCTATCTTTTTAACTTCTAACCAAATGTATACATCTTCCTAATGTAAAGAGATAGGTGCAGCTGTATGGACTACTCCCTAATATGGCCATACGACACCTGTGGGAATAATGTACTATCTCGATACCCAGAAATTTAGACAAGTATATAAAATTTCAATTTTTATTAAAGAGATAACGATGGAATATACAAAATTAACATATACATATATGTAGCCCAAACGTAGGGCTGCAAAAACAATTTTACATAAATTAAGACAAAAAATTGTGGTTTACATAATTCCAAGATCCCTTGTAGGGGGGGAAAAGGAGAGTAGATGCCAACAGTGTTTCTCAACTAGTTTCGTGAAAAATCGCTTCCTCAGGAGAGTTTGGGGCATCTGGGACAAGAGAAAATACAATCTTAAGGCTGTAAAACGTTGTTTCTTAAAATGAAACCAATAGCAATAATAAAGGATGGTGATAATAGTGGGAGTAGACTAAGGTAAACATCACTCACCGCTCGGGTCCCACGGGGGTCCAGAAGGAGGCACCAGGGGTCCCTGCAGAGGGGGATATCCCGTCCAGGGCGGACACGGGAGGCTAAATGTGTGGTATATTGCAATTAGTGCCGGGGGTAGGTAAACCAAGGAGGGTTGAATTGGTAGATATAAATATATTATGCTTTTCAAAATAGTGGTGCCATTAGTTGAAGGAAAAATGGGAAGGAACAGAGGGAGTGAGGGGATGGGGAAGGAAAAGGGGGGGGGGGGGGTCTTGGGGGGAAGGAGGGGGGGGGGAAGAAAAGGAAGAAAGGGGGAAGAAGAACAGAAGAAAGGGAAGAGGGGAGGGAGGAAGGGGATCCAGAGTGTTGGAGGGATTGGGGAAGGTGGGAGGGAAAAAAAAGAAAAAAGGGGGAGGGGAAAAAAAAGAAGGGAAGGGGAGATGGAAGGGAAGGGGGGGGAAAGGGGGGGGGGGAAAGAAAAGGGAAGGGGGAAAGAGGAAGGGGGAGGGGGAGGGAGGGAGGGGGGGAAAGGGGGGAAAAGGTTTTATGGAAAGAGAGGAGAGGGGGGGGGGAAAGGGAAAGGAAAGGGGGTTTGGGCAGGGTACTGTGTTGAGAAGGGAGGAAAGATGGCAGAACAATTATGTTAAGTGACAGCATGGTTGATGGTTAAGAGAAAGAAAAGGATACATACCCTATAGCAGTTGCAATTAGGTTTAAAGTGCACCCAGGATTCGAGACATACTAAATAAGGTTGAAAGTTTAGGTCACAGTCCTCAGGTTAAAGGGGGAGCCTTGCTGGGGTGGCAAAGTAAAAGTTGTAGATTGGGATTTGAGTCCTGTGAACATTTGGGGAAGGTAGCGTTACTCACTGGGTAGCCAAATTGAGGTCACAGAATGGGACAAATGCGCGTAGTCCGATGGGTCCCGGGTGCTGGGCCTGCCACAGGTAAAGGCGGCTGGGCAGCCGCCTTATAACTCCTTGTGTCCCCGCTGGACAGTGCCCGCATAATGACCCCTATCACAACACAGCATGAAGAGGGGAAACACCGCGAGATCTCCCTTGTAAGGGAGAGTGACTCGCGGTGAATGAGGAGATTTTAAACCTACTGTTCCTAAAATGAGGCAAAGCCACACACTTTCCTACAAGCAGGTTGTAACCAGATAGGTATCGCAAAGGAGTAGCTTTCTTCCAGGGCCCCAGACTTCCTATTCTAGTCTCTTTCCAATGTAGAGGTGAGAGCCTAACATTCCCTGACCAGATGGGATCCTGGTCCCTAACATTACTACCCATTAAAGGGCCGTGTTGTGACACAGGCTGTGCCTTATATATCATGTCTGCATCCAGGATGGGCACCTAAATCTCGCTGAAGCTCCAAATCCAGTCCAGACCTAAGCTTCTCCAAGAAGGAACATGGCTTCCTCAGTGGAGAACAACCCACTTCTATGCCAGATTCTTCATACTGGCAATATGAACGTGTCAGTTATTTCCTCAGTGAAGGACAACCCACTTCTATGCCAGATTCTTCCTAGTGGCAATTCAAAAGTGTCAGTTATTTAATCACCTTATTGACATTCCCAATCAGAACAGGACAAACATACTAGGCTAATGCTCCCCAAAAGGCTAATACTCCACCCCCACACACTACAAGAAAGGAAAACACTTGGGGGCCTGATCTAAACCCCTCCTACAAACAGACATTTTTCTGTACTTGCAGGGTATTTACAGAGATAAAACACTAGGAAATGTACTGCATATGTTTTATTTTTTAATTTTACTATGGCATAAACTGTAATGCTGGGTGGAGCTGGGTGTAAAACCATCTATCATATTTTTTTACAGTTCCATCCCCTATGGAACAAAGTACATGTAGTACTTTGTAGCATGTTTCTAAGTGCCTTCTAATCCTAGTTATGAGATCTGACCGTCCCCCCTCCCCTCCTGCCGAGGTTGATTTGACAACAGCTTCTGAGGACATCACGTGATGATGAAACACGTCAAGCAGAACTCTCGGTGCATCACTTCCGGTCTAAGTGGAATGCACACGGGTGCCCGGCGGCTTCCTGCATGATCATGTATATACAGATTGGATGCCTTTTACTGTGTTTGCTTGTTCAGTGAATGTTTTTTTTTATAATAAGACAATACATTTTTACACTGTGAGAGGTTCCCTCCTCTCTCTTTTTAAATAAATTGTTTTGATACTGGAGTCATCGGACCACTGATCCATATACCCACAAGTAGAGGATATCAGGCAACTGCCAGGAGGCATCATCTGGTCCCTGGGTGAAAAGAGGCTGACCTTTTTGTTATACAACAAAGGGGTCAACATCATCCGGTGAGTGTGAACCCTAGTGTACACAGTGACATAGCAGCACCAGAGGTAACTATTTTGGTGTTAAAATACAGGAGGTAATCCTGCGCCAGCACAAAGAGTGATAACTAATGTACTGCTGCGCACACTGGGGGAAATGTCTGAACCCAGAAAGAGTAAGTAAAAGAAAGCAGTGGCGCGCAGTAAAATTAAACGAAGCTAAATGATAAAAGACAGTAGGTAATCGAATAGCATCAGGTCAGGTGGCTATGGAAATAGCAAAGTCCAGAAAAGTGACTAAGTAAAGTGCATCAAAATAGAAGTGCATCAAAATGTAAAGGAATCAGCAGATAATAATCATCGGTAAAACAATACAGTAATCCTGAATGATAAATATTATATCACTTGATAGTGCAACAAGGTAGGTGCATCAAATAACAAAGTAAGTGGAATAAATAAAGTGCAAAAAAGCCAAAGCTGGCTATGGCTGTGTGCCAGTGATAGGTCAAATAAATAATAAATAGCTAAATGTTGATAAATCCGTAACTGGAGCAGTGAAAGAATACATATAAAAAATAATATATTCAACAAATAAAACTTCAACGAATAAAAAATCGTGTATATAAAAACGGTCCATAAAAATCATAAGGTGCAGGTAGTGTCCCTCAATCCAACTTGTAGTTGAACCCCCCAACCTGGACACAACAACACCCACATGCAAGGGAACACTGATAGAAAACGCCAAACAGGATCTGGGCTATCCATCTGGGATCCATAGGAGGACGGTCACCAAGGACCACAAAGGCTTATATACCTATGCTGTAACCTTACAGCTGTAAGGTAAGGGGCCACTCATATTACCCCCACTAGGATTGCAAAGGACACGAGAAATCGCACAGGATACCCAAGGATAACACTGCATATCAGAGTTCTCTACCTCAATTTCCAGCACCTGCACTTTTATTTATATTGGATTGATGGACACTACCTGCACCTTATGATTTTTATGGACCATTTTTATATACACGATTTTTTATTCGTTGAAGTTTTATTTGTTGAATATATTATTTTTTATATGTATTCTTTCACTGCTCCAGTTACGGATTTATCAACATTTAGCTATTTATTATTTATTTGACCTATCACTATCACTGGCACAACACCATAGCCAGCTTTAGCTTTTTTGCACTTTATTTATTCCACTTACTTTGTGTTTTGATGCACCTACCTTGTTGCACTATCAAGTGATATAATATTTATCATTCAGGATTATTGTTTTACCGATGATTATTATCTGCTGATTCCTTTACATTTTGATGCACTTCTATTTTGATGCACTTTACGTCACTTATCTGGACTTTGCTATTTCCATAGCCACCTGACCTGATGCTATTCGATTACCTACTGTCTTTTATCATTTAGCTTATTTTGGTGTGAAGGCACAAGCACTTATTTTACTGTCATAAGGTTGGACTTTCACTATGGATTTGATGGTTATTAACATTTGTGACTGAGCACTTTACAAACATTTAAGATTGATCACGTTATTATCATTATTTGATTTCACTCACATTTATTGTAGCAATGATTCAATTTGCAAGTGCTGTTAAGCACATACGGTATATTATATTGTGTTATTTGTGATTCAATACATTTGTCTTGGGACAGTTGCTGCACACTAGAAGGTATATCGCAAGTGCTTATTACTTTATATATATATATATATATATATATATATATATATATATATATATATATATATATATATAATGCACTCATGGTATTTATTGCCCCCTTAAGATCCTCCCACTGTTAGTGCAATTTGGCCACATCCACCGCTTGATGCGGTTCATCAGGGGAGCGGATAGTCTTACAGATTGAGGGCAACTATAATTCTGATGCGGCCCTCAAAAAAATTGAGTTTGACACCCCTGAGCTACAGTTTGTCTTGGCTGGGAACAAGACAAGCAATGACGGGGAGAATGCATAGGTTGACATATCCCACTCACTTTGCATTTTTCTTGCCGTTGCTTGTCTGAGTGCTCAGAGCAGAAACAAGCTGCAGCTATGAATCAGCCTTCTCCTTCTTACCCCCCGTTTCCCCGAAAATAAGACCTAGCGTGATTGTCGGTGATGGCTGCAATATAAGTCCTACCCCCAAATAAGCCCTACCCTGTTTCCCCGAAAATAAGCCCTACCCTGAAAATAAGACCTACAAGGACTTTAACTAGGGCTTATTTGGGGGTAGGGCTTATATTTCAGCCATCACCGACAATCACGCTAGGTCTTATTTTTGGGAAACAGGGTAGCTATTGTCTGATTGACTGCAGAAAAAGTGAAGGGTGGCAGGTCAGATCTCATAACTAAGGTTAGAAAGAATTTATAAACATGGCACAAAGTACTACATGTGCTTTGTCCAAAAGGGAACAGAACTGTAAAAAAAATGATAATGATAGATCCTCTTAAAACTACACCATAGCAAAACAGAAATAGAATATAAAAACAAGGACCCAACTTTGTTGTCTTTATGCCTGTGCTGGAAATCAAAAGAAATAGCTTTGCTTTTTGAAGCTTATCCTTGTTCCCAATTTAGTATATCTCACACTGCCTTTTGTTCTGCTAACTACCGTGCGCAATTTACTTTTTCCTTTTCAGATTAATTAGAGCTGAGGAATTTGAAAAACAAGCTTCAGAAAAAAATAAAAAATAAAAAAAACCTTTTATCCAAAGGTGCTTTGAGAATTCTGCTTGATACCTGTGAATAGGTTGACAGTTTCATCTTTAAACAGCGAGTGGTAAATCACCCTGAGGATGTAGGCGCACTTAAAGTAATGTTTATGCGTTTACGTTGGCTCCACCTCCTGGAAACCATTTCACATTCCACATAAATAGCTCCTTCAGCAATTCCACAGCTTTCCCCCAAGTCCTTGAAGAGGAGGTAAATACCTGAGGTAACACAAAATAAACAATATACTCTATAATTAGAAAGGCATTTTCATAATCCTAACTCAATCCTTATGTTTTTCCCCTTTATGAAGTTTTATATAGATATTTGTGCATTAACAATAGTAGCCTTTATGGTTACTCATGTAGGTAAATCATATACTTAAAGACATGTACAGTGTTTTGAATAGATGGAATACATTTTTTTTATTATCCTAAGAACTAAAAAAAAAAAAACATTTACAATATTTTTTTTTTTTACCTTTTATAGTTACATATTACATATGAATATTTGATATTTACTTTTCTGAGCCTTATTGCTATTTTTTTTGGCATTCTCCACAGTTTTTTACTTAAAAAATTTGTAATAAAAAAAAGCCAATATATTTTCTAAAAGCATAAAAAATATAAAAACCTGACGGGTGTTCTAATCTCTCTCTGCAACTATCATTGAATGTAAAAAAAAACATTAACACCATCATTCTACAGGTCGTAGAATGATGGTGTTAATGATTTTTTTTACATTCCATGATAGTTGCAGAGAGAGATTAGAACACCCATCAGGTTTTTATAGCTGTCTGTGCTTCTGTCAACTGCTTGCCGACCCCATAACTTAGTTATACAGAGGCAGAGCGGCTCTCCTGTGTCGGATCACGTAACTAGTATTTGATCCGGCACTTCTGGGTAGGTGGCGCGAGCGCGCATCGCAGTTGTGCTGTGATTTGACATAGCAGTAGCTGATCAGTGGGTCCTGGCCAATAGATGTCCACCAGCACTCGCTGATCATCGGGAAGAGACAGAGTGGGGCTCTGCCTATGTAAACAAGGCTCTGTTCTGAAAGGGGGAAGTGATGGATTTTGTTTCCCTGCAAAGCAGGGAATAAAATCCATCACTTCCCTTAGTGAAAGCAGCACACATAGTAAACACAAACACTGGTTAGGCACACTTTGATCGCCATAGATGTTTAACCCCTTCCCAGCCAGTGTCACTAGTACAGTGCATATTTTTAGCACTGATCACTGTATTAGTGTCACTGGTTCCCACAAGGTGTCAGTTAGTGTCAGACTAATGTGTCCGCCGTAATTATTGACCGCCATTACAACTATAAAAATAATTCCAGCATATATCCCAAAGTTTGTAGACGCTATAACTTTTGCGCAAACTAATCAATATACACTTAAAGGGGTGTTTCAGCTAAAAAAAAAGTAGCTGCTGACTTTTAATAAGTACACTTACCCTCCCAGGGCGCTCTCGATGTCCGTGGTGGAGCCCGAGATGTCCCTCGGCGCTCCGGTCCCAGCGCCACCATCCTCAGTAATGGAAACGAGCAGCGAAGACTACGGCTTCACTGCCCGTTTCCTACTGTGCATGCGCGAGTCGTCATGCGGCCTACTGCACATGCGCGAGTCGTCGCGCGGCGCTTTGTGAATGGGGAACGCGATGTGTTGTGGGACACACAGTTCCCATAACACACCGCGCCCCATTCACTAGAAGACGGCGCTAGGAGCAGAAGACAGAACAGCTCCGCGGAACAGGAAGAGGCAGATTAGAACGATCTGCCTAGCAACAGCCATTTCTGTTAAGTAAAAAAATATATATATATTTTTTTTTTTTTTTGCATTTAACATTTTTATTAACATTTTTATCAAGTTTTTTTTTTTCTGGGTGGCCCTCCACTTTAACTCGTGTTTAGCCGCATTTTGCATTTAGAAGCATTTAAAAAAAAAAATAGTCAAAAATGTAAAAAACGCCTGCAAACGAAATGCGGCTAAACACTGCTGCTGCTAAACGGACGTTTAGGAGCAGTTTTCTTCAACTGCTCCTGAACTCACCTCTATATTATCTTATCAATACATGTACACAGGGTCGTTTATAGTCGTTTCTAGGCAGTTGAGGTCTTTTTTGGAAAGCAAAAAAATTAGTTCAGACGCTGAGTTTAGAGGCATTTCAAGCGTCAAACAATTCTAAACGAGGTAACTCGCGTTTAGCCGTGTTTTGCTTATAGGCGTTTTTCATTTTTGGCAATTTCGGAAAAAAAAAAAAAAATTTCAAATGCTTCTAAATGCAAACGCGGCATATAAACACGGCAAAACGGATGTTTTAAACGTGGGTTATTATCTGTCAAGTTAAATCGTTCAGGAGAGGTTGTAAAAACGTCTCGTGTACATTAAGCCTTACCGCGTTTACAAGCTGTTACAGGCATTTGACTTTTCAAATGTCTCTGAACATCCATCCTGAATGCATTTTTTTGCTTTCCAAGAAATGCTTCTAAACTCAACTGCCTAGAAATGTCTTTAAAAGACCCTGTGTACATGTACTGATAAGATAGCATAGAGGAGAATTCAGGGGCAGCCGAAAAAAGCGTCCAACTGCTCCTTAAAGCGGTGTTTCATCTGAATTTTTTTAAAGTCAGCAGCTAAAAAAAAAGTAGCTGCTGACTTTTAATAAGGCCGCCGAGACCAACATGTCCCTCGGCGCTCCGGTCCCAGCGCCGCCATCCTCACTAAGGGAAACAGGCAGTGGAGCCTTGTGGCTTCACTGCCCGTTTCCTGCTGCGCATGCGCGAGTCGCGCGGCGCTTTGTGAATGGGACGTGCTGTGTTAGGGAACACACAGTTCCCAGAACACAGCGCGCCCCATTACCCAGAAGACAAAGTGGAGGAACAGAGAAGACCGAAGAAGACCGAAGATTACCGCGGAGTAGGAGGGAGGCAGATTAGGAAGACTGCCTAGCAACAGGGATTTCTGTTGAGGTAAAAAAAAAATATTTTTTTCAAATGTTTTTTTTTTTTTGAAGAATATTAATGCTCTTTTTTTTTTGGGTGGCCCTCCACTTTAACGTCCATTTATATATGGGATATGTTTTATAGCAGAAAGTAACAAATATTTTTATTTATTTTTTCAAATTCGACTGTCTTTTTTTGTTTATAGCGTAAAAAAATAAAAAACCTAGTGCTGATCAAATACCACCAAAAGAAAACTCTATTTGTGGGAAAAAATTACATACATTTAATTTGGGTACAGCATTGCATGACCACACAATCGTCAGTTAAAATAACGCAGTGTCGTATCGCAAAAAATGACCTGGTTATGAAGGGGGGGGTAAGACTTCCGGAGGTCAGTGATTAAAGAAATTCACCCTCTCTATTTGTCCTGTTAACCGTTATCATTGAAAGTGAAAGTAAAAGAAAATCCCAAATTGTGGGTTATCCACAGAAAAGTAATAGAGGGGAAATCTTCCAATGGGGACACTAGTTCTGGTGACCTGGGGGTCCCCAAGGGGTTCCCTTCATCTGCAGGGTTTTCCCCTTATTTCCTGTTTGACTATGGGACAGGAATTGAAGGGAAATCTCTGCAATGGAACACAGATGGCAAAAGTTAAATCAGACAGGGGTTATATCCCTCCCATGCGCTATCCAAAATTAAGTTGTGCCTATAGTTCGACTTTATTGTTAATAAATAACAAATATTTGTAAACATTAACCCATTAATAACCGGCCCATAGCCGAAAAACGGCTACAGGGTGGTTTCTTAACTCTGGGAGGGCGGACAGTGACATCCTCCCAGAGAATCGTTCCCGCGCGCCCCCTGGGGCGCGCACATGGGAACATCCGTGCTCACCGGGTCCCGTGGACAACACGGATCACGGTAAAGGGCCAATGACAGCGGCCCTTTACCACGTGATCGCTCTGTCCAATTACGGAGCGATCACAAATGTCAACACAGAAAGGTCAGGAAAAGTTCATCGCTCTCCTCTCCTCACACCGATGCAGCGCGAGAGGAGAGGAGAGGAGATTGATCGTGTGCCACACAGTGAGTTTGTAATACTTTAGCAGTGCCCAGCAGTGCAAAAAACTGTGCCACAACAGTGCCATCTGTGTCACCTCTGCCACACCAGTGCCACCTCTGTGCCACACCAGTGCCACCAGAGCCACACCAGTGCCACCAGTGCCATCAGTGCCACCAGTGCCCACCTGTGCCCATCAGTGCCACCTGTGCCCATCAGTGCTCATCTGCGACACTGCAGTGCCAGACCAGTGCCGCCTGTGCCCACCAGTGTTGCCTGCCCACCAGTGCTGCCTGTGCCCACCAGTGCCGCCTGTGCCCACCAGTGCCGCCTGTGCCCACCAGTCCTGTCTGTCTGTGCTAATCAGTGCCACCAGAGCCACACCAGTGCCACCAGAGCCACTACAGTGCACACCAGTGCCACTTGTGCCCATCAGTGCCACCTGCGCTACTGCAGTGCCACATCAGTGCCGCCTGTGCCCACCAGTGCCGCCTGTGCCCACCAGTGCCCACCAGTGCAGCCTCACCAGCCACCAGTATGGCAAAAAAAATATTTACTAGTGAGGAGGCCTACCAGATTCTATGTATGACCGATGAGAGGGGAGCTCTCTGAGTCTCAGTCCGATACAGATTCGGCCTATGAACCCGTTAAAAGCAGCGGGTCTGATACAGAAGAGGAATGTGTGCCCGTGAAAAGAAGGCGTTGTGGCGTGGAGCAGCAGCCTACTACCTCGAGAGCAGAGCCGTCCACCTCGAGAGCAGAGCCGTCCACACCGAGAGAGCAGAGCCGTCCACACCGAGAGAGCAGAGCCGTCCACACCGAGAGGGCAGAGCCGTCCACACCGAGAGGGCAGAGCCGTCCACCTCGAGAGCAGAGCCACTACAACAAAGGTCAGTCACCAGTAGGGTGTCATCTCAGCCCCAAAGGGATAGGGGCCATGCCAGCCTTCCCTATGCCCTTCAAAACCCCCTGTGGCTTCCCCCTAATTCCGGAGCAGCAAATATCCCCCCTTTCACCGCCCAGCCAGGTGTCCAGGTGAACACCGATGATTTTGCAATGATTGATTTTTTACACGTAGTTTTCACCGAAGACTTACTATCGTCCATTGTGGCCCAGTGCAACCTCTACGCACAGCAGCACATAGTAAGTAACCCTGGCTCTAGTTACGCCCGTCCCTTTCAGTGGAGAGAACTAACCGTAGAGGAATTCAAAATTTTCTTAGGCCTAACTTTTTCAATGGGACTCTCAAAAAAAAAAAAAACAATTGTACTCCTATTGGTCTACCAAACCCTTCCACCACATGCCAGTCTTCTCATCCCTTATGCCAAGATCCAGATATCTAATAATTATGCGGTTCCTCCACTACAATGACAACACCCAGTGCCCTCCCCGAAATGACCCAGCTTATGACAAACTATTTAAAATTCGGCCACTCCTAAATTATTTCTCTGAAATATTTCCCCAATTATATACCCCCGAACAGAATATTTGTGTGGATGAGTCCCTTGTAAAATTCTCAGGCAGGCTTGGCATCAAACAGTTTATCCCCAGCAAAAGGGCCCGATATGGGGTTAAACTGTACAAACTGTGTGACCGAGCCACGGGGTACATCTACTCCTTCCGGGTGTACGAAGGGAAGGACTCCCAACTGCATCCCCCTGAATGCCCAGAGTACATCGGAGCCAGCGGAAAAGTGGTCTGGGAGCTTGTCTATCCACTCCTTGAAAAGGGATACCATCTTTATGTGGATAATTTCTACACTAGCTTGCCCCTCTTCCGCAATCTTCACTGGAGAGACACCCCAGCATGTGGAACAGTAAGAGCCAATAGAAAAGGCTTCCAGCAAAAACTCGTCAATGAAAGGCTACGACGAGGGGAGACGGCATCTTTGCGGAACCAGGAGCTATTGGCTGTAAAGTGGAAGAACAGAGGAAACGTCCACATGCTTACGACAATCCATAATGACACCTACGTAGAAGTCTCCAGAAGAAACGGCCCAACCCAGAAACCAGCTTGCATATACGATTATAACTTGTTTATGGGGGGAGTGGACTTCAACGATCAGATGATTGAACCCTACCTTCCCACAAGAAAATCCCGCCACTGGTATAAAAAAGTGTCCATATATTTTTTCAGTTTGGCCATGTATAACACTTATGTTATTTACGAAAAATCTACAGAGAACCCTGTACCCTATCTGCACTACCAAGAAGAAGTTATTTCCGCCCTTTTGTACCCTGAAAGCCCACCAGCAACTATTCGCTCTGATTCCGTGAGCAGACTCCACGAGCGCCACTTTCCTGACAAAATCCCCCCCCCCCCCCCGAGAAACAGGCCACAGACGTCAGAAGAAATGCCGGGTGTGCTCCAGAGAAGGAATTAGAAGAGACACCAAGTATTAGTGTCCCGATTGTCCTTCCCAACCAGGCCTCTGTATAGGTCAATGTTTCCGCCGTTACCATACTTCTCTACATTATTAGGGAAGTATGGTAAAGGTAATTCTCATTTCCTATCATTTTCCTTCACACCCCTTATGCCACTGCACTGAACTGTACATACCTCTGCCTTCTCCAGAACCGACCCTGGCCTGTTATTTTACCAAGCTTCTGCCTAACGCTAAACATACCTCTGCCTTCTCCGGAAACCGACCCTGGCATGACCCTGGCCTGACCCTGGCCTGTTATAAGACCACGCTTCTGCCTAACGCTAAACTGCACCTACATCTGCCTGCTCTGGAACTGACCCTGGACCGTTTGACCATGTTTTTTGCCTGCCTCTTGGATTGATCTTTTACCCTGCTATGCTATTGGGAACACAGGGGTCTCGCATATGTGAGGGGCTCCAGAATTGTTTTTCTCGGTGAAGAAAAATAATTTTTTTGTTTTCTCATTCCCGGATTAGGGTCTGGAGGCTCGGAGGCTTCAAAGAGATTTGGGTGGGAGAAGCCTCTACCCCTGTCCCCATTCTTTCCTGGCCGTGTTCCTGCTTACTACCAGGACCAATATTTTGGCACTGCTGGCAACGTCTCTACTTGCACTGACCCTGGGCTGTATATGGACAGTATCCCTGCCTGTACTGACTATGGACAATATTCCTGCCTGCTGCCTGGACAATTCCATTCACTGTCGCTGACCACGTCCCTGCCTGCTGCCTGGATCAGGGCTCTCCTCCTGTGGACAATTGCACTACTAAAACCACAGGTACTGTAATCTTTTGTTTACCCTTTACTCAGCAGAATGTATTTTAGGGTGTAATTCTTGGTATATACATGCTGTGTTAGAAATATGAAGGGCCTTCAAAAATGTGATTGTAAGGAAATTGGATGCGTAATTTATGTCCCTAGAACACCTGATAGTGCTTCTTGGATGTTGGGCCTCTATGTGGCCAGGCTGTGTAAAAGTCTCACACATGTGGTATCGCCATACTCAGGAGGAGTAGCAGAATATATTTTGGGGTGTCATTTTTGCTATGTACATGCTATGTGTTGGAAATATCTTGTAAATGCACAACTTTGTGTAAAAAAAAATGCGTTTTCATTTTTTTTTCAACATTTTCCAAAAACTTCTGGAAAAAAAATGAACCGTTCAAAAGACTCATTATGCCTCATAGATTATACGTTGGGGAGTTTGCTTTCCAAAATGGGGTCACTTTGGGGGCATTTCCATTTTCCTGGTGCTCCAGGGCCTTCAAAAGTGTAATAGGTGGTTGAGAAATTAGATGTGTAATTTATGCTCCTAGAACGCCTGATGGTGCTATTTCAATGTTGGGCCTCTGTATGTGGCCAGGCTGTGTAAAAGTCTCACACATTTGGTATCACCATACTCAGGAGGAGTATCAGAATGTATTTTGGGGTGTCATTTTTGCTATGTACATGCTATGTGTTGGAAATATCTTATAAATCAACAACTTAACGTAAAAAAAATGCGTTTTCATTTTTTTTTCCACATATTCCCCAAACTTTTGGAAAAAAAATTAACCGTTCAAAAGACTCATTATGCCTCATAGATTATACGTTGGGGTGTTAGCTTTCCAAAATGGGGTCACTTTGTTGGCGTTTCCATTGTCCTGGTGCTCCAGGGCCTTCAAAAGTGTAATAGGTGGTTGAGAAATGAGATGTGTCATTTATGCTCCTAGAACGCTTGATGGTGCTATTCCACTGTATGTGGCCAGGCTGTGTAAAAGTCTCACACATGTGGTATCGTAATACTCAGGAGTATGCAGTATGTATTTTGGGGCGTCATTTGTGGCATACACATGCCATGTGAGAGAAATAACCTATTATAATGAAAAATTTGTGAAAAAAAAATAAATAAAAATCTTCATTTTGCAAAGAATTGTGGGAAAAAATGACAACATCAAAAACCTCACCATGCCTCTTACTAAATACCTTGGAATGTCTACTTTCAAAAAAAAGGGTCATTTGGGGGGTATTTGTACTTTCCTGACTTGTTTGGGTTGCAAGAATTGAGATAGGCCACCAGTACATCAGGTGTGCTAAATTTTTTATGATTCGCACCACAGTTTGTAGACTCTATAACTTTCACAAAGACCAAATAATATCCACTAATTTGGGTTATTTTTACCAAAGATATGTAGCAATATAAATTGTGGCCAAAATTTATGAAGAAAAATTTATAAAAATTTTTTTTTTTAATTTTGCAAATTTTTTTTTTAAAATTTACCACCAAAAGAAATCTATTTGTTTTTTTTCATGTATAGCGCAAAAAATAAAAAATACCCAGAGGTGATCATATACCACCAAAAGATAGCTATATTTGTGTGGAAAAAAAAGGACGAAAATTTCATATGGGTACAGTGTTGCATGACTCAGTCATCAATGTGGCAGCAGCGGGGCATGAGCAGAATGACCCTGGATGGTCATTCATAAATTCATGGATGACTGAGAGGGGGGTTATTCTATGCATTTGCTGACGTCGCATGAATGACTCATTCAATGCTGGCATGTAAAGATTATAGTGTGTAATCAGTGGCATTGGTATTGCATTGTTGATGTTGGCCCTGAGCAGCGGCCATTAGAGTACACACGTAAACGTTAAATATGTACAGTGTATGGGAGACATAAATACAGGAATGAAATTGTAGCACCCTCCTAGTTAGGTTACTAGGCAAATTTCATTTTTGGCTCCTGTTGTAACCAGAGGAGCAGTGATTGTTTGGTCTGGTCTGTTCAGAGCTTCATGGGCCAAGAGTTTGATTGCTTCCCCCTGGCTCTAGAAGAAGTTTCTGGAGCTTACGGAGAGAGCATTCAAATGACCAGCCTGAATATTGATCAGGGCCTAGCCAATCTCTCGGAGGGGGGGGGGGGGGTGACCAATTTGTTGTTGGAATGCTCTTAAGTAATCTGAAGTCCTGAGGAGATTGTCTTTTTTCCCCCTGAGGGGATGGATCAGTGAGCTGAGAGGGGGGCTTCTTGCCCCTGGCACCCTTGGGACTGGATGCTGAGTTACTTTACAAGATGCTGCACCTATGTACTGATCTTGTTCCAGAATTCTGTGAGTAGAGACTCCTTTGTGTGCTGCACCTTAAAGCTACTTCATGGTTCCTAGTTTTAAACGTATAGACTGTTCCAGTTTAGCTACACGTGTTCTGCAAACTGCTTCATGGTCCCCATTTGTGAACCTACCTAGCTGTACCTGTGCTAAAGCTACTTCATGGTTCCCAGCAATGAACCTATAGACCAGAGATCACTAAATTGCAGACCGTGGTCTGGACCCGGACCAAGTGACAGTCCTGTCCTGACCACAGCTGTGCCACATATTAGCTGGGTGTCCTCTAGTGGGTTTCCAGCCCAGCTGCCCCTTTTATCCAGGGCAAAGGTGGGATCTGCTGCAGGTCTGCACAGAGAGCGGGTGTCCGATGTGCTGTAGATCTGCACATAGAGAGCGGGAGTCTTTTCAAGTTAACAAGCGGGTAAACACCTGCACCTGTATCTCACAAAAAAAGAGTACACCCCTCACATTTTTGTAAATATTTTATTATATCTTTTCATGTGACAACACTGAAGAAATTACACTTTGCTACAATGTAGTACAAAGTAGTGAGTGTACAGCTTGTATAACAGTGTAAATTTGCTGTCCACTCAAAATAACTTCACACACAGACAATAATGTCTAAACCGCTGGCAACAAAAGTGAGTACACCCGTAAGTGAAAATGTCCAAATTGGGCCCAATTAGCCATTTTCCCTCCCCAATGTCATGTGACTCGTTAGTGTTATAAGGTCTCAGGTGTGAATGGGGAGCAGGTGTGTTAAATTTGGTGTTATCGCTCTCACTCTCTCATACTGGTCACTGGAAGTTCAACATGGCACCTCATGGCAAAGAACTCTCTGAGGATCTGAAAAAAAATTATTGTTGCTCTACATAAAGATGTCCTAGGCTATAAGAAGATTGCCAAGACCCTGAAACTGAGCTGCAGCACAGTGGCTAAGACCATACAGCAGCATCAAATTGGTCTGCATGGCTGTCATCCCAGAAGGAAGCCTCTTCTAAAGATGATGCACAAATAAGCCCGCAAACAGTTTGCTGAAGACAAGCAGACTAAGGACATGGATTATTGAAACCATGTCCTGTATCTGATGAGACCAAAATAAACTTATTTGATTCAGATGGTGTGTGGCAGCAACCAGGTGAGGAGTACAAAGATAAGTGTGTCTTGCCTATAGTCAAGCATGGTGGTGGGAGTGTCATGGTCTGGGGCTGCATGGGCGCTGCCAACACTGGGAAGCTACATTTCATTGGGGGAACCATGATTGCCAACATGTACTGTGACATATGACATGTGAAGCATGTCATGTGAAGCAGAGCATGATCCCCTCCCTTCAGAGACTGGGCCGCATGGCAGTATTCCAACATAACGACCCCAAACACACCTCCAAGACGACCACTGCCTTGCTAAAGAAGCTGAGGGTACAGATAATGTACTGGTCAAGCATGTTTCCAGACCTAAACCCTATTGAGCATCTGTGGGGCATCCTCAAAGTGAAGGTAGTGGAGCACAAGGTCTCTAACACCCACCAGCTCTGTAATGTCATCATGGAGGAGTGGAAGAGGACCCCAGTGGCAACCTGTGAAGCTCTGATGAACTCCATGCCCAAGAGGGTTAAGGCAGTGTTGGAAAATAATGGTGGCCACACAAAATATTGACAATTTGGGCCCAATTTGGACATTTTCACTTTGGGGTGTACTCACTTTTGTTTCTAGTGGTTTAGACATTAATGGATGTGTGTTGATTTATTTTGAGAGGGCAGCACATTTACACTGTTATACAAGCTGTACACTCACTACTTTACATTGTAGCAAAGTGTCATTTCTTCAGTGTTGTCACATGAAAAGATATAATAAAATATTTACAAAAATGTGAGGGGTGCACTCACTTTAGTGAGATACTGTAAGTTGAGCAGCTCCCACCATCAGTCCAGATCAGCAGCACATCCTGCCTGTGCCCTGCTGTGAGGATGACAGCAGTAGCCAGGCAAAAGACCCAGGAGAGGACACCCAGCCAGGGCTGGTGCAAGGATTTTTGACACCCTAGGAGAAACCTAATTTTGCCGCCCCCCTTGACTCCACCCCTGCCCTGCCTTTTCCCTGCCCATGTAAACCCCACCTTTTTAACGAAGCACCCATAAAATGCAGCCCACCAGCGCCCATCAATGCAATCTACCAGCACCCATCAAATGCAGCCTACCAGCGCCCATCAATGCAGCCTACCAGCGCCCATCAATGCAGCCTACCAGCGCCCATCAAATGCAGCCTACCAGCCAGCCCCCATCAATGCAGCCTACCAGCACCCATCAATGCAGCCTACCAGCGCCCATCAAATGCAGCCCACCAGCGCACATCAATGCAGCCTCACCAGAGCCCATCACATTCAGCCTCACCAGGACCCATCAAATGCAGCCTACCAGTGCCCATCAATGAATGTTTGCTTGCTTCCATTCATTCAGGAGTCGGGACAGAGACACAGTCCTTCACTGCCGCTGCGCCTCTGACACTATCTGTGAACAGGGGGGTGGCTTCCTGCTGATGCTGAGACTTAGTTGCTTGCTTCAGAGAGAAGAGAGTAGGAAAACCAGTGGCTGGGCGCCCCCTAGGCAGCATGGCGCCCTAGGCGGCTGCCTAGTTTGCCTAGTGGTAGCACCGGCCCTGCACCCAGCTAATAAGCACATCTTCCCTGTTAAGATAATACTATGCAGGGGTGCCTCCCAGTAAAAGGGGGACTGTGATGAAAGAGATCAAAAGGGGGGCTATTGCTGTATGGTGGATTGTGATGGGGGGCTAGCCCTGTGATCTACATTCTAAGGTCCCCAGCCTAGAACCTACCTAGCTGTAACCATAGCTCCCAACTGTCCCTGATTTGGAGGGACTGTCCCTGATATGGAGCAATGTCCCTCATTCTTCCTCATTTGTCCCTCATTTTGGTCTGATCTATATAGATGTATATAAAATGCACTTTTTATCTATCAAAAAGTGTTTTCCAGCGCTAAACCTTTCATCTGATTTCTAAATGGCTGCATTTGTAAATTCCAAAAGCCAATATAAAGGAATAGTAGTGTTAAAAAAAGCACTTGTGGGTTTAACCAATCTTGTTTTTTTTGTACAATTCTCCTTTAAGGGGGCATGGCAAGGGGAGTGTCCTATGCCTGCATACTTTTGCTGATAGGTGTCCCTCATTCCCATCTCAAAAAGTTGGGAGGTATCCTGTAACTTCATGGTTCCCGGCCGTGAACCTATAGATAGTTTGCAGAATGGTACAGCTAGAGTGAAACAATCTCATGGTCCCCAGCTGTGAGTGAAAGACTGTGCTGCTGCTGGTAGAAAGAGAGCTACCATATATACTCGAGTACATCAGAGTTTTTCAGCAAATTTTTTTGTGCTGAAAGTGCCCCCCTCGGCTTATACTCGAGTCAAGCACTTTTCTGCAGCAGAAAATTACATTTTCCGACCCGACTCGGGGGCCACTTGGTGCCAGGAAACCCAAATTTGGTATTCAACCCCAGTGGAACTAGCACTACAACAAGGATGGGGTTCCTAGCACCAAGTGACCCCAAGATACAGGGCCCCAAAGTCGGTCAACTGTGTCCATCTGCAGCAATGTCATTTCGGGACCCTTTGGGTCCAGAGACCCCAAATTTAGGCTAGGGGGCATTTAGGAACCCTTAACTACCAAGTTTGAAGTTTGGGGGACCTATGGCTGCAAATGGGCACAGTGAGGCATGCAAATGGGCACAGTGAGGCTGCAAATGGGCATTGTTGACCCTCTTTTCCACTTACAGTAGCTGCGCATTTCTCACCCTAGGCTTATACTCGAGTCAATACGTTTTCCCAGTTGTTTGTGGTAAAATTAGGTGCCTCGGCTTATATTCGGGTCGGTTTATACTTAAGTATATACGGTAGTTATCCTCTGCAGAATCATGCTCAAGTGTTGTGCAGAATCCCACATCAACCCGAACCCCCTCCCAAGTTCCTACAAGCAATAAAATGTGCAAAAAGACAAACCCCTAAACTGTTCAATGAGCCGGACTATTGCTGCCTCTGCACAGGGGGATAGTGCTACCTAAATAAGTACGCTCATCTAAATGAGCCCTAATTTGGCTATATCTTTGCCGTAAATCAGACCCAGGGCAAAAAGAAAGAATTTTCCTACTATAAGATAAATGAGAATACCTTTTCCTGACTACTAATATTCTCCCCATTGGAAATGTTTATAAAGGAAAAATAACTGAAATTACTTTTGTTTACAATTTTATTTATTTTTTTTAGAAAAAACAAACAGGAGATATATCTCACTCGATTAAAGGCTTTTATCACATATGAATATTGTTTGTTCTCTGTTTGAAGCTTTTTGCAATAAAGGAGATCAAAGGACACCAGCGGCTCTGTAATGTGACCCTGAAGAACTTTCCCTTCGAAGGTTATTTAGCAAAACATGAAATAAATAAAATTTTCCTTTTGTATATTGCCAAACGTATGACACTCTGAAATATTTTGTAATTTCTAATTTGTGGAATGTCTTTAACCACTTCAGCCCCAAAAGAATTTACCCCCTTCCTGACCAGAGAACTTTTTGCGATTCGGCACTGTGTCACTTTAACTGATAATTGCGCTGTCGTGAGACGTGGCTCCCAAACAAATTGATATCCTTTTTTTACCACAAATAGAGCTTTCTTTTGGTGGTATTTGATCACCTCTGCGGTTTTTATTTTTTGCGCTATAAACAAAAAAATAGCGACAGTTTTGAAAAAAACGCATTATTTTTAACTTTTTGCTATAATAAATATCCCCCAAAAATATATAAAAAAACTTTTTTTTCCCCTCAGTTTAGGCCGATACGTATTCTGCTACATATTTTTGGTAAAAAAAAAAAAATCGCAATAAGCGTTTATTCATTGGTTTGCGCAAAAGTTATAGTGTCTACAAAATAGGGGATAGTTTTATGGCATTTTATTGATCATTTTTTTTTTGTTTACTAGTAATGGCGGTGATCATCGATTTTTATCGTGACTGCGACATTATGGCGGACACATCGGACAATTTTGACATATTTTTGGGACCATTGGCATTAATACAGCGATCAATGCTAAAAAATTGCATTTATTACTGTAAAAATGTCACTGGCAGTGAAGGGGTCAACCACTAGGTGGCGCTGTAGGGGTTAAGTGTGTCCTAGGGAGTGATTCTAACTGTGGGCAGGGGCTGTGTCTGACACGTCACTGATCACCGCTTCCGATTAAAGGGAGCGTGATCAGTGATAGTGTCATTAGGCAGAACGGGGAGATGCTTGTTTACATTAGCATCTCCCCATTCTTCCTCACCGTGAGACGATCGCAGGTCCGCGATCACGGTCACGGAGCTCCCGTCACGTGTGCACGCAAGCCGCCTCTTAAAGGCCAATGTACAGGTATGTTAATCTGCCTGTACGTGCCCTTCTGCCGCAGTATATCTGCGCGAGGCGGTCAGGAAGCGGTTAAGATACTTCAGGCAAAATGTGGCCTTTTTTTTATTCAGCCTGAAGTATCTAAGATTATGGGTGAGAAGGGTAAGTGGGAAAGTGGGAAAGTCAAAAGAGCTATGGGGGCATGGAGCAGAGGCACGGAGTCTGAAGACATACTGGCTCTGAAAAGAACTACCTTCTTTTTCATGTGGCCATAGAATGTATATCATTTGCATTTCAACTGTATATCTAAATCTGGCCATCCATTGTTAGTTTGTTTCCTTTGTGTCCTAGGGAGTGATTCTAACAGTGGGAGGGAGGGGCTGTGTCTGACACGTCACTGATCACCGCTTCCGATTACAGGGAGCGTGATCAGTGACAGTGTCATTAGGCAGAACGGGGAGATGCTTGTTTACATTAGCATCTCCCCGTTCTTCCTCACCGTGAGACGGTCGCAGGTCCGCGGGACCCGTGATCACGGTCACGGAGCTCCCGCCGCGTGCGCACGCAAGCCGCCTCTTAAAGGGCAATGTACATGTATGTTAATCTGCCTGTATGTGCCCTTCTGCCGCAGTAAATCTGCTTGAGGCGGTCAGGAAGCGGTTAAGATACTTCAGGCAAAATGTGGCCTCTTTTTTTTTATTCAGCTAGTATAGGTACTTAAAATATGCTATAAAATACTGAGTTGCCATACGGCAGAAATTGGGCTTGGAGTGGGAGTACTGCTCTCTATGATTATGGGTGAGAAGGGTAAGTGGGAAAGTCCAAAGGGCTATGGGGGCATGGAGCAGAGGCACGGAGTCTGAAGACATACTGGCTCTGAAAAGAACTGACTACCTTCTTTTTCATGTGGCCATAGAATGTATATCATTTGCATTTCAACTGTATATCTAAATCTGGCCATCCATTGTTAGTTTGTTTCCTTTGTCAAAATACACTTACCAGCTGATGGAGCTGATTGACTGCAGCTGCTGATTGATGGAAAATTTTCCATGTCGCCCTGACAGAAGTTGATCAAATGATCTACTTCTGTTGAACAGGAAAGGCCGCCCACTGATCTGGCTGAATTTCGATCCATGAAAGACCTTTGAGTAAGTCTTCGAGTGGAGATACACATTAAAGGGGGCCATTCAGTAACTTTACAAGCCTACATGAATACATTACTGCCATGTCATAACAGTATATGTGTAGCCAGGTGCAACACCAGCTACAGTGAGCCTGTTTACCTCTAGTGCTCAATCTGGACACTGTGTCATCATCTCCTAAATGCAGAACAAGCAAAGACCACAGCTGAGAGCAGGGGATCGTGGGATATGTGGTCCAAGGAGCCAGGATTTGCATTGTAGCCAGACTGCTGCAAACTACAAGTTCCAGCCGGCTGGGAGAGAGAGAGAAGAATGCTGGGTGAGGACATAAATAGCCTGGTCCGAGGGGGAATATTTCTCTTGGGACCACGGACTTCAGCTGGAGCAGGGATCCAGCCACTCTGGAGAATGCGAGCCGGTGTCATGGCCTAGGCGGTGTGGAGAGCCTCTGGCAAGTCAGCGAGCAGATCAATCATTGCCAGCTCCCTGTCGGCTGTATGTTGCGGTCGTTCAGGTGCTTATCTAATAGTTTCTTGAAACTATCGATTTCCCCCCTGCTGAGACCACCACCTGTGGAAGGGAATTCCACATCCTTGTCGCTCTTACAGTAAAGAACCCTCTATGTAGTTTAATGTTAAACCTCTTTTCTTCTAATTTTAATGAGTGGACTCGAGTCTTGTTAAACTCCCTTCCTCAAAAAGGTTTTATCCCTATTGTGGGGTCACCAGTACGGTATTTGTATATTGAAATCATATCCCCTCTCAAGCGTCTCTTCTCCAGAGAGAATAAGTTCAGTGCTCGCAACCTTTCCATATAATCAATACCCTCCAGACCCTTTATTAGCTTTGTTGCCCTTCTTTGTACTCGCTCCATTTCCGTTACTTCCTTCCTGAAGACTGGTGCCCAGAACTGGACAGCATACTCTAGGTGCGACCGGACAAGAGTCTTGTAGAGCGGGAGAATTATATATATATTTTTTCAAATATTTTATTTAAACCACAAAAAGTGGGTCCAGGTTTTCATGACAGTCATATATATACAGTAACGTAACAAAATGCGTTAGATACGTGGTATAATGTTCCATATAATAATCATAACATCTCATATCTAACACCTTCTATGTTCCTCTCAAAGAAAGAAAACGAGAAAACAAAAAAATAGAATAAATAAAGAATAGTATAACGTCCGTATTATAACAATCTAGGAGAGGAAAAATTACCCTCAGTCACTATACCTGGTATCCCTCAATTTCCCATTTTCTAAATAACAAAACACACACAAAAAACAAAAAACAAACAAAAAAAAAAAAAGAAAGAAGGGGGGAAAGGGAAGAGCCCCAATAAGTACTGGATCCTTAGTTGTAGACTGTCTTTTTGTAATGCCTATGCCAAATGATTATGAATTAAGCAGCGTCAAGCCTTCTTCAGAGAAGATAAACCTATTCCACCCTCCCCATACCTCAGAATACTCATCTTGTTTGTTTTGTGCTGAAAGTGTGAGGTCTTCCATCTTATTCATTTCTTCCACCCTGTGGAGCCAGCATCCAATTGTAGGGGGCAAAGTTTTTTTTCACCTAAGAGGGATGCATGCTTTTGCTGCGTTCACTAAATGTCTTAAGATAGATTTCTTATATTTTTTAACTGAAATAGTCGTAACATGTAATAAAAAAAAAAGATGGATCTTCAGGTATCCTATAATCAGAAAATTTTTGTATAATGTTCCGTACTTCCCTACAATATGGTATTATCTTTGGACAAGACCAAAAAATATGTAACATCGTACCTCCCTCCTCATTTTTTTTTTAATCCCCTTTTTAATGCATGCCAATATTCTGTTTGCTTTGTTTGCAGCAGCTTGGCATTGCATGCCATTGCTGAGTTTATCATCTACTAGGACCTCTAGGTCCTTCTCCATCCTAGATTCCCCCAGAGGTTCTCCCCCTAGTGTATGGATTGCATTCATATTTTTGCCACCCAAATGCATTATTTTAAATTTTTCTACATTGAACCTCATTTGCCATGTAGTTGCCCACTCCCTTAATTAGTTCAGATATTTTTGCAAGGTTTCCACATCCTACGGAGAAGTTATTGCCCTGCTTAGCTTAGTATTGTCCACAAATACAGAGATTGAACTGTTTACCCCATCCTCCAGGTCGTTTATGAACAAATTAAACAGGATTGGTCCCAGCACAGAACCCTGGGGGACCCCACTACCCACCCCTGACCATTCCGAGTACAACCCATTTATCACCACCCTCTGAACTCGCCCTTGTAGCCAGTTTTCAATCCATGTACTCACCCTATGGTCCATGCCAACTGACCTTTTTTTGTACAGTAAATGTTTATGGGGGAACTGTGTCAAATGCTTTTGCAAAATCCAGATACACCACGTCTACGGGCCTTCCTTTATCTAGATGGCAACTCACCTCCTCATAGAAGGTTAATAGATTGTTTGGCAAGAAGGATTCTTCATGAATCCATGCTGATTACTGCTAATGATACCGTTCTCATTACTAAAATATTGTATATAGCCCCTTATCATCCCCTTACCTACTATCTTACATATCTTACATATATATCTTCAGTCCAGTGTAGTGATATCATAAGTCCCCTTCACCCTCTTTCATCTCGCATCATGATATCATAAGGTCCCCTTCAACCTCTTTCACCATGCAGCATTTTAATGTAAGATAAGGGTAGTAGGGAGTTGATGCCCACAGTACTCCCTTTACCTAATGTCCTGAGCCCAAATAACGCTCAGTGTTACAACCAGGAAGGTCAGATCTTCTGGAAATCAGGATGGCAGAGGTATAGAATGACATGTGTTCACCAATACTCCCACTTTTCATGAATAAATGGGAAACACTCTGTTCTGAAGTTCATGGCCATTGGATTCTGGCCACCTCAGCTAGGAATATAAACAAGTTGAGTACTGTCTGTACTCGATTTGTTTGGAAGCAGTGCAGGGGACGCATCAGGGTCAATTTGACTCATGATGACTCCATAAAGAAGATCTGCCCCACTAAAAGTACAATCACATGAGGGCTTGCATAGTAATAAAGTTAGGTAAACAGTAGAACAGTAGAATGAAAGGCAGTACATACTGAATGGTCCAAATTGTCCCTCTATACTAGCTTTATCAGTCTCATATGTTTCATTCCTAACACTCAGTTTTGCAGTATTTTTTTTTACATGACAGCCAATCGGAATCACATATTTGAATAATGAGTAGCATTCCAAATACAAAAAAGGGAGGAAGCAGGATCTGCTGATAATTTATTTACATTAAAGTGATTTTTTTTTTTTTAAAGTGATTGTAAGGGTTGTTTTTTTAAATAACAAACATATCATACTTACCTCCACTGTGCAGCTCGTTTTGCACAGAGTGGCCTTGAACTTGCTCTTCTGGGGTCCCCCAGCAGCACTCGTGGCTCCTACCCACATCGGATAACCCCCTATGGGATGCACTTCCCCGGCATGCTCCCGAGTCCAGCATTCGGCGTCCATAGCCGCGGAATGTATGACTCGGCCCAGCCCCCCGGGGCCTGCGTCATTGGATTTGATTGACAGCAGTGGTAGCCAATGGCTGCGCTGCTATCAATCTATACAATCAAGAGCCGAGAACCCCGGGCAGAGTCAAGTTCCAGGGCTCGGGTAAGTAAAACGGGGGGCAGGGGGGCCGGGCACTGCCAGGTGTTTTTTCACCCTAATGCATAGGATGCATTAAGGTAGAAAAACATGAAGGTATACAACCCCTTTAAATAACAAACATGTTATTCTTACCTCCTCTGTGCAAGGGTTTTGCACAGAGTGGCCCCGATCCTCCTTTTCTGGGGGAGAGACGATTTTAATGAGGGCATCCATGCGGGCGCGCTCCCGAGTCCTGCTGCCATTGACACAGAAAGCAGGACTCGGCTCTGCCCCCCATGTCACTGGATTTGATTCAGAGCAGCAGGAGCCAATGGCTGCTGGGCTCGTGCTCTTCGCTGGAACGATCAGGTTCAGGGAAGAAAAAGGGGAGCTCCGGGGGGCAGCTGCAACACAGAATGCATTAGGCCCCTTTCACACGGACGCAGTCAGTTTAGGCACGTCAAAAACGTATCAGTTCTTATCCGTTGTCTCATCCAGTTTCATCCGTCATCCGTTCCGTTAATGTCCGTTTTCATCCGTTTTTTTGTCCGCTTACATCCGTAAATGCACACGTTTACGTCCGTTTTTTTCATCCGTTTTTTCATCCGTTTTGTTCCGTTTATATGTGTGCCTGTGCCTTTAAGAGGTTGAGTTCACAGATAAACACAAAACGGATGTTAACGGATCGGACGTTGACGGACGATGTCCGTCAACGTCAGTTAATATCCGTTTTGACGGATCTGAACGTATCCTTGTACGTTTAAAAAAACGGATAAAAACGGAAGCGGATGTTAACTGATGGTGACGGACGTTCATCCGTCTGCCCATAGGAATGCATTGTCGTCCGTCGACGGATGGAAGAAAAACGGATAGACGGTCCGTCCGTGTGAAAGGGGCCTAAGAGGTTGAGTTCACAGATAAACACAAAACGGATCTTAACGGATCTTAACGGATCGGACGTTGACGGACGATGTCCGTCAACGTCAGTTAATATCCGTTTTGACGGATCTGAACGTAGCCTTGTACGTTTAAAAAAACGGATAAAAACGGAAGCGGAGGTTAACTGATGGTGACGGATGTTCATCCGTCTGCCCATAGGAATGCATTGTAGTCCGTCGACGGATGGAAGAAAAACGGATAGACGGTCCGTCCGTGTGAAAGGGGCCTAAAAGTGTAAAACCTTGAGACCTTACAACCCCTTTAACTAATATTGATAAAAAAATAGCATAACAGCAATGTAAATAGAAAATGGGAGCTTTGCATATTATTTACAAACTGCAAACATGTTTTAAAACAACAAAACGTAATGAAAAAAAAGAAAAAAGTGTAAAGCACTCCTGCTCTATATGCACAGATATGCACACCTAGGATGTTGGTATGTAAACAGAGATCAGGTAACATACAGTATATTAGGTATCATTGTGCACATTGGAGTGAAAGATAAAATTCAATGGCCATAACTTATGGTTCAACTGATGAGCTGTAAAGATTTTAAAAGCTTTGCCTATCTATGGACAACTTTGAGTACTGTATTGTAATTTTTCACCATTTTTCCAGTGCACATGACATATATTTAGTATATTGACATATATAGTATATCTTTGCCCAATACTCGAGTCTCATCATTTGAACATCCCGTTTGAGGCCTGTGTGACAACACACGATTAAGAGACAGAAAGTTGTCAAGACAACCTTCATGGCAGGATCACCAAATATTTTAATGAAAGCTGTATGTTTAAAATGGTATTAACATGTCAAAGCATATGTATGAGATTTTAGGGATTGGGATTACATATAGGGCTGGTGCTAGACTATTTTGCACCCTAGGCAAGACCAGCTACTTGCGCCCCCCCCCCCCCCCAAAAAAAAACAAAAAAAAACACTGAATGGCTTTGTGCAGTGTCATTAAATAATAGCACAATACACTCTTTGACCACAGTGTGTATTATGTGAAAATCCGTCAGTGCACTTTAATTATTTCACTGTGTGCCATTATAAAAAATATATTAGTGGCGGAACACCAGGGCCCGATTGAAAGTGCGACCCTGCCCGTTCGGCCTGGATTAAGAGCATCATAGGCCTGGAGCTGAGGATTTTGGTGGGCTCTGGATTATGAAGCCCCTTGTCCTGTATGCTACATTAAAATGTTCTCTACAGCCCCGCCTTAACCACAACTTGTGCCTAGGCACTCCTTCCATCACCACCCACTGCACCTGGGACCCCTTTACTTATTATCTACTGTGCCTGCAGCCTCCCTTGCCTTACCACCCACTGCACCTACAGCCCTCTTCCCTCACCACCTACCATGCCTGTAGCCCCCCTTTATTGCAGAAATACTACAGGAGATGGTCAGAGACTGCAAAACATACTACAGGAGAGGCTCAGAGACGGCAGACATGATACAAGAGATGGTCAGAGACTGCAGACATGGTACATGAGATGGTCAGAGACTGCGGAAATAATACAAGTGTGTCCTAGGCTAGCAGTGACCAGTGTGGAAAAACATTGATCGCTGCACTATGTGTAAACAGGAGTTTACAAAATATAACAAAGTGCCAACAAAAACTTTACTAAGTCATTTCTCAAGCACAGGAGGACAGTAAATGGTTAACAGGTCTGTGAAGCTCCTCCCAGCCTGACCATCTAATTCCTTCAAAGATAACTAGGAAAAGGTCAAACAAATCATGAATGGGACTCTGGCACATTATATAGCTATGGAAACAGCTGAAGTTACAGTGTCTTGCAGAAGTCTAATCTGCATTCTCCTGTCCTGTGTTCAGTGTAAATAAAACCAGATAAGAAGCAGTGTGAGAATACAGAGGGGAAGTCATCCCTCGATCAGTGCCTATTCTACACACAGCACGGGAGAGGGAGAACACACTGATACATTTCTGCAGCCAGCATTGTGACATCTCATACCTTCTTCATACTCAGGTATGTCGGCTCCTCTCCATCCTGCCCAGCTCTGGTCACTAGCATCTCCTCTGGTCAAATGTGGCGGTCTGGACAATCTGATTGGCTAAGGAGGTAGTGGGAGGCGGAGCAAATTAGCAGTCACGCCCTCCCACTCAGAAGAGCAGCGCTATTGGCTGCCTGCCCTAGTACACCCAGACTTCCTTCTCCCTTCAGCATGTGAAAGACGATGGGAGGGAGAGGGGAGAAGCTGCACGCCGCACCGCAAGGCTACCACCTGACCGCTGCACAGAACTCCTTGCTGTCCGGGTCCCCTATCTGCTGGGAGCTTGGGGGGGGGGGGGGGGGGCGACAAGAAGGAGGAAGGGGTGAGGCAAGGGTCATGTGCGCCCCTAGGTGGCAGTGCGCCCTAGGCGGCTGCCTAGTTCGCCTAGTGGGTGCACCGGCCCTGATTACATATATTTCAGAAGATCAGGCCTTCAGAGCAGAAATCTTAGAGTGTTTGTAGACCCTGACATATACACAGAGAAGTGACTAGCTACAGGTGATACACAAAGATGAAACAAATCCTCCTACATAAGTTGTACCTGTTTATCTGTAGTCCTATCTCCTCTACTGCTGTTCAAAGTCCATCATTTACACAGCATTTCTGAGCTCGAGAAGGCAGGGGGTGGTACCACAGCTTTCAATCACCTGCTGAGGGGGACAGGTTGTCTCCCGATATGGTCTGGTGTCAGCATATATACACGAGTGTGGTATGGTTTAAACATAAACTGCTATAAGAGACATGCGCCGGGCACTTCTCCTTCAATGTGCACGCTCATCAATGCCCAGGACCAGGTGGGGCTGCGTTCCTGTAAAGGTCGAAGTTGAGGCCAATACCCAGCTTAGACATAGGCCATACGCTGTGTGCAGTCATATAACATACATAGTTCCTCTGTAAAACGTACTGCAACATATTACTACACACCATTGCTCAATGTATATTGCATTTAGGAGGGACAATGCTGAGCCCATGCCTTCTCCACCAGTCCAACATAACTCTGTCACCTCACTCCCAGTGACAGAATGGGGTCCCGCCGTGCACCTAGCACCGACCTCATGTGTGCACTTATTTAACTCCTTCCACACGCCACACGTACCAGATGTAGCAATGTGGACTACAATTGTAAAGCATAGCGATTCCTCGTCATTTCTATGTACTGTATTGTCCCACCAGTGCCCAGCGTCACTAACTGACATCATACCTGTGAGCCAAACCAAAGAGATTGTGGGATTAGCAGTTCCTCAGAATGGCAATTGCTCCGTATGACTATGCACCCGGACTACATATCCCAGGGATCTTTGCTGTCATCAGAGAGAATCAGAGAGAATTCTGGGAAGAGTGATAAAAGAGACCAGAGATGCGCCTCATGCTCTCTTCCTCTTGGGCTTGGTGTGTGACGGACCTCTCTGTTCAGGGAGGGTGAGGTCACAGCCTACCACACAGTGTACCCGGCTGAGAAGGGCCCATCACTGCTTGCTGTTCATCAGACATCTAGCCAGCACCACCCTGAGAGTCTGACAACCCTTTGCAGCAGACGATCGTCACGAGTGGATCCGCTGCAAGGACGCATCTCCGGAAACCGCTGTTCAGAAGGTATTGAATCGGCCTGGTCGTTGGTGAGAGGGCAATTGCCCACCTTTGCAAATCTTTCTTTGTTGCTTCACTGGGACACTGTGCACAGACAGCTTTACCTTGGGGAAACACTTTACTGCATCTCTATTTGCACACTGTACATAAACACCAGTCGCATCAAACTTTTTCAAGAAATACCAGCGCCTTGTTACTGCACCTTATTGGATATAGTTAATGAGCTCCGACTGCCGGTGAAGATCATCAGGCCTGCAACCGGGACATTACTGTCATTACTACTTAAAGGGCCCTCATACCATTTTTTGTTTAATTGATCTCTCATTAGGATTAAAAGGTAAATAGGCCGGCCTGGGTTCCCCTTTTAGAAGCCTTGCCAGGATTAATTCTTAACTCTCGCTTATCCTTTCAGGTCATGTGCAAGGGGTACTTCATTCTACATACGTGTATATAAAATACGGTTGTTGCCAACTTGTCTTGACTTGTATTATTGTGGAGGAATTCTTCTACTGAACTAGGACTGTTATCCAAAGTTCAGTTGATCTATTATCTCCTCTGTGTAACAAAGATCTTCCTTGAGTTATCCAGTAAACGTTAATAGAATATAAACTCATTGAGTGGTTTGAATTATTACTTGTGTGGTGCAAAATATGTCTGAACCCAGAGTGTCAGGTGGGTTGGAATGTTCCCAGGGTCATGGTGGTGCAGATGAGCAGATAATTCCAAGCAGTCCCCAAGGGGTTCATGCTACACATGCAACCAAGTTCAAGAGGTCTCCATACCATAGGTTCAGACTCGATTGCTTATTCAATTAGGGAGAGCGCCCTCCTCGCTACCTTGCACCTACCAGTTACCATGCTTTTTATAAGCCCTGTTCTTTTGATACGCCATGTACCACCATGCACCCCTTTGAATAACTTCAGACCAACTTAGGACAGCGTTAACATTTTACTTTAGTTCTTATAGTGTAATAATTACAGTCACAACACTAATGAGAAATTTTAGTGATTGGGATTACACATATTTCAGAACATCGGGCCCTTAACCATCAGAACAGCAATCTTAAACTGACCATACACTAGAAGAATTTTGGTTGAAAATGTTTGTTCCAAGGACTTTTCATTAGATTTCCAAATCTTTTATGACCGTAGTGATGAGAAAATATGAAGGAGCAAGATGGACATTTTTTTTTTTTGAATGAAAAGATTTCTGCTGGAGAATGTAGCTTTCATTTAGGAAATGAAATTAATTGCAAAATGTTTAAAGCAAACAAAATTTTGAAGCACTTTTCAAAAGACACTTGTCAAGTCATCGGGTGTACTGTGAACATTTTTGCACAAACACCTATGGCAAGCTTTTCATTGTGGGGACAAAAAGCTGGATCTCAGAAAAAGACAGTAACTTACAGAGAGGTGCATTTGATAGGGTTGCACCGATACTAAAAGTATCGGTACTTGTGCAAATTCTCCGATACCTGAAACCGATACTTTCCGGCATGGTTCTTTCAGCGGACAGCTTTGTTCGTTAATATTTTTACACCTTACATAAATTTACATGTTTCACATTAAAAAAGCGCAAAATGTATTTGTAAATAACTTTTCAGTGCTTTGTACTATTGCTGACAGCTGAAGTGTAAACAAAACTGTTGCCGTAGGTATCAGTATTTGGTATCGGCGAGTACTAATAAAAAGGTACCAGTACTCATACTTGTAAAAAAAAAATGGTACCGGTGCATATTGAGATATTGAGATACTTAAAAATAATTATTTTTGAAGAAGCGTTAGTGGGAACATTTTAGCAAATTTTGCAGGATCGCAAAGCACAATCTGTATAGCAGTTGTCTAATATGGCTCAGTCAGGCAGCTACTGAGCCTTCATAGTAACATTCAAATTATTTTGCTAATGAATAACTCAGTCAGTAAGTAGATGAAAGGGCATGAAAGTCTCCCCATGTGAAGAATAACAACAGATTAAAAGTGACATTATTACAGTTAATTGAATAGGAAACATATTACTGGGTCAATTTGACCAAAAAAAAAGACAATTCATTTAGCAGTTAAATATGCCTTTGTAACTTGTGCGCGCAAGAAAAATGGCATATACTTTCCTGCATAAATATTTCATATTAGGCATGGTGTGACTGAATACCAAGTACATTCCATTAATGAGATGAAGTCTTAGGTCAGCAATGGACTGCAGCGAGACCACCAAGAAAACAATGCTCTATGGGGCTTGGCTGCTGGCTTCGTAACAACATTTTATTTATTCTTGGAAAATACAATAAAATGCAGAATACAGAGGATTATATGATGTTTTAACTTTTAAGCTGAATTCCAGGAGGAAATAAAAGACATAAAGTAATGCAGCAAGCAAGTGTATCTAAGTGCAGCCAAATCCTTTATTTGAAATTTTGATAGGAATGGTGAGTAGTTAGTACCACTGTCAGTTTTTTTTTTTTCTTAAAAGTCCAAGAAAGAGCAAATGTGAGGCTATGGATATGTATCCTTCATCTATCAACAAGGAGGTGGGCTTGATGACTTAACCTAAGCAGCTCTACAGTAAAGCCCATGCCCAACCCCGACACCAAGGGGCAATGGCCTCCCTTGGGGAAATCAAATGCAATTGAAATTGAAAAAAAAGAGTGCCAGGCAGTTGTCTCAAGAGTCCGGAAACACTTAATATTGATAACGATATGACAGAAATGAACATAAAAGGCAGCCAACGTGCTTCTGGGGCCAACAATCCCTTCGGGGCTTAAAAAAAGTCATAAAGCTTCCTATAGGACTCTGAAAGACTTCTCAAAGTTTGGTTTAACTACAAGCTCAGACAGAACTTCAACAGCTTACTTGTTGTCAGTAGTTGCTAAGGAAGTGTCAGGTGCTGCCATCCACCATGTCCTTAGTAACCAGTGATGTCACCTGGCCCTATTTATTTATTCTCTGAGAATCCTGGCCATGTAAACAAAGGGATGGGGTTACTATTACATCACTGATATTGACCAAAGATGGTTGTGGCCATGTTTGTTTGATTACATCCCCCAGGAGACCTCGCCTCTTTGTTTACTTTAGCGGTAGGGACCAGCTGTTGTCATATAGCACATGATATAGAAAGTAAAACAACAATGGGTTAGGAGTCGTCATTGGTGTGTTTTTTACTTTCAGTGGGTCATTGGGCATCATTCATCATGATCCCCTCTAGCAAGGTACCCTCCTTTCCTGGCCTGACAGGTTGGTAAGGATTTTTGTGCTAGTTTTTGCCTGGGGTTCCCCCTTAAAACTCATACAAGACCCAAAGGGTCTGGCATGGAATTTTTGATAGGGACCCTATGCCATGTTTTTTTATGTGGGGTTCCCCTTGGCATACATATCAGACCCCTATCAAGGATAAGGGTCTGGTATGTATTTTTAGGGGAAATCCAACGCTATTTTTTTCTTCTGTGTGTGCAGTAGGTTGTATATATCATACAGATGCAACACTTCACAGGCAGGATCAGGGCATCCACTGGTATGTTATTTAGCCACTTCAGCACCGGGCCATTTTACACCCTTCCTTACCAGAGCACTTTTTGCGATTCGGCACTGCGTCGCTTTAACTAACAATTGCGCGGTCATGCGACGTTACACCCAAACAAAATTGACGTCCTTTTTTTCCCACAAATAGAGCTTTCTTTTGGTGGTATTTGATCGCCCCTGCGGTTTTTATTTTTTGCGCTATAAACAAAAGAAGAGCGACAATTTTGAAAAAAAACACAATATTTTTTACTTTTTGCTATAATAAATATCCCATTTTTTTTTAAAAAAACAATTTTTTTACTCAGTTTAGGCCGATACGTATTCTTCTACATATTTTTGGTAAAAAAAAAAAATCGCAATAAGCGTATATTGATCGCTTTGCGCAAAAGTTATAGCGTCTACAAAATAGGGGATAGATTTATTGCATTTTTTTTTTTTTTTACTAGTAATGGCGGCGATCTGCGATTTTTTTTTCGTGACTGCGACATTGCGGCGGACACTTCGGACACTTTTGACACATTTTTGGAACCATTTACACAGCGATCGTTGCTATAAAATTGCATTGATTACTGTGTAAATGTGACTGGCAGGGAAGGGGTTAACACTAGGGGGCGCTGCAGGGGTTAATGTGTTCCCTATAGGAGTGATTCTAACTGTGGGGGGAGGAGACTCAAGTTGAGGAGACCGATCATGTGTTCCTCCGTACTGGGATCACATGATCGGTCTCCTCTCCGCTGACAGGACGAGGAGCTGTGTGTTTACACACACAGCTTCACGGTCCTGCACGGTCCCGTTGTTTTAACGGGCAATCGCGGGTGCCCGGCGGACATCGCGGCCGCCGGGCACTCGCACCAGGTCCCGAGCGATGCCGCGCGCCCCCCAGGCGGCCGGGAATGGGAGGACATCATATGACGCCCACCCAGGATGGGAGATCCACCTTGTGGGCGTCATATGACTATGGGCGGGTAGGGAAGTGGTTAAAGGAATGTTGCAATTTTAATTTTGCCTTTAAAGCATTAACCACTTGCCCTCCAGAAGATTTAATCTGACAATTTTGGGGGAAAAAAATATATTTTTTACTTTCTGCTTTAAAACATATCCCATAAAAATGTGCCATTATTAAATGATCGGTGCTAATAAGGTGCACTCTCACTGTACTAATGAAATTAAATATGTACCCAACATGTGTTTGTGTGTGTATTGTGTGCTGCTTTTACTGGGTATCTAGTTGTTTTAGTTCCCTGTTTACCAGGAAATGAAAAAACAACTAGATCCCCTGTCACTGAACACAGCTCTGTGCTCTTTACACTCACAGAGTTGTGTTCCCTGAGACTCAGAGCCGATCGACGGGTGCCGGTGGTCAATCACTGGCCTGGACCTGGTGATCGGCATGTGCTGTGACGAATCACAGCACAGCCAGGCAGGCGGGTGAGCAGGCGTGCTCCCTCTAACCGTAAATGCAGAATCAAATATATGTACATGATTCTGCGATTGGTCATTAAAGCGATAGTAAAATGCTGTTTTTTTGTTGTTTTTTTTTAACCTTTTTAAGGCAAGGTTATAATGTGCTAGTATGTATCGCATACTAGCACAGTATGTGAAACTTACCTTAAAACAAAGCTCTCCAGCAGCGCGCTGTTACCACTGACACAGCTTCCATCTTCACCTGGTTGTCCTTCCGGGTTTGCGGGCTCCGGTCCTCTGATTGGACAAGCCGTGATGACGATGGCGCATGCGCCCAGGAGACGCTGTACACGGCACAGGGCTCTGAAAGAACGGCATGGTATGCCGTTCCTTCAGAGCACATGTGCCAGTGATGTCATCAGCCGCTTCAAAAGTAAGTATCTCCTAAACGGCGCACGTTTAGGAGAGATTTACAGTACCTATAGGTAAGTCTTATTATAGACGTACTTATAGGTAAAAATCATCCATGGGAGTTTACTCCCACTTTAAGTGGTTAATAAAAAAAAAATGCTGCTCCCTGCAAACATTTTTGACAATCCCTTTTGTTTGACAATTCCTTACTTATTAGCTCCATAAATAGCCATTACTGTTTAACATTCAGCTCCTCTTGACCTCATTGGTGTTTGGCTTCTGCACCCAAACTTTGCTCATGTTGTGCAAACCTGCCTCGAATCAAACCCAAGTACATTTGGCTTATCCCTAATCACAATTTACTGTACATGTGTTGGACATACTTGTTCTGGGATACCAGCAGGGCCGTTTTTTATGCGGGGCAAAAGGGGCATCTGCCCAGTGCCCTGTCATTGTTGGGGGGCCCCGCACTGCCCGCCACTTGAGCCCCACGCTGCCCACAGGAGTTCGGCCACCTCCGCTGCTGGTCGCATGCTGGCTGCTTGCCCATACCTCCCAACATTTTGAGATAGGAATGAGGGACACCTATCAGCAAAAGTATGCAGACATAGAACACACCCCTTGCCACGCCCCCTTAAAGAAGAATTGTACAACAAAAAAAAAAACACGATTTGTTGAACCCACAAATGCTTTTACCACTACTATTCCTTTATTTTGGCTTTTGGAATTTACAAAATGCAGCAATTTAGAAATCAAATAAAAGGTTTAGCACTGGAAAACACCTTTTGATAGATAAAAAGGGCATTTTATATACATCTATATAGATCATATCAAAATGAGGGACAAATGAGAAGGAATGAGGGACAGAGGGACATTGCTCCAAATCAGGGACAGTCCCTCAAAATCAGGGACAGTTGGGAGCTATGTGCTTGCCTACTGTCACTGCTTCTGTATTTACAAGTGACAGCGCTCCTCTCCCAGCAGCCACTCAGATCCCTCAGGTATACACCGATCTCTATGAGAGCAGAGGAGGAAGGGGGGGGGGGGGGGGATCTGCATAGGGGAAGCTGCTTTTGCAACCTGCAGCCTGCATGGACAACGGACATGCTGGGAGTAGGATTTGTGACAGAGGAAAACTGTGTACTGGAATCGTGGGGTGAGAGGAGAGCCTTGTACTGGAATGGGGGGGGGGTGAGGGAGTGTTAGGAGAGCTCTGGACAGAATTTGGGGGGGGGGGGGAAGCCTTGTGCTTAGAGGGGAGTGGAACTCTGAACTGGAATCGGGGGGGGGGAGACCCCTGCACTCTGCACTTAGCACACCCCTGCACTCTACACTTAGTGCACCCCTGCACTCTGCACCTAGCGCATGGCGCACCCCTGCACTCTGCACTTAGCATACCATTGCACTCTGCACCTAGCGCACCCCTGCACTTTGCACCTAGTTTGCACCCCTGTACTATGCATAGGGTGCCCACGTGTCCCGGATTGCCCGGGACAGTCCCGCAATTAGCAGGTCTGTCCCAGGTCCCGGGCACCTTCATTCCGGGACAATACATTGTCCCGGAATGAAACTGACAGAGGAGCAAAATCCCGCTATCGCCATGGCACTGGCTCTGCCTCCCCACCTCCACCTGAGAGACTCTTCTCTACTTCTACTGGGTAGGCCACTGGTTGTTAGAGCCGACTGGCGTCTATCAACCAGTGACATCGCGACTGCAACTGCCAGCTTTCAAAGCGGAGGAGGAGTTAACTTCCTCCTCCTCCGCGCCTAGTGCTCTCAACGTGCCGGCTCCACCTCCACCACGGACGGCGGCAAGCCCGAGACTACATTAGCCCCAGAACCCCCCCTCCCCCGGTACTTCTCAAAATTTCTTCCACAAAACCGGTCCCCCCATGCTAAAGTGACATCACTTCCTCCTAGCGCTCTATGATAGAGATAGTCGTGCAGGAGGGAAAGGAGTGACCGATTCCATCGTCAGCGATCAGCTTTTTTGTGAAAAGGGTGGGGGTGTCCCTGAATGGCAGTTTGGAAATGTGGTCACCCTAACTATGCACCTAGCGCATGGCGCACCTCTGCACTCTGCACATAGCACAATCATAACGAGCGCACACGCTGCGATCTGTTGTCCCACAGCAGAGTGATTCTCCCATAAATAGCACCCCTGGTACTTTGCCACTCCAGGCCTGTAGAAGGATCTGATGCTCCGAGGGCATAGCCTGTCTTCCCATCTCCTTTCACTGTACAGTTCCTTCAGGTGTATCCCCGTTGTCCGTGACATCACTTCCATGCATCCCACGCTGGTTCCAGTTGCCTTCCTGGTGGGCACAGGATATGTTGCGGATTCATCACCAATACAGCCACACGTTGAGCCTATTCCGGACACCGGGAGCCCCCTGGACTACTGGAAACAGACGAGCTTATGTTTTATCTTCCTCTTGTGAGTGATTTTAAGTACCTTGCCATTAAAACAATTATCTTAATACTGCACTTAGGTGGCACTTCCTGTTTTCTTTCTTCCAGTGTCCTCTGCAAAGCTGCTGCCGCTGGAGATCCGGTCAGATCGGCTTCCAAAAAGGTATGTATGCTCATTTTTTCTTTACAGGGATAGAGAGGTTAGTGTTAGATCCCTGGTGTCTATAGATGCAGGGATTTTAGTTTTTGCATGGACTTCCACTTTAAAGAGGAACTGCAGTCTGCTCACATAATTTGTAATAAAAACATCTGAAGTTTCCCTCCAACCACTTTGAATATTATTTTATATATACTGTGATTTTGTACTTGCCAAATATGCTGCAGAAATCTCCCTCCACGGAGTCTGCCTGCAGCCATTTTAACGGTGGACAGCTGAAGATGCTTCCTGTTCACTTCCTGGATTTACACAGACACACAGAGGCACATCTCCAGCTCTGCAGCCCTGCAGCTCTCATTGGCCCTCTTATGACTCACCCCCCCTCCCTTCCTAGGAAACTTTTTTCCAACAGAAAATGTCCTATCGGACAATGTTGTCGGAAATTCCGACCATGTGTAGGCTCGTGCAACGTAGTCCCGTCGTAGGCAACAAACGTCACCACGTTCAGAATGATCAGATTTTCCGACAACTTTGTCCGACCGTGTGTATGTAACACCAGTGTCGGACAAAATCCGTCTGAAAAAATCTGATGGATTTTGTGGTCGGATTTTCCGACCGTGTGTACGGGGCATTAGAAAGAGAGCTGTGCATGATGTCATAAGCCTAGGCTTTTTACCAGGCAGGAACAGGAAGTGGGCTGTATAAGGTATTTACTGGCAGAAAAAAAAAATGTTTTACTATCCAAATTTAAAACAACAAGGTCAGGAGATTTAATAGATGGAAAGATTAAACAAAGGACTGAAGGTCCGCTTTAATGAACTTCATTCTGTGTTGTATTTTCAGGTAGAAGTATGAGAGTTTACTACCGCTGTAAGCCCTGACGAAGGGGTATGGTTAGCCCCAAAACACGTTGGTTGCCTTTTACCTTTCTCTGGTCATATTGTTATTTTTCACTGCTGTTTGTGTCCCCATTATAGAGATTCACACTCTATTTGTTCTGGTGACTAATATCACCCAAAATGAAAGCATAGAAAAAAGCTAAATATTGAGCAGGAATAAAGAAGAAATATTTTAATGGGGACAATTGTTCCTATGAATGCTGTCTCATAGGGGATTTCCCTCACTTTTCATGTAGTGTATCTAAATTTGACTTTGTGTTGGAAATTTGCAGCAAAATTTGTACAGTAAAGCTCAGACTAAGGGAGGGAGAAGCAGCTCAAACAGCAAATCAGGTGTGCTGCAGTTCAAGGGGCATACTGATAGGAGGAGAGAGCAGAGTGGCAGAGATTAGCTCAGTGTGCTGCCTTTCCTTTTCCTGCCCAGTCATAGGGAGGGAGTGGGGGGGAGACATGTAAATGAAAGTGAAACTGCAGCAGAGAAGATCAGCTCCTCTCCACTACCAGACAGGACTGTGCTGTGTGACAGATCAATGTAAATCCCAGAGCTGTATAAGTAGAAATACAATTTATTTGGCAGGTAAAACAGATCCCTTATATGTTTTTTATCTGTCTATTTAGTTGTCTGACTAGCATACCCGAAAAAGAAGATTTTTTTTTTTAACCAACCCAAACCTGTAAAAGAAGAATGTACATACATCTCTTCTTGCCAGTACTTATGTTCTAAGGCAGTGATGTCCTACAGGGAAATGATGAGGATAATGTCAATTTTAGAGGATTATCATTTAATTCTCCTAATCATCTTCTGCCTTCAGTTGCTCCACCAGCCAAGCAGAGAAGATGAGCGGTAGTATAACATTAGAGTCGCTCTCTGGGAGTCAGTTTAGATACAATTACTTAAACGTGAAGTGCTTCCATGTGATATCCAGTACAATGTTTACAGTGGTTGTAAACCAAGTTACACCACTTGTACCTACAGGTAAGCCTATGATAAGGCTTACCTGTGGGTACTGGAAATATCTCCTGAACCTGCACGATTTAGCGGATGTTTACCATATACGCTTGCACCGATGTCATCAGCGCATGCACACTGAAGAAAGGGCACGAGCGTGCCGTTTCTAAAGGGCCCATGCTGTGACCGGTGGCTCCCGCTCGCATGCGCGGGAGTGACGTAATGCTGCTCCAGACAGTCACAGAGCCGGAGTCCACGGCCCCAAGGAAGAGGGGTGAAGATGGATGCGGCCACCAGCGGGGACATCGCAGGCTTCGTTTGCAGGTAAGTGCAACATAATGGGCTAGTATGCAATGCAACACTTGGCCACACACAAACGGACTAAGTGATGATGTAAACGGGACTAAAAAAGGAAGTTCAATAGCCAGTAGCCAATAGCTTCCCTCGGACCAGCACACAGACGAACGGTTTTCCCGATTTGAGTCCATCGGAATTGAGTCCGTCAGATAGATTTGAAACATGTTCTATTTCCAGGTCCGTCTGATTTTTTTTACGAAAAATGATCGGATTAGCCCACACACGATCGGATTGTCCGACGGACTAATCCAGTCGGACCCAGTCTGCCGGAATGTCCGGTCATGTGTACGCGCCATTAGGGTTCATTCAGACGTGCAACCAATCTGCTGTAAAAGCAGGTGGTTGAGCCGTGGTTTTACAGACCCCAACTGCCCATCAAAATAAGGATTTGCTCAGGGCTGGACACATGCTGCAAGAAAAATTAGAGCCCCTGCTGCATTCAGGGACAGGAAAAGGTGGAATTCTACTTGAACAATGCACAAAAGTTCTTTAACAATTTAGCTTTCATTTAACCACTTCCCGCCCGGCCGTCATTTTGCTATAGGCCGGACGGGAAGTGGTTCAGTTATCATGACTGGGCGTCATATGACGTCCTTCAGGATAAAAGCCGCCGTCAGTCTGACACACCGCTACGCCGATCTTGGTAAAGAGCCTCCGACGGAGGCTCTTTACCGCGTGATCAGCCGTGTCCAATCACGGCTGATCACGATGTCAACAGGAAAAGCTGTTGATCGGAGCGGAGAAGTAATGGATTTACTTTCCCCACAAAGCAGGGAATGTAATCGATTACTTCCCCTAGTAAAAGCACCACACATAGTACACATGAACACTGGCTAGGCGCACATTTAACCCTTTGATCAGGCTAGATGTTAACCCCTTCCCAGCCAGTGTCATTAGTACAGTGACAGTGCATATATTTAACACTGATCACTGTATTAGTGTCACTGGTTCTCAAAAAGTGTCAGTTAGTGTCAGAATGTCCGCCACAATATCGGAGTCCTGCTATAAGATGTTGATCGTCACCATTACTAGTAAAAACAAAATAAATAAATAAACATAAATAAAAATATCCCACAGTTTGTAGACGCTAAAACCTTTGCGCACACCAATCAAAATACGCTTATTAGGATTTTTTACCAAAAATATTATTATTATTATTATTATTATACAGGATTTATATAGCGCCAACAGTTTGCACAGCGCTTTACAACATGAGGGCAGACAGTTCACTTAAGCCCCATACACACGGTCGGATTTTCCAATGGATTCTGTCCTATCGGACAATGTTGTCGGAAATTCCGACCGTGTGTAGGCACCATCGGACAGTTTCCATCGGATTGTCCGACGGACAAAGTTGTATCTCCTGCTGGAAAAATTTTCCGACAACAAAGTCCGATCACACCAATTCCGATCGTGTGTAGCGAATTCCGACAGACAAAGTGCCACGCATGCTCAGATCACATTACAAGACCAAAGCTATTGGCTACTAGCCTCTACGTAGTCCCGTCGTAGGCAACAAACGTCACCACGTTCAGAATGATCGGATTTTCCGACAACTTTGTCCGACCGTTGTAGGGGATCAGGGGGTGAACAGCGGGCTCAGAGACAGTCCATTAAAAATAAAAATGGCTTTTATTCAGCAAAACATCAAACAAAAAAAAAACAGACATAAGGCCAGGTAGACTTGTCTTAGCAAGCAGGTACAGCTCACAGTTCATGGCTCCAAAAAGCTACAGTCTTTACATGGTTCACAGTTCATGGCTCCAAAAAGATACAGTCTTTATATGGTTTGTTTTTAAGCTCACCCAGCAGGTACACCGTCCAGCAATGGACACTTCCACACAGCATGCGGCTGTGTCTCTTTCTCCTACACAAACAGCTCCTCTCTGACATTTTCAACACACCTGAATATATACAGGTCTGAAGGGGAAGTACCTGCCCTCTTCGATTAACCCCTTCCTAACCCTGTCCCAGGCTGACCCTCTACATATCCCCCCCCCCTGTTCCAGGCCAGGGGTCTGGACACCACTAACCCAGTGGCAGTAGACCCGGGAAAGGGCATCCGCATTTTGATGTACCTTTCCCGGTCTATGTACCACTACAAAGCTGAAGTCCTGCAGAGCAAGGAACCACCGGGTGATTCTGGAGTTTTTATCTTTATTTTGGGCCATCCACTTAAGGGGCGCATGATCTGAAACTAACTTGAAGGGTCGGCCCAACAAGTAGTAGCGGAGTGTCTCCAAAGCCCATTTTATTGCGAGACACTCCCTTTCCACAATGGAATAATTCCTCTCAGCTGGCGTGAGCTTCCAGCTCAAGTACACAACAGGGTGCTCATCCCCCCCAATCATCTGGGACAGTACTGCACCCAGACCCAATTTTGAGGCATCTGTTTGTACCAGGAATTCTTTTTGGAAGTCGGGAGCTACCAACACTGGTTCCTGGCACAAAGCTTGCTTCAACCGGCAGAACGATGCTTCTGCTTCTGCACTCCACTGAACAACAGTTGCGTTCTTTCCCTTGGTGAGATCAGTCAGAGGTGCTGCTAGACTGGCAAAGTTGGGGACAAACCTCCTATAATAACCCACAATGCCAAGGAAAGAACGCACTTGTTTCTTTGTGAGTGGACGTGGCCATTTCTGAATAGCCTTCACTTTGTTTAGTTGGGGTTTAATCACACCCCTGCCTACCACATACCCCAGGTAGCGGGCCTCCTCCAACCCAACCTTGCTCTTTTCTGGGTTCACTGTGAACCCCGCACTTCGGAGGGCATCCAAGACCAACTGGACCTTTGGTAAGTGACTCTCCCAGTCCTGACTAAATATGACAATGTCATCAAGATAGGCTCCTGAAAACCCCTTATGAGGTCTTAGGACGAAGTCCATGGCCCTCTGGAAAGTGGCTGGGGCCCCATGTAACCCGAATGGCATTCGGACATACTGCCATAAGCCCTCAGGTGTGGCAAATGCAGTTTTTTCTTTAGCCTCTGGGGAAAGCGGGATCTGCCAATATCCCTTGGTCAAGTCAAGAGTGGTGATGTACCGGGCCGGTCCTAATCTCTCGATTAACTCATCGACCCGGGGCATGGGATACGCGTCTGGCTTGGAGACTTCGTTTAACTTGCGAAAGTCATTGCAGAACCGCCAGGTTCCATTCGGCTTGGGTACAAGGACTATAGGGCTGGACCAGCTACTTGAAGACTCCTCAATAACCCCAAGGTCCAACATACTCTTAAGCTCGGCCGAGACAATATTCCGGCGAGCTTCGGGTATGCGGTAGGGTTTGAGGTTTACTCGAACGCCAGGGTCTGTAATGACATTATGTTCAATTACCGAGGTTAGGCCCGGTAGATTTGAAAAAATGTCTCGATTCCTCTGCAAAAACTCCCAGGATTCCTGTTTTTGAGAAGGGGAGAGAGCCTCTGCAATCCCTACCTTCTTAATCTGAGCATCATGGTCTTCTGGGACTTTCAGACTGACTGTCAAAACCTGTCTATCTTTCCATGGTTTGATCAAATTGATGTGGTAAATCTGGTAGGGCTTACGTTTGGTGGGCTGATGGACTTTATAGTTGACCTTGCCCACCCTCTCACCTATCTCAAAGGGTCCTTGCCACTTGGCGAGAAACTTACTCTCGACGGTAGGCACTAAGACCAGCACCCGATCCCCAGGTTTAAACTCTCTAATCTTGGCAGATCGGTTGTATACACGACTCTGGGCGTTTTGCGCAGCCTGCAAATGTTCCCGTACTATGGGCATAACTTTTGTTATTCGGTCCTGCATTTGAGACACATGTTCTACCACACTCCGATACGGGGAAGCTTCCTGTTCCCACGTCTCTTTCATTATATCCAGTAGTCCACGGGGGTGTCTCCCATAAACCAGCTCAAAGGGGGAGAATCCCGTGGAGGCCTGGGGTACCTCTCTTATGGCAAACAACAAGGGAGGCAACAAGCAATCCCAATCTCGACCATCCTCCTCAACTGCTTTCTTTAGCATTCTCTTTAAGGTTTTGTTGAACTGCTCCACTAACCCATCAGTTTGTGGGTGATACACTGAAGTCCGCAAGTGTTTAATCTTAAACAGGTTACAGAGTTCCTTCATCACTTTTGACATGAAAGGGGTACCTTGGTCTGTCAAGATCTCGGATGGGAGCCCTGTTCTCATGAACATCTGAAACAACTCCCGTGCGATGACCTTGGACGAGCAGTTTCTTAAAGGGACCGCTTCCGGATACCTGGTGGCATAGTCAAGGACAACTAAAATGTATTGGTGTCCCCTAGCTGACTTTGGTAAGGGGCCCACCAAGTCCATGGCTATGCGATCAAAGGGAACCTCGATAATTGGAAGCGGTACCAGTGGACTGCGAAAATGGGGTGTTGGAGCGGTTCTTTGACAGGTAGGGCAGGACTCACAGTAGTCCTTAATTTCTCGATAGACACCGGGCCAATAGAAACGCTGTAAAACCCGTTCCTGACTTTTAGCCGCTCCAAGGTGACCCCCAAGTACATGACTATGAGCCAAATGCAACACCCTAGACCTAAAAGGTTTGGGCACCACCAGTTGTTCCAACACTTCTTGATTGACCTTAGTTACTCGGTACAACAAGTCATGATTCACAGCAAAATGGGGGAACTTCACGTCTGCCCCAGGGTGCTGTGGTTCACCATTTAAGACCGTGGCCTGTTCCCTGGCGGGGATCAAAGTGGGGTCCCTCATCTGAGCACTAAGGAAATCTTCCCGGGAGCCCCCAAGATCTGACATATCTGGCTCAGAGGAGGTACTTTCCACTTCCAATCCCGCAAACACCTCCAGGGGACCGGGCTCACTTCCTGCAGGTTCAGCAACCTGGTACTGATCCTTAGTAACATCCTCCTGCAATACAGTTTTATTTACCACCTCTGTGGATTCTTGGTTTTTGGGGGAAACCCCCGTACCTTTGAGCTTTTGCTCATACAAGTCCCAAAACATGGGGCAGTCTCGCCCGATTAGTAAATCATGAGGTAATCCCGGGACCACCCCCACTTTTAGTGTAGCCGTTCCTGCTGGTGTACACAGGGTCACACAGGCCACCGGATAGTTTTTAACATCACCATGCACACAGATGACCCCAACCTGTTCCCTTGGTACCAGCTTTCTTGGCAACCCGTCCGATCGGAGCAGGGTAACGACACTCCCAGAGTCAAGGAGCGCTACCACCTCCTGTCCATTGACCCGCACCACACACTCATGCGGATTTAGGTTGGTTGCAGCACATAATGCATGGACATACATGGAGCGACGGCGACCCATGTCGCACTCCATTGGTTCTTCCCGACTTGGGCACTGGGCCGCCAGATGACCCAGTTGATGGCAGGACCAACAGCGAACCTCACGGAGTTCCCCCTGTCGGTTCCCTGGAAGCTTAGGTCCTGATGTGCTCCTGGTAGTTGTATTATCCCTCCGAGCAGCCACTATGCGATCACCGGGAAGCCCACTGGTGCTGGAACGCACTTCTTTGAAACGGGCCAGCTCTCTTGTGACAGAGGGACTCTCCTGGAACTTTTCCGCACAACTGTAGCGCTCAACAGCTGTAGCCATCTCATCCAGGGACTGAGGCTCGGACTGAGCCACCCATCGGTGGAGGTCCCTAGGTAATCCATGCAGGAAACGATCGAGTGCGACTCTTTCCACAATCTGAGTGGGTGTCTTTTCCTCAGGTTTCAGCCAATCTTGCAACAAGTGCATCAGGTGGTAGAGCTGCGCACGGGCAGGCTTAGCCTTGTCAAAGCGCCAGCCATGGACTCGGTTCGCCCTTAAAGTGACAGTCACTCCTATCCTTGCTAGGATTTCTGCTTTCAGCAGCTTATAATCACGTGCAGCTTCAGGGGCCAAGTCACAGTACGCTTGTTGGGGGTCTGCGGTCAGGAAAGGAGCCAGTACATCTGCCCAGTCTTTATCAGGCAGACCTTCCCTTGCTGCAACCCGCTCAAACATAGCCAAGTATGCTTCCACATTATCCAAGGCCGTCATCTTTTGCAGGGTCCGCTGCACTGCCTTCCGGGGGTTACTCTTTACAGCTGGGTCACCTTTCATCATTTCAGCCTGCTGGGTCACCGCCTTTTGTAATCCCGCTATCTGTTCACTCAGTAAGCGATTTGTTTCCTGTTGCACAGCGACTGTCTGCACCAGGATCTGCTCCTGCCGAGCCTGTGCTTGTACCAGGGCTTGCTGGGCCTCCTGATGGCGGGCCTGCGCTTGTGTATTGGCCAGTACCAGCTGCTTAACCACATCCTCCATGGTTTGTTCAAAAGTTTTCACTGTCTGTGCGGCTTTAACCCAGGACATGGGATTAGACTGGACCCCTCAAACTGCCCGATGCATGCTCCACCAATTGTAGGGGATCAGGGGGTGAACAGCGGGCTCAGAGACAGTCCATTAAAAATAAAAATGGCTTTTATTCAGCAAAACATCAAACAAAAAAAACAGACATAAGGCCAGGTAGACTTGTCTTAGCAAGCAGGTACAGCTCACAGTTCATGGCTCCAAAAAGATACAGTCTTTATATGGTTTGTTTTTAAGCTCACCCAGCAGGTACACCGTCCAGCAATGGACACTTCCACACAGCATGCGGCTGTGTCTCTTTCTCCTACACAAACAGCTCCTCTCTGACATTTTCAACACACCTGAATATAAGCAGGTCTGAAGGGGAAGTACCTGCCCTCTTCGATTAACCCCTTCCTAACCCTGCCCCAGGCTGACCCTCTACACCGTGTGTATGCAACACCAGTGTCGGACTAAATCCGTCGGACCAAATCCGATGGATTTGGTGGTCGGATTTTCCGACCGTGTGTATGGGGCTTTACAATACAAATCAATACAGGAGGGACCAGAGGGCCCTTCTCCTTAGAACTTACAATCTAGAAGATGTAGCAGAATACATATTGGCCTAAATTTATGAAGGAACTTGAAATTTTCAATTTATTTATTGGATATGTTTCATAGCAGAAAGTAAAAAATATTGTTTTGTTTTTTTCAATTGCTGGTCTTTTTTTATAGCGCAAAAAATAAAAAACGCAGAGGTGATCAAATGCCGCCAAAAGAAAGCTCTATTTGTGGGAAAATAGGACATCAATTTTATTTGTGTACAGAATCGCACGACCGCGCAATTGTTAGTTAATGTAACGCAGGGCTGTATGGCAAAAAATTGTCTGCTCCTCAAAGGGGGTAAATCTTCCGGAGGTCAAGTGGTAAATGGACTGTGTTTCTGCAAAACGGAAAACACACTGCAAAGCGCATAGGTGTGAACCTAGCCTTATACATTCTAGTCTCCTATTAATTGCTCAACTGACTTGGTGGGAAAAATTCCCTGCCGGATCCAAGATGTTAGTGGTTCTCCTTGTAAAGGGTACAAATTTGGAAGTGGAAGGTTCATACATGTGCCAGGCTTTACCATAGATGCAATGTGTGAGGATCTACTGCAATTACCTGGGAACAGATGGTTTGTAGAGGGTACTAGGGGAGTATGGAGCAAGACTTGAAGTTTAGGAGTTCCATGCCATTGATTCATAAAGCACTTGGGGTCCATTCACATCTTTATGTAACATATTGCTGCATTACAGTTACGTACATTCGTCCCAATGCACTATGGCAATGCACCTGTTTGCAGCATGGAAAAACGCAAGGCAACACAAAGTAGTGCCTTGCATTTGAAAAAGTAGGTTACATCTGATTTTTAGCACATTAACCACTTCAGCCCCGGAAGATTTTACCCCCTTCCTGACCAAAGTATTTTTTTGCGATTCGGCACTGCGTCGCTTTAGCTGACAATTGCGCGGTCGTGCGACGTTGTACCCAAACAAAATTGATGTCCTTTTTTCCCACAAATAGAGCGTTCTTTTGGTGGTATTTGATCACCTGTGGTTTTAATATCTGCAATATTTTTTTTACTTTTTGCTATAATAAATATTCCCCAAAAATATATTAAAAAAAAAAATTTCTTTCTCAGTTTAGGCTGATACGTATTCTTCTACATATTTTTGGTAAAAAAAAATTGCAATAGGCGTATATTGATTGGTTTGTGCAAAAGTTATAGTGTCTACAAAATAGGGGATAGATTTATAGCATTTTTATTATTTTTAAATTTGTTTTAGTAATGGCAGTGATCTACCATTTTTATCGTGACTGTGACATTATGGCGGACACATCGGACACTTTTGTCACTATTTTGGGACCATTGTCATTTATACAGCGACCAGTGCTATAAAAATGCACTGATTACTGTGTAAATTACACTGGCCGGGAAGGGGTTAAACACTAGGGGGCAATCAAGGGGTTAAGTGTGCCCTAGGGAGGTGTTCTAACTGTAGGGGGGGATGGGCTACCACTGTCATGACAGCGATCACTGCTCCCGATGACCGGGAGCAGTGGATCTCTGTCATGTCACTAGGCAGAACAGGGAAATGCCTTGTTTAGAAAGGCATCTCCCCGTTCTGCCTCTCCACACCGCAATCGTTGGCCGCCAGCAAACAACGAGTTCCGGGACCAGCGGGCGCGCTCGTGCGGCGGGCGCGGGCGTGCCCGATAAGCGGCAAATTCAAAGGGGTGTACAGGTTTGCCTGCATGTACCATTCTGCCGACGTACATCTGTGTGCGGCGTTCGGCAAGCAGTTAAAGAGTAACTCCACTTTTGTTGATTGAAAAAAACATTCCTCTCTGAGTGATCTACAGTAAGTACTATATATATATATATATATATATATATATATATATATATTTTTTTTTTTTTTTTTTTTAAAGAATTGCCTTTAATATCACTTTAATCACCAAACCACACATTTAAGGCCTATTCGCACTTTACTGCCGTCAGTTTATTTTAAATTAATAAACAACACAGGCATGAATAATGCATAATTTTCCTGTTGGGATTAATAAAGTATTCTGAATCTGAATAGACATCATCAATTTTTTTCAATGCAGTGTGTCACAACCCATGACATGTGTGCGGGTGTGTGTACCACTGCTGTATTAGTGTGCCATTCAAAATGTGCTGCAGTAATGTGCTCTGATTAGGTAATGAATCTATCTATCCGCACAGCATACCTCGGTCACGTGATTTTAATTATGTTCTTTGTTATATGTGGTCATTTTATTTCTGGAATCCCAAAGAGCAACAAGTATTTTACATTAATAGCCTATCAAGATGAAAACTGAGCAATATTCAGCTCTTTGCTGTTATATTACATAGTACTTGACTGCCACCTGCTGTTCATTATGATCATTGCTGGATAACACAAGATGTAGCCAATAACAGGTGCAAAACTGTTTGAACGTGTACGAATCTAAAAATCCTAAAACAGTAGCTGTATCAGAAACCTAAAACAATAACTGCTCTTTAAAATAGGCAGTAATCCTTACCGCCCTCTGAAAAGCAATTCATATAAGGGTGGGCTCTAACGCCCATATGCCGCACATATGCAATGTTGGGTGGGCAACATTTACCGTATTCATCGGCATATAACACCCCAAGTTTAGGAGGGAATTTTAAGGAAAAAAACTTTTAGGAGGGAAGTTTAAGGAAAAAAACTTACATTTAAATGCCCATCAATGCAGCTTTATCAGTGTCCATCTGCAACTTTGTCATTGCAGCCTTGCCTGAGTGTCATTTGCAGACTTGGCGTTTAAAAATGGCGCCGCCGAGATACAGAGCCGGATGTCCTGTGTATCTCGGCGGCGCTCGATAGCTCTCGGCCGTTCTCGGCGGCTTTCGGTGACTTTCGGCTGTTCTCTGCGGCTTTCGGGGTCTTTCGGCTGTTCTCGGAAGCTCACGCGGGACTGCGGCAGCCGCCGAGAGCAACCGAAAGCCACCGAGAACGGGCGAAAGCGTCCGAAAGCCGGCGAGAGCAGCCGAAAGCCCCTGAGAACGGCCGAGAGGCTCACAATCGGCGGGGGATCGTTTTCCCCTGATTTTAAGGGGAAAAAAGTGCGTGTTATACGCGATAAATACGGTACGTTCTGACAGCACACTCACTGCACGCCAACAGCACAAGGACAGTTCTACAAGGACAGTTGTACTCAGAACGGTTTAAAGGAATGACGGGGCAAGCAGGAAGGGGTTAAAGAGGTCTAAACTCTTATGTGAGCTTTAACACGTTCATGTATTTTCAAAAGTTCTTTTCAATCTTCTTAATGCTGAATTTCAGGTATGGATATCTTGCATAGTTACGTTGGTCCAGCTTGGACCAATTTATGCCCGCCGGCTTTCACACTGGAGTGAATGGGGCCGGATTTTTTTCAGGCGGTATACAGGCGCTATTTTTAGCGCTGTACCGCCTGAAAAACGCCCCAGTGTGAAAGGGGCCTTACACTCTCTTTAGACTGGGTTCACACCATTGCGAATTGGATGCAGGTATTCCACAGATCTCCGCTGCAGGTCCGGTGCGTTTTGCACAAAAATGTGTGCACCTTTTGGTCCGTTTCCAGTCCGAATTCAGCCCACAATTCAGGCTGAAATCGGACCTGCAACGGTGAACCTGCTGTGAGCCGCATGCGGCTCATATGTGATCCGAGCCGTAGAAGACTTTCCTGACGCCTTCATGGCAGCACACACTAGGTTGTGGCTCCACCCCCACAACCTGACAGGATTGGTTTAACTATAAATTTGAAGGGGAGACCCCCGCTGCATTTTCTTTTTTATCCTCACCTGACAGGTTGGACAAACAGGTTTCTCCTATTTACAGATGAATAAGCCTCTTACGCAATCGCCCCAGCAGGTTCAAGCCTCTCCTGTTTGGAAGTCCCTCCTGTACAGTCTCTAAAGGAGCTTCTATGGAGGGAACCCCCATTCTGGTGGTCTCAGGGGGCGACTGGATTCTGGCAAGTAACAAGCTTTAAAGAAGCTTTTTTATTTTGCAGTGGGCTCCCTTATTCTATCCCCTCTGTTTCCCATATTTTCCTCCTTTTAAGTTAGGCAAAAGAAAAATGTATTTTAAAATGCACCGTTTCTTACTCTGGGCTTGCTGGCCCTTGCTGTCCTCCAATCATGGCCGCCGTTCCTCCCTCAATGTGCCTGCATGGGGCCAGGTAAACACCGCTGTATTGCCTGTGTACTGTGCCCTAATCCAAGATGGCGCTGGAACACTCAGGACGCTTCTGCGCATGCGCAAAAGCGTCATTCGGGCGCCGCAATGGCGCCATTTTTAAATAATGATTTTTTTTCCCCTGTATCCCTTGTGCATGCAAACTGGAGGAAAGGAACAGCTGCCGCATACCAAAAGGCTTCAAACTAAGTCCCTGTGGGGCCCTACTATTTCTATATTGACAGCTTAGATATGCTAATATTAAAATAAATAAAAATAAAAATAAATTTAATTAATTAATTAAATAAATAATAAATGTTAAAAAAATAAAAATAAAAAATAAATACATAAAAAATTATATATAGATATGCGTTTATTTCTCTCTTATTCCCAGACTGCCCTTTCACCCTTTTTCCCTATGGAGTCCACTGCCCGCACAGACCATCATCATCAGACTAGGTAAGAGGCTGCACAGAGAGGGGTAAGTATTGAAGGGGAGAAAAAAGAGTGCCAGACCGCTAAATGCTGCATTTTCTTGGCAGCCCTACGGGATCAAGAGCCGCAAGCTCCAGGCATGGGAGAAGGTCCAGCCGTACTTCTAGCAGGAGGTCCCGCAGGAGCCGCTCAAGGTCGCCCTCTCGCCACCGAAGGTATAGTCATTCACGCCACAGCCATTCACGCCACCACGGCTCCCGCCGTAGTCGGTCATACCGCAGGCGATCTCCTTCACCACATCGCCAGAGCCGCCATACCCGACCTGCAGCTAACGCTTGCTGGGTTTGCGGCGCACCAGCACTGCCACATAAACTCGCATGCCGATCATGCTTCAATGAAGCTACAAAAGAAAAGGAGTCAGACGCAAGGATGGCTACAGACCT
>CM053030.1:79085815-79186275 GCA_028564925.1 Lithobates sylvaticus | reverse complement strand
TTTTATCTTATGTTATCTTTTATTGGGCTTTTAATTATTATTTTTTTTTTAAAGGCTATGCTTTGTTTGAAATTTTTATTTTACTCACTGATACATTGACTTATTGACCTACATTATTTCTCAGTCACTGATGTAGAAGAGCATAAAGATCAATGAAGTCAGAGAAAAGTTACAATTCCTTATTTGCATATTTCCAATTATTATTTTTGTTTTTAACTGTAGACATTTATATACTTCTGGCAGTTTATGCTGGGCTTTAAATGCTGTACATTCACATCAGTTCCTGCTCTCAAGGAGCTTATAATGTAAGGTCCCTATGAATACACACACACTACTAAAGCTGGTTTAGACATAAGCCAATTAACTCACCAGATTTTTCGAGAAAGACAGGTCATCAATAGCTACCTACATGTTCCTCTTGCATCATTTTTTCTTTAACAACATTATTGAACTTTTTTTTGTAATCTCTAAAATAATTACTTTATTCCCTACACTAAACAGGTACATCAATATCATTCTATTTTCCATGTAACATTTTATAAATATTTGATAAAGTATTATGCAGATTCCTGCAGGAGATTTGTAGATAAGATCTTAAACTGAAGTGCTCAGAATCTCTAGTTTTTCAGATCATGTTGATAATATATACAAAATCATTTATTTTCTTTCAAGTACTCAGGGAATAATAATCTCTTAGCAGTCACTTCACTAATTCCTATCAGATTATATAAGTTATTTAATTTCTCAGATCCAAATATTGACGGCTTTTTAAAGAGCTACTAAAAAGGCTTGACTTTTACATCAAATTATGTTCTTGTTTTAATTTGCAAGATTAAATTGACATAATTACCACTAACCCCGGGGATCTTTATTACTTAAGGCAGAACTGCAGTCAAGCAACTAAATGTACAGTTAAAATAAATATATGAAATGTGTAACCACTGCCATACTCTGATAAAACATATAAAAATATAATAAAGTCTTTCAGCAGGTACCTGAAATAAAAGAAAGCCTAGACTACAATATCTACCTTTATTTCCGGAACTGTGCCACGCAAAATTTACCACACAATATGCTTAGTCTTCTGGGTTGAATGATGCCCAGCATCATTTAACTTGGAATGCCGAGAGCATACAGTAAGTGCAGCACATCATGGACCCTCCCTCTGAGGACACATCACCATGGCATCCCTCATTCACAGTGTATTTATGCAAAGAGTGAAGCTTATGTCACCATGTACAGTAGCAGGGGGTTACTGCCCTGTTAGTTTGTCTCACCTTTCTGGGTATTAAAGGGATACTAAAGTCTTATTTTTTAAGTCTTTTTTTCTATAAAAATAACAAACATGTCATACTTGCCTTCTCTGTGTAGTGGTTTTGCACAGAGCAGCCCAGATCCTTCTCTTCTTGGGTCCCCGCCGGTGATCCTGGCCTCTCCCTCCTGCTGAGTGCTCCCACAGCAAGCAGCTTGCTATGGGGGCACCCGAGCCAAGCCGCTGCTCTGTGTGTCCATTCAGACACCGAGCCACGGCCTGGCCCCACCCCCTCTCTCTCCTCATTGGCTCACTGATTTTGTTTGACAGCAGCAGGAGCCAAAGGTGTCCATTGCTGTGTCTCAGCTAATCAGGAGGGAGAGTCCCAGACTTCATGGCTCTCTTGCAACATTGCTGGATTGAGAGGGAGCTCAGGTAAGTATTAGGGGGCTGAGGGGGGCTGCTGCACACAACAGTTTTTTTTATCTTAGTTTAAAGAATGCATTAAGATAAAAAAAAAACTTCTGTAGTTACCATCACTTTAAGTCCCCTGTGTTTCTTGGGGAGGGGCCTTCCTATGTTGTATATACAGTAGGGGTTGGGAAGAGGTAGGTTAGTTGTCCATTGAAGAGATTACTGAGAAAAATGGAAGAGTAGACACATGCAGTCTTTCCCCTTTTGGGATAAGTGGATGGGCCTCAGGCCTGAGGTATGGGAAAGGGGAACATGTGTTTTTTTTTGGTTTGTTTTTTTAGGGACAATCACCTTCGCACTGCATTGTGAACACCACAGTGCCCCTCCCCAAGTTAATAATAATAATAGTAATATTAACAGCCATATTTTGGTAAATTCTTTCATATTTTTGAACTTGCATATTTACAAATTCTATGTTTTTAGACTTTGGACTAATAAGACCTAAATTGACATTTAATCTTTAAACCATTTAAATGTTCATTGGGGCTTTGTGAGACAGATAGGCACCGCCAATACCTGAGGAGAGAAAATTTAGCAACCAGTTAGGTGATGGAGAGTCTGTCAATGGTTGTGTCTGGGAAGGTTCCCCAGGTGCACACTCCCGTCATCTGGGTCAATGTCCCTGTGGGCCTCAGGTGTTGAACAGGATCCCCTATGGACTAAACCTGGAACCACTTGGAAGTTGAGGTGCCCTCTTACAATCACATCAGTGATATTCTCAGCATCATTGAGGACTGTCCTCTAGGAGAAGATCCAAAGAGGAAGAGGACCCTGCACATCACATGACCAGCTGGAACACATCTAAAAATGGAATGTATATAGGCTCATACACACGGGGGTTAAAAAAAACATTGCATTTACAGGCATGCATATGTTACAATCAAGTGCTTGTGGACTCTTGCACTGTATTGATTTATCCTTGTGCGTGTTCTTTGGTTTTTAGTACATCATATACAGTAATTAGTTAACAACAGAGTCAAAGTTTGGTGACAACATTCAGAATCTTTAGCACTACAGCTTTCTGTGTCATTGCCTTACCAACATAATGCTCAATGGACTATGTAGGAGCCTTTTGAGGTCCTCGTTGTGCACACCATCTCCTATAAGCTACATAATCACTTTCCATCCTGAAACAAATTAAAATGATAGCATTGTTCACCTCTATGTCTGAATTAGCATCTGCAGTCTCTTCCCAGATGTGAAATTCTGCACTGACCACAGTGACAACAGTTTTTAAAAAGACAGCAGTGGGATTTGTGGGGAAAATGGGTGTAGCCTCCTCTATATATACCACAGCTCCTCATGATGGGTTCTTCTTCCAGTAGATACTCTGAATTTAACCCTTACTTCTGATATGCTGGAAATTTAGGAAGCTAATACAAAGTTATATTAAAGATATATATATACTAGAAGAATTTAAAGATACTTGGTTTAAGGATTTTTTTATTTAATGTGTTGAGAGTTCCATCTTAAAGAAGATCCAAGTATGAAAAAAGGAATTTACCCTGTGTCTCCCTCCCTAATAACAGCAGCCCTTTCCTCATAATCAGGGCTCAAGTCCTGCGGGAACGCATGGGAACGGAGTTCCTGTACTTTTTCCACAACAGGAACTCGGTTCCCATTAGCAGCTGTGTCCTGCAAGACTTTGAAGTATGCGAGCTGTGTGGCAGGTGCTACACCAGCAGCTGCCGACACAGCTCGCAATAGTAAGTGCCGCACACCTGACCATTCAGGCATTGCCAGTAGGGGGCCCTATGACAGCTTCCGCTTCGATCTACCTGTCAATCACAGCTAGCTGACGGGTAGATCAGGTCCCTTCTGCTAAGAGATTGTATTTAGTCAGACCTCTCGTGATGCCCTCCTCCCCGCCGGCCCCTCCTGATTTTCTGTCTCCTCACCCCCCCCCCCCCCCCCCCCAGTTTCCTGCATACTTGCTCCGTGTGTCCCGCTGAATCCCCCCCTCCTCTATCTTCAGTGCCATATGATGAGAGAACCCAGAGGAGGAGCACAGCTATTCTGCTCACAGGACATGCAGGGAGAGAGGTGAGCTGAGGGAGGAACATCCGTTTGGGGTGGTAAGCTGAGCACAGTACCTGGCAAAGTTTAATGCCAGGAGGGAAGTTTATGTGGAAATATGTGAAGGGCTGGAATAGCAGCGAGTGTGTGTTGGAGCCCTGCAGAGTTTGCAGCCCCCCAAGCTAACATACATCTCCTAAGCAGGAACACATCACTATCTCCCCAAGCATTCTGTCCAGATAATGTGCAGTTAATTTATGACCTTTCCGCTTGACCCTGTGTTATCCAAACTCTGTTCAATGAAAAGTGTAAACTCACCACAGAAACATTCTATATACAAAATAAAATTCCCCAATAAAGATCAGAACATGATGTTCACATTTGCATGGAAGCACAATTGAATGAATGCTGATTATTCAGAGAATTACCGTATTTATGTTTATTGAGGATTTTTTATTTTTTTTATGTACTAACAGTTAAGCTTTATACACATAATACGAAAATTGGATGAAAAATACCACTTTTGAAGCGTTCTTGCATATGAGCGTATCATTTTTTTTTTTTTGGTGGGTGAGTGGATCTTGGGTGGGAGTTCCCACACTTTTTTCCCCAGGACTTGACCCCTGCCACACTATACTACGATAGTCCTTGTAGGTGACCAGTTACTCAGTATTAAGGGACCCACTATAGAGACTGGTCGCCAGAAGAAGAACAAGTAAAGTGATCCATGTACTGTAGATGGATTACTCATGAACAAGCCTTCACACACACAGAAACATGATCTCCCATTGCCTGGACTTGAAGAAGTATCTAGTCAGTATGGTGATGGTGACCAGGATTGACCAGCTTTGCCCAACCTTTTAAGACTTCCCTCTGAAAATTTGCTGGACTACAAAATCCTCTAAACCAAGTTAACACGCAGCTGCTTGTGTGCATTATGAAGGTGCTGTGCATTTATCTTTTTCTTCTTTTTGTTTTGTAACTTTATTGAAATGTCACAAAATGACAATGCACTGCAGCTCATTGCGATTTTGTGCATTGCAACATGCTGTGCTGTGTATTAATTTGTCATGTGCTACTTTTTTCAGTACACATCACCGCAGCATGGTTAGATAAGAGAACAAAATGCAAAATGCCTTGTCTTTGCAATGGAACTGCATTGGGCAAGGCATATAGTGTGCATGGGCCCTAAAATGTTACCATGGCTTTTTAAATTATATAATTTTAATGAAATTATTTAAAAGAAGCATGTAAAATGCCAAATGTTTACAGTATATTTTCAAAGTCTTTAAAAAAAGACATTACAATAGCCTTTAAGACAGTATTATGTGACGGTCACACACTGTATACCGTAAAACCTTGGATTGCGAGCATAATTCGTTCCAGAAACATGATTGTAATCCAAAGTACTCGTATATCAATAATGGAAACTCAGATGTTCCACAACCATTTATTCATAAGTCCTTCAGTTTATATTTCTTATAAAGATTCTAACGGCTAGACATGGCGGCGTGAAGACGCAGGGATACTGAGCTCCGAGGCCACCACGGCTAGCCGAGGCTCTGTGCCATCATTACCCCACACAACGCCAGGACACGGTACTCCCCGCAGAGTTCACAGAGGACCAAAATCCACCACCATACAGCGCTATCTGACACCCCGTACACCCCATACGAGATCGGCATCCCGGGGGAACATGGCGCCTACAAACTCCACGAGGGAGGGCTCTGCTCCTACCTCCTCCAGCGCTGAATACACGGTAAGACAACCGCTCGTCTCAGAGCCTCAAATGCCCTCCTCACTTCCACCTTCTCTGAGCTCCCTGCAGTATTCAGGGAGGATCGTTCCCTCAGCCCCACTATAGACAGCCAGCACTCACTGGCTCCCGCAGCTACCTCCACCTCACAAGAGCCCCGCTCAGTGCTGTCTCCCTCAGAGATGTTGGACATTTTTCTCTCTCTCCCTACTAAAAGGAACATGGAAACATTTGCAGCCCGGCTGGAAACATCTCTCTGACGTGATATCCAAAAGGTGAAACAATCTGTATCTGCCCTGGAATCCAAGGTGACCACCTTATCTACAGAAAGAAATCAAAATCCTGCGAGCCTCAATGTACCCTTATGCCTGATGAATACCACTACTCAGCTGCATGCGTTAAACACGTCTCATAAATTTGTGCAAATGGCAAAAAAACTATAAATTTAAAATTTTACGCTGTGCTAAAGCGTGCTACACCATGTAAGCCTGTATCATAGTCTATCAAATTCATATACACCTACAGAGACATGTAAATATAAAAATAAAAATATATAGATATAAATATAAAATATAGAATATAGATATATATAGTGGCGGAATTATAGGGGTCGCCGAGATCGCCATGGCTACCGTGCCCCTTGCTGCAGGGGGCCTTTGAGGGCCCCCTGTACTCTTTGATAGGAGGGGAGGCTAAGAGGAGCTCCCCGATCGTCAGCCGAACTGTAATCGGCACTGCGTCCTCACATACCTAAAGTGAAAGCAGTGTGTGCTGTGTTGTGCTCTTTGTCTCCCCCTACAGTGCAGTACCGGCAGGAAGAAGGTAAATGTCTTATGTTTTTTTTATAAGACTATCTACTGTCTTTATGTGTGTTTATATGTGTGTGCATGCATGTGTGTGGGGGTGTGTATGCATGTGTGTGTGGGGGGGGTGCATGTGTGTGGGGATGTGCATGCGTGTGTGTGTGTGGGGGGGTGCATGTGTGTGTTTGTGCATGCATGTGTGTGTGGGGGTGCATGTGTGTGCATGCATGTGTGTGGGGGGGCATGCATGTGTGTGGGGGGGTGCATGCATGTGTGCGGGTGGGGGGTGTGCATGCATGCATGTGTGTGTGGGGGTGCGCATGCATATGTGTGTGGGTTTGCATGCATGTGTGTGGGTGTGCGAGTGGGCGGTGGGGATTCACAGTGGCAGCATTTGACACACTGGCAGCATTTAATGGGCACACCGGTAGCATTTGATGGGCACAGTGGCGGCATTTGATGGGCACAGTGGCAGCATTTGATGGGCACAGTGGCGGCATTTAATGGGCACACTGGCGGCAATTGGTGGCACAGCGGCAGCGTTTGATGAGCACAGCGGCAGCGTTTGATGGGCACAGTGGCAGCATTTGATGGGCACAGTGGCAGCATTTGATGCTACAATGGTGGCGTTTGATGGTACAGTGGCTGCAATTGATGGGCACAGTGACGACATTTGATGGTACAGTGGTGGCGTTTGATGGTACAGTGGCTGCAATTGATGGGCACAGTGGCGACATTTGATGGTACAGTGGCTGCAATTGATGTTTTTATTTCTGAATTTTTCAGTTTGCTTGCGCCCCCCTAAAAATTTTTGAGCACCAGCTGTCACTTGTTTATATGTGCATTTATATATATATATATATATATATATATATATATATATATATATATATATACATATAGTGTGTGTGTGTGTGTGTGTGTGTGTGTGTGTGTTTTTATATAAAAATGAAGAAATCGGTTCCTTTATATGCAGCCACCCACTTGTGACTGGGCCCTGGTATTCCAACATCGGGCTCGGAGTAAAGAGCTTTGTTCGGAGGTCGGGGGGGGGGGGGGGGGGGGCGCCTCCGTGGTTTCTTGCATCGGGGCCCTGAGGGTTCTAGTTACGCCACTGTATACAACTGATAATAACACTGTAAAAAAATCCAAATAATTAATAAAGTGCTCCTGTGACTCTGAGTGATCTGTGTTACTAGTATTGCCCAATAGGGGTATGGAAAATCCTAATTTCCAGAAAAGTGCTTCTGTGGCAAACAATTAATAAATAATAATGTGACAATCTTATTGGAAAAACGTGACAATCTTATTGAAAAAATTTGCTGAAAGTGCATATGCATAAATAAATTCCAAAAGCATGTTTCTGTGCCACAGTCCTTATTGAAACAATTTTAAATCAATCCTATAAAGCCCCATACACACGGTCGGACAATCCGCGGACCAGGTCCGTCGGATCATGTCCGTCGTACTTTGTCCGATGTTGGTTTTGCGTACACACGGTCGGACAAAGTTGTCGGAAAATCCGATCATTCTGAACGTGGTGACGTTTGTTGCCTACGACGGGACAACGTAGAGGCTAGTAGCCAATAGCTTTGGTCTTTTAATGTGATCTGAGCATGCGTAGCACTTTGTCCGGTCGGACAACCGTACACACGATCGGGTTTGGTGTGATCGGACCGGGTTGACGGCAAATCTTTCCAGCAGGAGATAAGACTTTGTCCGTCGGACAAACCGACGAACACTGTCCGATGGTGCATACACACGGTCTGATTTTTCAACAACATTGTCCGATCGGACAGAATCCATGAAAAAGTCCGACCGTGTGTATGGGGCTTTAGTCGTTTATGAAAATCCTGTTGACAGAACGTATTTGAAGTGCATATGAGTAATATCCAGTAATGCTATTATTGGCATGCTCCTATATCCATTTGTGCTGCAGATCATGCATTGGTGCAATCCGGTGACCCCCTAGGTAATGTGTGCTCACCTTAGGGCGTGTGAATCAGCTGTTAAGCTTAGTCAAAACATGCATTTGAACCACTTCAGGGTTCTATGCTGGTTGCTGGTTGCTGGTTGCTGGTTGCTGGTTTCTGGGTTCCTAATGCAGTATCTCGAGGGTATATGAGAGAGAAAACTCGATGGTGTGATATTGTTTTAAAAAAGTTTTTTAAACAAATGAAATACACTCCCCTGATGGGGTACTCACATGTGCAAGGTGCGTCAGTGCACCGCTCTATGCAAGGTGTATACATACCAAATTGGTAAAAGGTATGGTATGTGTCACATCCTAGGCCGATAGAGTGCCTCTCGTTCCGTCCTGGCCCCTCCCCAATGCATGTCGATACTAGGGATGACGTATCTTCCTCAGGGGGTTTCTGATTGGATGGCCGATGTGTTTATCGCTCTTCGCCAATCAACTAAAACCACAGCCCTATTTCATAGACTATGATACAGGCTTACATGCTGTAGCACGCCTTATCTACAAAACAGGTTTCTGTCCAGCAATGCCTCACATCCTTGGAGGAAACCTGCTCTGGTTACCAACAGAAACTATCCCGCATGTGCCACCAACACGACGACCTTGAAAACCTCCACAGGAGAAATAATATCAAACTCTGCGGTATCCTTGAGGCGGTAGAAACCACTGATTTAAGTGATCAATGATCTGCTGGGGAAACCCACTTATTCATTGAACTGGACAGGGTCCACAGGGTTAACATACCAAGCCAAGGTGAACGCTCTCAACCCAGGGATGTTCTCTGTCGTGTGCATTTTTACAACCTCAAAGAAGAGATTATGTGTAGGGCTTGGAAAAGAGGCCCTTTCCAATTCAATGGAGCTCCTATACACCTTCTTTCTGACTTGTCCCGCTGGACCCTCTTTATGAGACGCCAAATAAAATCCCTGCTGGAGAAAATCCATGAGTGTGGTGGTTCGTATGTTTTGGGGATACCCCATTCAACTTTCTCATTCATCTCCATGGTGAGAGATTTTCCCACCATGAGCCAGAACAGTTTGCCTTTCTGGATGTGCCTCCTCTGGATATCCTGAACTGGTTGTCGATCGATCTACCACCGAACCCCAGACCTCTGCCTCAACGGAGAAGTCACATCTTCAAGAAACAACTCTCACCCACCCTCTGATAGTCCTTTCTCCAGAGAACTGTGATGTCAAGCTTGATCCACACCCATGACTAGGGATGAGTCCGGTGTTCGATTCGAACCCATGTTCGAATTGAACATCGGCCGTTCGTCGAAACCAAAACTTTGTTGGCCATTCGCATCAAATTCGTGTGATACGAACGGCCCACAATGCACTGCGCCAGTTGCAGTGCATTGCTGGCTGATGATTGGCCAAGCATGCACTGTGACCCCGCATGCTTGGCCAATCACAGCGCCGGCAGCGAGAGGAGAGCCATAATTGGCCACAGGCAGTATGCCTTTGACTGAAATATCTTCTACCACCATCACCTGTCACACATCCTACTCACCAGACCTCCATGACCCCTATTACAGGTATATAAAGCACATATGGGGAAATTCAGCAAAAGTTGTGCACAAACCCAATGTTGATCCCAGCTTTTAACCGACCTCCAGGACACACACACCAAAGTGAATCCAGATCGTTTTAGCACGTTCCCAGGAACAAAGCGTTTTGAAGGGAGTTGTCCGATGGTTAGTGGGAAAAATTTAAAAGAAAGGGCTTCCATAGTGAAGTATGTCACAGTTTTATTCCAAAAAAACAGATAATAACAAGATAAAGCTTAGAAATCCATGTGGAAGGAAATGCTGCGGTGTGTTCCAGCTGCGCTTCAAAAACAGCGGAGATGATGTATCACAATCAAGCACCCTAGCGGTTTCATTGGTATACACCAACGTCTTCAATGAAACCGGTTTGTTAATGTTTATGTGTTTTAGCAATCATCATCATGTTATTGATGGTTTTAATAATATATTTTTACACATTCTCAGTGTTGTTGCCAATTTAAAGTCCCATATAGGGGGTACTCAGATTTTTCATGTTTATCAGGGATGTGACAGCTCACTACATGTTCTGCTATGGTAAAAAAAAACATCTGTCCAGGTCTCACACTACAGACAGAAGAAATAAATAACCTGTGCAGTGCCATGCCAAATGCTCTATTTTTCCATATAAACAATATAAAATTTCAATATAAACAGAAAATGCTAACACAGGAATGTGAAGATTTACTGTACTATAGGCTGTGGGTACAGGGCAAGAAATTACACTGTCCGTGATTACACGAACCAATTATTATACACTTAACAGGATTTTTTTTTATCAAAGACATGTAGCAGAATACATTTTGGCTTAAATTTATGACAAAATTCGATTTTATTGGATTTCTTATAAAATAGAATAAAGAAAATATATATATTTTTCAAAATTTTTTGCTTATATCGCAAAAAATCGAGAATAAATAGCATCAAAAGAAAGCTCTATTTGTGCGAACAAAATGATAAAAATTTAATTTGGGTACAGCCTAGCATGACTGCGCAATTGTCATTGAAAATGCGAGAGCGCTGAAAGCTGAAAATTGGCCTGGGAAGGAAGGGGACGAAAGTGCCCAGTATTGATGTGGTTAACTACCTTGCCATAATACATACTTTCAATCTATCATCCAGTAGCTTGTGACTTATTTTCTGTGCATTATTAAAGAGTGGTAGCATACTAACTTTTAACTTAAACAGGTGTGTCAGTGGGGACAGAGCAGCTTAAAGAGTTGTAGCAGAACAGAGAATCCATCATATCCAGTGGCTCCTATGGGGTTAAGCACTACAGATATAAAACAGCTAAAGCCAGGAAACAGAACTGAATGCCTTTCATATGTAAGGTTGCATGTAATAAAAGTGATGTCCTGTGAATGTTATCACTTGCTTCTTGATGTGGGGGATGAACCCGACTTGGTCTTTATGGATCAGGGAAGCAAAGAGAGGGTTAAGTTGTAAGGTAAGGATTTTACCTAAAAGTTTAATATCTATCTTGAGTAAACATATATAAAAAAGGTGCAACGCTAAACACACATAAATAAAAAACAATTGAAAAATTCAAAAAATATGTCCATAAACAGTCCAATGGTGTCTTTCTAAGGTGATGACGGAGGCATACATATGCAGGTGACAACATGAAAGAAAACCTCCACCACAGATGAAATGGCCGCTCACCTCACCAAGTGGACCCTTAGATCATAAAGGGTCACTAAAGCCTTCCCACCAGGGGTTAAATGATAACGATCCACTGGAGAAATACGTCACACTTGGCAGATATGCCGGATGGATGTCAGTCAGTCCTCACGGAAAAGCTCAATCCCATATCGCCATCAATCATGTGAATGAAAAATTAAAAAAACCATAGTGTTCTCTGCTTATAAACAGTTTATTGAAAAAAAGAGATGGGAATATAAAAACTTACAAAGAGGGCACCTATATTCCGGTGCTAGGAGGGTACAGCGTATAGCAAAGTGCACAGATCGGGCTGCGGGTGATGTCACTTTCGTACGAAAGTGACATCACCCGCAGCCCGATCTGTGCACTTTGCACTTTGCTATACGCTGTACCCTCCTAGCACCGGGATATAGGTGCCCTCTTTGTAAGTTTTTATATTCCCAGCTCTTTTTTTCAATAAACTGTTTATAAGCAGAGAACACTATGGTTTTTTTTAATTTTTCATTCACATGATTGATGGCGATATGGGATTGAGCTTTTCCGTGAGGACTGACTGACATCCATCTGGCATATCTGCCAAGTGTGACGTATTTCTCCAGTGGATCGTTATCATTTAACCCCTGGTGGGAAGGCTTTAGTGACCCTTTATGATCTAAGGGTCCACTTGGTAAGGTGAGCAGCCATTTCATCTGTGGTGGAGGTTTTCTTTCACGTTGTCACCTGCATATGTATGCCTCCGTCATCACCTTAGAAAGACACCATTGGACTGTTTATGGACATATTTTTTGAATTTTTCATTTGTTTTTTTATTTATGTGTGTTTAGCGCTGCACCTTTTTTATATATGTTTCTACAGAGGGATTTTTGAAGGTTGACCCTTGGTGTTCAGCTGCTTCTAATAATTTTACATAATATTTGATATACCATTGCGCTAATTTATTTTATTATTATAATTTATACTATCTTGAGTAAAGAAATTGTTCTGTAGTTGGACCAGGTAGTGTTGTCTCAGTTGGTTTTTGGAATTGCAGTTTTTATAGCTTTAAAAGTTTCTTGTCTGAAAGAATGTTGCTCCAGGAGGCTGATAAGTAGTTTGTAAGGAACAAAACCAAGACATCAGAAAATCTTTCGTATTATGGTGCTTAAAGACCATTAGGACCTGGTCTCTTGTGAGGATTTAATAATGTTCTAGCTTGAAGGACTTTGTCTGATGTAATGGACTGTTCTAGGAGACGCTTAGGTGCTTCTGATTGCATAGGTATGAGCAGGCCCTTGGAAAGACTTTCTGCCTAGGAATAGGAAAACATGCTAGTGGCATAGTATATTTGGAAAGGTGTTCACAGAATTCTTGAAGGGCTTTTACCACGCTGATAGTGTATATGTCTCTGAAAAGTTGAGAATTGGTTAAGGGTCATGGTTGAGTGTGCAAAGTTTAGGGGAATATTAGCTTTGGCAGAATGTTTGGATCTGCATATTAGCTTTTCAGCAGATTCCAGTATTAAGAGACCTAGTTTATTGTGGGCTTTATTCAACTGAAGTCTGAAGGCTGGGATGGGATGGGCTTGAAAGTTGGAGTGAGGGGTCTGAAATTCATTTTTCAGATGCCGCAAACGTACACAACTGTCTTTATTGATCTGGGAGGAGAGTTGTATACACATATCTTGTATTACAGGTTTGTGTGCCTCATAGAGCACAGTATACTTTGGGAGAACAGTTGAATGTTGAGTGTAAATTATTTTTTGAGTGTAGCCTCAGATAATACAACCTTGAGCTAGGCATAAAAGAAAGTACCATCATCCAAATATTATATGTTGAGTGTACACATATCAAGACAAAGGGCCCATTAGAGAGAATGGAGTCACTCATGACCCATGTGGTATTAGAGATCCTATATAGAAGGGAGGATAAAGTGGTCATAACCAGGCCATGGTATTTTCACAAGACTGGTTTGATTTGGAATTCTAGTGGAAGTAATGGGGGAGAGGCATGTGGCATTAATATGGTCAATCCTGGATAAACTTTTATAAGGGTGTGAGTGGTGCACCAGACTGTATTTGATGGAATTTGAGGTGTTGGGGGAGTCTTGGGTGTTTGATGACTTCTCTAAAAAAAAAAAAAAAGGGTAAATGACCTGGTTGAAATCTCCACAGATTATAAGTGTCCCTTTCTTTTGTGAATCAACAAAAAGGTGGGAGAGAAATTAGGGGTAGGAGTGGCATTAGGGGTGTAGTATGAAACCAGCATGACCTCTGTCATGTAAAAGACCCACTAATATTAGGCATCTTTCCTCTGGACCTTTAATTTTCGATAGTAAAATGAAAGGAGCTGAATGTCAATACTCCCCTTTGCTGCATTTGGGCGCAGGTAAGAAAGACCTGAGGGTTAAGTGGGCTGAAATATTTTGGGACGGCAGAAGCAGAGTAATGTGTTTACTGGAGACAGACCATGTCTGCCTTGTGGGCTGCAAAGAATGAAAATGCTTTTTTGCTTTTGTTGGGAAAGTTTAGTCCTTTTACATTAAGAAGCAATAAATTCAAGGGGTCTATTGGTGTGGAGATAAGAGACGCAGTACATTAGCGCAATAGTGGAACCTGTGCATGATAAACTCCCAGGGAGGTGGGTAAAAGGGACAAGGGCGGGGTGAGAGGGAACAAAGAGGGAAGTGGTAGGGAGCTCAAAGATCGATCTTTAACTATGAAAATATAAACATACCTAGGAATGTTTTAGGTGTCTGGGTATTAAAACCCAGGAACAAGTTTCTCCTTTGTAAAGCTCCCAATAGGGGACGCTCTGAAGAACAAACTGGGGAGGGTAAAGTGATTCCTTCCATGGAGGGGGCAGCATTAGTCAAATAAGCAGCACAAAGGCTTAATAATAATGGTATTAGCATGAGGGGACTTGGTTGCACTGAGTGGAGTTGGGGTAATTAGCTCTTTAAATATATGGTGTGGAGTGGTGCATCAACATTGAAAATGTAGGTGAGATAATTGGCTAGATGATCTTTGTACCCATCTGATATTAAGTTTGGGCAGGTGAGATACTCACAGAACAGGGACACACCGTAAGTATTATAGTGATTTGGAGGTCTTTACACCCAGTGGGACCAGTGCACATGGAACATATTAACATATCGTTTACAACATCAAATGAAAGTAATCTATGAACAACAAATAGCAAACCCTTAGGAGAAAGAAAAGTGACTTTAAATATTTAATTTAATATAACTGGTAAGCGGAAAGCGGAAGTGCTTTGGGTTCCATCTCACTATCAATTGCCAATCAAGAATGGGTTGAAAAAAGTGTCAGGATGGTCAATGGGCACTGGTCCAAAGCGTAAGACCGACGTAGGTCATGCCATAAGTCAGAAATGTGCAAAAACAGTCCTAACAAGCCAAACTGAAGAAGAAGTGGTAGACTTATTTGGCTAGGAGCCGGGCAATAATTCTGGTGTCCACACATGAAGGTTATCTATTGGGGCTAGTTCTGGTAGAAGGAGAGAGTGAATGATGCTGGTGAGGCTGACTGTGGTGGCTGAGAGAAGAAGCATCTTGGTGCTCTTGGCAGATTGGAAAGACATAGAGCTAAGGTGAGCATCGAGGCAACATCCCAGTGGAGATCTGTTCTTGCTGTGTTCTGAAATGGAAACATTTAGGTTTTCTAACATGTTTTGCAGGTCCTCTGAGGTCTGGCTGGATATTGCTTCCTTTGAAAAGTGAAGTACAGAGTGAAGGGAGAGCCCCACCGGTGTTTCATGTGGTGTGATGGATGAGGATATCTAGCTGAAGTTTCTTTACCCCGCATTTAGATATGGTGAGCGGGCACATCAGCAAATAGTTGGTAATCATTACCCTGGAATGTGAGAGTGCTCTTCTTCCTTGTTGCTTGTAAAATCTGCTCTTTATTGCAGTAGAAATGCATCTTGGTGATAATGTCTCTCAGAGAGCCATCTGCTTGGTGTCTTATGAGAGCTCAATTTACACAATACATTTCAAGCCAGTCAAAGGGGATTGAGGGAGCACTTAGAATAGAGCAGTGACCGTTGTTTGCAGGTCAAGGCCACTCTCAGGGATGCCTCTTATTTTCAGCTTGGTTTGGTGGGAGCAATTTTCCACACCTTCCAAGTGAATTAGTAAGGTCTTGTTTGCTCAAAAAGGAGTTAATATCGTGATCATGTCCTTTGACCTTTGTTGGCCCAGATCTTAGATTTTCCCAGAGAGTCTCTCAGCAATTTGTTTAGATGTAGTGCTGTAGCTTTCTACAGCATCTTTTCGATTTGCACAAGGAAATCCTCATCGTCTCCACTGCAGCAACTGTCATAGGCAGGTGAGCATGGAGGAAGAGGGGAGGCCAGTGTCTTAGTCACCATTTTAATCGAGGTTCAGGCCAATACTTCTTTGACTTCATCTTGCCATAGGTATCAGTATGCACCATGTTGGGTGATGCAGGTGTGGAGGTCTCTAGCAAGGCACATCCGCCATGTAGAACCATGCACATCTTCCCCTAGACACTTTGCTTTTCTCCAGTTTTAACAAATCTGTTCCAGTTTTCTATAAACACAACATGCAATGCTTAGACTGCAGCTGCAACAAAAGCCAGCAGCAGGTGTCACATATCTGTTTTTTCAGAGCCAATTTATTTTTTAAGCTTATCTCAGCCTAATGAATCACATGTAAATACTTATATAAAAGAGAAACTCAATTAACACTGAAATTTAATTATCGCTCTGTGGAGAGCAGAAAACCTCAGCAAGGTCATAATAAGCTGTGTGTTTGGAATTTTAATGTGAAATGTGTTTATGGTAAAAACATCCAAACTGCTTTAATATGAAAATAATTATCCCATCGGACAGAGAAATACAAAATCAAAAGTTTTTAATTGAACAACTGAAGGTTATTTCCTATACAGATGTGTCTATTTATACTTAAATGTTACATATCATTGGTATCAACAATGAAAATAAACTAGACATGAGGATCAAAGCTGGAAGAAACCAAAGAGCAAGTAAGGCCGCAGTTTTACATTAACATTTATCAAAGGTATCTACATGGAATGGCAAACACCAGGTATTGTTGGCTTTATACTTAAAGCTGAACTCCACTCTTACCTTCAGTCCTGCAAAGTTGTAAATACCGTAATCGTAAAGTTCTTACTTTGACTTCGCTGCACACTGTGGCCTTCTCACAGTGTAGCTGATTTACTAAAACTGAAGAGTGCAAAATCTGGTGCAGATGTACAAGGTAGCCAATCAGCTTCTAACTTCAACTTGTTCAATTGATCTTTGACCAAAAAAGTGGAAAACTGATTGGTTTCTATGCAGAGCTTCACTAGATTTTGCACTCTCCAGTTTCAGTAAATAAAGCCAGTGTGCTTTAGAAAGCTGCAACAAGTTGTAGGCAGGTGCAGTCTATTTTCTCCACTGTAGGTGGCGCTCGAGCGCAGCTGCATTGCAGTTGAATAGGAACTCCAGAGGAACATGATTCCTCTATGGTTTTCTGGGTCACTGGGGAAGCTATTCGATTGGATGCTGCCACACCATGTAAATTTAGCAGCCATCTTTGGTCAGGCAGAACCTATTTAAGGCCCTGTCTCCCTGCATTTGGCGTGTGGGTAGTCTAGGGACAGGTTAAAGTGACTAGCGGGAGAGGTTCCATATGAGTAGGGAAAGGATAGGGCCACGACATCCTTCTTGGAGACTGGCCAGGCCACATTCAAGGCCTGCTGTGCTACACATTGCTGTTGCATTCTATGAGTGTTCCCGTTGAGTGCCTTCCTGCCAGGCTTTTTGTGAGTTACCGAACTTTAACTTTAATACAAATTCTGTTTTCTGCAACTGGTTTCTAAGTGTTTACTGAAGCCTCACTACGCTGCACCTCCCCACAAAGTCAGATAGAGCCTGCCTCATTCCGGTCTGAAGAACATCAAGCAGCATCTAGTTCTTTCCTCTCCAGCCTTACTTTACCTGGACCATCCCAATCATTCATTGGATTTCAGTTCTTTCAATGATGAAGGCTAAGCATCACACGTCGCCATTACCTTGGGAGGGCCACATGCAAATGCAGTCTTCCTAGGAACATCCACTCCTCCAGACTGACATCCATTTATTGAGGCATTATGATATTTTCATAACTGTCTCCTCCCAAAAGTCAGCCAACTGCTTGCATCAGGGCAGAGAGGTCTTGTGAGAAATACTGAGTCAGGGTTAAACGATAGATGTTATCATTTATTCTAGCCTTTACTTTCCCTCCGAAGCTTGTTAAGAGCTTGGAACTACAAGATTGCAAAACGGGATATACGGATATGTGCTATTATAGTGTGTTGAAGATTCTTAGGGAACGGAAAGCATTAAGTACAAGTCACCTTTATAACTTTAGAAGCTTCCTTGCTACTACAACAGAGGCGGCGCTGAAAAGGTTAAATACAGAGATAGCAGTTAACAATGAAAAAAAGGGCCCCTTTTGAGTAATACATTTTAAACTTATTTCTTATGCTCTAAACATAAAGCATATGCACATTGTATATTACAAAGTGGCAGTTCTGAGACTTTTATATATGTAAAGAAATTTCTAAGAATAATTAAAGCCCCCATTTTTCTTATTACTTGGCGTAGTTAAAGGAACCATGGTAAGCTTTTACAGATTTCATCTGCAGATCCCTCTACTGGTGAAATCTGGCATTGTAGTTCAAGCATACACACACAAAAATTCTGTATAGTTTTAGGCTGCTTTCACACTGGGGTGGAGGGTCCGTTAGTACGACACTAATTTTAGCAGTGCTTTACCGCTGTTTAAGCAGTGCTTTTCGGCCAAAGAAGGGGTTAAAAGCATCCGTGTTGCGCTTTTCAGGCGCTTCTGAAGCGCTGCCCATTCATTCCAATGTGCAGGGGTGGTGCAAGCAGCATCTTTGGGGTGGGGTAGGAGCGCTGTATACAGCGCTCCTACCCCTCCCCAAAGATGCTGCTTGCAGGACTTTTTTTCCCATCCCGCAAGCGCACCATCCCAGTGTGAAAGCACTCTGGCTTTCACACTGGGGAGGCATGAGAGGCTTTTTACAGGCGCCATTTGTAGCGCTAAAATGCCTGAAAACTGCATCAGCGTGAAAGGGGTCTTATGTATTTGGATGATCAAAGTTTCAGTACTCAGCAGTGAAGTGATCTGCAAACCTCTTAGGGCTTTTTTTATTTGCAGTACCCTCTATGTTCTATGTTCAGATAGCTTTTTAGAGGGCATTTGATAGGCAGTGAGGAGGTGTTATTTTGCCTCCCCATTTCTTGATTTAACCCTGTATTGCCGGACTACAAAAAAACCTTTAGACTTTACAACCACTTTAAAACAAGTACATGTCTTGGACTTAAAGTGGTTGTAAATCCTCACATATACTCAGTGATGTGACTTGCCTCAGGTGATACACAGAGATGAAACAAATCCTCCTACATAAGTTGTACCTCTTTATTTACAGCAATCTTTGCCCTACATTCAATCAAAGTCAGTGGCGGTCGGTAGCACTTACCCCAACACTGGCGGCTTCCTCTGCTTGGCAGCAGCTGCCTCCCCTTCTGCTCTCCATGGGTCATGATGGCCGCGGGGGCTTCCGTTTCCTCCCTCCTCCTTGGTGGCCAATTGGGAGTCTTCTCTTTTTGGCAAATCGGAATACAGGCCTCACACCCGCTTCTGATTGGTCAGATTGAGGATCAGTGTATCAACAGTGAATATTCTTTCGCTGTTGTAGCACACCTGGGTGGGTTCCGGTCACATCTTCTGTGACCCGAGCCCATCCTATTTTGAAGCCTATTAGAGCACAATAGAGGGGCCAGACACATGAATAGGGGGTGGTTGCCACGCCCATGGATAGATTCATGCTATGCATGAATCTATCCATTGCATATAGGGGGTGGCTTGGAAAAAGGGGGTGGCGCCGGGCACCCCTAAAGGACGGGCCGCCACTGTTGGTGGGGATTTTACACAGGACCTCTCTGCAATGAAAAGAAGTAGGTGGAGAGCTGAAGTTACATTAGTGAGGAGAGGTCTGATAGCTGATTGGAGGGAAACCCCCCCTTCACACAGCTGTGTGCTGAGGCTGTCAATCAGTAAGATCTTCCACCCCATCACCTTTTTTCTCTTGGTGTCAAGTAAACTCATCAGAAGTGACTTATGCTGATAGCAGAGGAACAAGGCAGTGGACAGAAATTACACTTAGTGTTCTGGATTGAGACAAGTACACACTATAGAGGGATATGCTTTGTTCAAATTTCATGTCTGAGGTTTACAACCACTTTAAAGTGAATCTCTAGCAATCATTTCCTTTAATTTGGATATAGCAAGAAAGGCTAAGAACCCATTTAATTTATTGTTTTGTTAATTGTTGTAATTATTATTTCTCCTTACATCTTGTCCCAGTGATGGTGATCAGGGCTGCTGATAAGACAGTACAACTTGTCCTGTACTGGGCCCTGGCCTCATCAGCTAAACAGGGGGGCCCAGGGAAGATTTATTGTTGATTTCTGCCTAAAATAATACATTGATTTTTACTAGGCCACATCCCTGCTCCTACTTGCTTACCAGTGCTTAAATTACATTTGCCTGGGCCCCATCGGGGGAACAGAGGGGCCCAGGAGATTTTTGTGCAATTTCACAAATTTTTCGCACAAAGGTAGTCTCACCTTATTCTTTTGTAGATTAAAAATAATGGCCATTAGCACACATTTGTGCGCAATCACGCATATTTGCGCATACTTACACACATTCGCGTGCATAAAGGAGTAATTTACTGACCAAAAATGCAGATTTCTCTATTATTTTTTTACTGAAAATACATGGTGCTTGTCTACATGCCTGTGTGCATAGGTACATTACAACTAATGGGCTGTATTTTAGCTCAGTAAAAAAATAAGCTGTACTGAGCTTTTTCAAGCTGCAGGGTGCAAGAGGCCTTAGCAACTATATTTGTTTGTATTTCAGAAAGGAGAAAAACAATCACCTAGAATTTAAGTTTCCCTGAAGAAGGAATATAAGTAAATAATTCTGAAACATGTTGGGATTTTCAAGAAACCTATATGGACTGACCTTAGCATGACTCTGGCAGTATATGGGTACACTTGATATCACTGGGTTTGATTATATCATTCAAATGTATATTGTCTGCAACCATTTTCGAAATATTTTTAAACTGTATAGGGCTATGATTGCCCTTTTGATCGTGTTTTATATTAATAAATGTAACGTCACTGCCTTTTAAACTACATTTACCTTTAATTACAACTCTCTGCCTTTAAAGTCCAAGGGGGTTCTTCCCAATGCACTTGATGCACATTTCTTCATATACAGTATATTAGGATGTTGGCAGCACGTTAAATGTTTTGCCTAAACACTAATTTGTCCCAGAAACAGTGGTCTCTTGAACAAGAAGTCAGGGGAATTCTCCCAAATTAGAACAGATGTTCTAACTTTTCACCACTGTCTAACCTTACACTTTACATTTTTAATAGGCACAATGTTCTGTCAGACTTCCAGAGGGTAACATTTAACAATCAACTCAAATGCAATAGTAAATGTATATTACAAAAATCAAACTGTGTGGCTTCCTACTATGACCTTATAATTGAATTCCTCCAGTATAAACTAGATATTATGAGCATTTTAGTTAGTGTGGGAGCATATCTATAATAATTATATAGTGCTTTAATTTATAGTTCATATGGTTGAATGTAGCAAAAAAACAAAAAATGCTTCAATAATTAAAAAAAAAAAATTCTGAAATTGATTAGAATAATAGAACATGTTTATCTGCACATGTATATAAACTGGCGTGGGATAGTAAGGGGTTAGCGTTCTCATGGTATTTCTAGTGAATGAAATCTAGTGGGTTCCAATGATTGAGTCATAGAAGAGTGTAGGAGTCGGCACAGTAAGCTTTGTTAAATGTTGAAAGTTTTTCGTTTTAGTGTCTTTGGGAAGGGTGTGATCTCCCTATGTTTCAGTGTATGGTCAACCTTGTCATCCCTAAATTTGCGTGGTCAAACAGGGTGTCTGAGTCCAGCAAAAGTTATAGTCTTTTTATTCCGCAAAGTAATTATTTTATTACAAAAAATATATATAAATTCCGTGCTATGGGGTAACAAAGCTAAATCTATGTAGCTGCCTTCACCGTGATTATTCCCCTCATCAGAGGGTGTAATATAAAGTTAATATCAGATTGGTGCGAAGCTTACAACTAACCAAAAAATAAATAAATAAATAAAACCCAAAATATCTACTACAAATTCATATGTGCCATCATATAAATACCATCATGCGTGAATATAAAGTGCCATATAGTCATTATCCATCAATACTATGTGTACCAATATGTAATATAAATGTCCCATTATAAGAGTCTCTATGTAGAAAAAATTTCCCTAGAGCTAAGTTAAAATGACTGGTGCTCAGAAATTCACATTATTCTATAATTAATTGTGCAATTCACACCATACTCCCCACCTTTCGACCACATCTAGGTAATGCCCGACGCGTTTCATGGGATCTATCCAATCATCAGGGGCGGATGCATGATACATCTATAAAAAGAGGTAAGTATATCAACCATTCATAGACAAAAAATGGAAAATAATGAATATACATACAGGGAGTAGGGATGGGCCCGGTGCTCGATGCGAACCCACGTTCGCATCGAGCACCGGGCGTTCGCTCGCTCGGCGAGCCCAGAACTATTTGGGCCGTTCGCATCACATTCGTGTGATGCGAGCGGCCCCGCAATGCATTGCGGCCGGTGCGGCCGGCGCAGTGCTGGCTGATGATTGGCCATGCATGCACTGTGACCCCGCATGCTTGGCCAATCACAGCGCCGGAAACTCGGAGAGCAATAATTGGCTACAGGCAGGACGCCTGTAGCCAATTAAAGCTCAGGGGCTTTAGTACACGCCCCACCATTTAAAAGGCCGCCACGCCGTCGGCGCCGGTCACATGAGTTCCGGCTTTAGGAGAGATCAGTCTGCTGATTCTGTCTTTGCTTGATTCATTGCTCCAGAAAGATTTGCTCTTCTTTGCTAAACCATTGGCTAGTTCTTTGCTAAACCATTGCTACCTAAGTCATTGATCGTTCATTGCTGCTGATTGCACAGTTAGTGTGTTTTTAGCTGCTGCTGGGGATTAGTCTGGTGCTTGCTTACTGTTAGTACAGTATTGCAGTAGTACCAACCGCAGTGCTGTTAGCACAGCATTGCACCCCAAAGGCACCCATAGGACTTCTAGTGTGTTAGTGGCAGCAAACAGAGCTCCTATATTTTTTCTCAGCAGCACCCATAGGACTTCTAGTGTGTTAGTGGCATCACACAGAGCTCCCATATTTTCTTCCCAGAAGAACCCATAGGACTTCTAGTGTGTTAGTGGCATCACACAGAGCTCCTATATTTTCTTCCCAGAAGCACCCATAGGACTTCTAGTGTGTTAGTGGCATCACACAGAGCTCCTATATTTTCTTCCCAGAAGCACCCATAGGACTTCTAGTGTGTTAGTGGCATCACACAGAGCTCCTATATTTTCTTCTCAGCAGCACCCATAGGACTTCTAGTGTGTTAGTGGCATCACACAGAGCTCCTATATTTTCTTCCCAGAAGCACCCATAGGACTTCTAGTGTGTTAGTGGCATCACACAGAGCTCCTATATTTTCTTCCCAGAAGCACCCATAGGACTTCTAGTGTGTTAGTGGCATCACAAAGAGCTCCTATATTTTCTTCTCAGCAGCACCCATAGCACTTCTAGTGTGTTAGTGGCATCACACAGAGCTCATATATTTTCTTCCCAGAAGCACCCATAGGACTTCTAGTGTGTTAGTGGCATCACACAGAGCTCCTATATTTTCTTCTCAGCAGCACCCATAGGACTTCTAGTGTGTTAGTGGCATCACACAGAGCTCCTATATTTTCTTCCCAGAAGCACCCATAGGACTTCTAGTGTGTTAGTGGCATCACACAGAGCTCCTATATTTTCTTCTCAGCAGCACCCATAGGACTTCTAGTGTGTTAGTGGCATCACACAGAGCTCCTATATTTTCTTCCCAGAAGCACCCATAGGACTTCTAGTGTGTTAGTGGCATCACACAGAGCTCCTATATTTTCTTCCCAGAAGCACCCATAGGATTTCTAGTGTGTTAGTGGCATCACACAGAGCTCCTATATTTTCTTCCCAGAAGCACCCATAGGACTTCTAGTGTGTTAGTGGCATCACACAGAGCTCCTATATTTTCTTCCCAGAAGCACCCATAGGACTTCTAGTGTGTTAGTGGCATCACACAGAGCTCCTATATTTTCTTCCCAGAAGCACCCATAGGACTTCTAGTGTGTTAGTGGCATCACACAGAGCTCCTATATTTTCTTCTCAGAAGCACCCATAGGACTTCTAGTGTGTTAGTGGCATCACACAGAGCTCCTATATTTTCTTCCCAGAAGCACCCATAGGACTTCTAGTGTGTTAGTGGCATCACACAGAGCTCCTATATTTTCTTCCCAGAAGCACCCATATGACTTCTAGTGTGTTAGTGGCATCACACAGAGCTCCTATATTTTCTTCTCAGAAGCACCCATAGGACTTCTAGTGTGTTAGTGGCATCACACAGAGCTCCTATATTTTCTTCCCAGAAGCACCCATAGGACTTCTAGTGTGTTAGTGGCATCACACAGAGCTCCTATATTTTCTTCCCAGAAGCACCCATAGGACTTCTAGTGTGTTAGTGGCATCACACAGAGCTCCCATATTTTCTTCCCAGAAGCACCCATAGGACTTCTAGTGTGTTAGTGGCATCACACAGAGCTCCCATATTTTCTTCCCAGAAGCACCCATAGGACTTCTAGTGTGTTAGTGGCATCACACAGAGCTCCTATATTTTCTTCCCAGAAGCACCCATAGGACTTCTAGTGTATTAGTGGCATCACACAGAGCTCCAATATTTTCTTCTCAGCAGCACCCATAGGACTGCTAGTGTGTTAGTGGCATCACACAGAGCTCATATATTTTCTTCCCAGAAGCACCCATAGGACTTCTAGTGTGTTAGTGGCATCACACAGAGCTCCTATATTTTCTTCTCAGCAGCACCCATAGGACTTCTAGTGTGTTAGTGGCATCACACAGAGCTCCTATATTTTCTTCCCAGAAGCACCCATAGGACTTCTAGTGTGTTAGTGGCATCACACAGAGCTCCTATATTTTCTTCCCAGAAGCACCCATAGGACTTCTAGTGTGTTAGTGGCATCACACAGAGCTCCTATATTTTCTTCTCAGCAGCACCCATAGGACTTCTAGTGTGTTAGTGGCATCACACAGAGCTCCTATATTTTCTTCCCAGAAGCACCCATAGGACTTCTAGTGTGTTAGTGGCATCACACAGAGCTCCTATATTTTCTTCTCAGCAGCACCCATAGGACTTCTAGTGTGTTAGTGGCATCACACAGAGCTCCCATATTTTCTTTCCAGAAGCACCCATAGGACTTCTAGTGTGTTAGTGGCATCACACAGAGCTCCCATATTTTCTTCCCAGAAGCACCCATAGGACTTCTAGTGTGTTAGTGGCATCACACAGAGCTCCTATATTTTCTTCCCAGAAGCACCCATAGGACTTCTAGTGTGTTAGTGGCATCACACAGAGCTCCTATATTTTCTTCCCAGAAGCACCCATAGGACTTCTAGTGTGTTAGTGGCAGCACACAGAGCTCCTATATTTTTCTTCTCAGCAGCACCCATTTTTTATACTATATACACTACCGACTACAATGGCTGGAAGACCGCCAAGGAGAGGCAGAGCGTGCCGAGGCAAGAACACAGGGCAGGCAGGCTCTGTTTCTAGAGACAACAGTGCTGGCCGTGGACGTGGTCATGCATCGTCATCAGCACGTGGCCATGGGACACGCTTGTCTTTGTTTTCGGCAGCTGGACATGTGGAGCCGCATCATGCCGAAGGCTTGGTAGAATGGATGACCAAGCCCTCCTCATCCTCCTCATCCTCTCTCACCCAGGCTCAGGGTACTGGCAGAGCAGCTGCCAATGCGTACTCAATGGCATCATCAGCCACCCCTTCCCTAGACCCACCATGTCCTCCTGAGGAGTCCCCCGAACTCTTTGAGCACAGTGTTGGGTACATGCTCCAGGAGGATGCCCAACGATTCGAAGGCTCGGATGATGATACCCAGCTTGAGGAAGGCAGTAGTGTGCGCGCAGAGAGAGGGGATGCTGAAGGACAGCAATCTGGCAGTACTGTTCCACCAGCTGCAGCTTACTGCCAGGTTTGCTCTAGTGGTGAAGAGGGAGGGGATGATGAGGTCACTGACTCCACGTGGGTGCCTGAAGGGAGAGAGGAGGAGGAGGAGGATGCTGCGTCACATGTCCAACGAGGCAGGATGCCCCCTGGAGGCCAGCTAGAGGCCAGCACAGCAACTGTACCACACCGCAGAGCTCCGCCTGTGCAGGGTGCTGCCTCTGCACGTTATCACAAAAGTTCTTTGGTGTGGGCCTTTTTTGAGACGAGTGCATCAGATCGCACCACTGCTATTTGCAATATTTGTCTCAAGCGTATCTCGCGTGGCCAAAACATCAGCCGCTTGGGCACCACAAGCATGAGCAGACATATGTCGACCTGCCATGCAGCTCGTTGGCAAGCACACATAAAAGACCCACACCAAAGAACAAAGCGGACCTCTCCTTGCTCCTCATCAGCTGGGATCTCCATCCCCACTATATCTTCAGTCCTCTCTGAAAGCTGCTCTGAGAGGACTGAAGGTGTAGAATTAGGTGTGTCACAACCAAGTACTTGCAGTACACCGACGTCCGATTGTAGCAGGCAAATTTCCCTGCCCCAGCTGCTGGACCGTCGAAAGAAGTATACTCCCAGCCATCCACATGCCCAGCGGTTGAATGCTAGCTTGGCTAAATTGCTAGCACTTCAACTGCTGCCTTTTCAGTTGGTAGACTCGGCCCCCTTCCGTGAGTTTGTTCAATGTGCGGTTCCTCAGTGGCAGGTTCCCAAACGCCACTTTTTCTCACAGAAGGCGATTCCGTCTTTCTGCCAGCATGTGGAAGGCAATGTCCATGCCTCGCTGGACAGGGCGGTCAGCGGTAAGGTGCATATTACCGCTGACTCATGGTCCAGCAGGCATGGACAGGGACGTTATCTTTCTTTCACGGCCCATTGGGTCACTCTATTGGCAGCTGGGAGGGATGCAGGACAAGGTGCAGTAGTGTTGGAGGTTGTTCCGCCACCACGCCTCCAAAATGCTACTACTGCTACTGGTTGTGACACACCTCTCTCCTCCACTCCCTCCTCTTCTTCTTCCTCCAGTGCTCTGTCCTCGGAACCAGCGGTGCTCCGTAGGCGTACAAGGGGCTACGCGAGTACGCAGGCAAAAAGATGCCATGCCGTGCTTGCGCTGGTGTGTTTGGGGGACAGGAGCCACACTGGGCCAGAGGTTCTGGCAGCTCTGCAGGGGCAGGCCGAGAGGGGGTTGACGCCACGCCAGCTTAAGCCAGGAATGGTCGTTTCTGACAATGGCACCAACCTCCTCTCCGCCCTGCGACAGGGGCAGCTCACCCATGTGCCCTGTATGGCTCACGTCCTCAACCTGGTGGTGCAGCGGTTCTTTGGCAGGTTCCCAGGCTTACAGGATGTCCTGAGGCAGGCCAGGAAAGTCTGTGTGCATTTCCGCCGATCTTATAATGCCAGTGCTCGGCTGACTGAGCTGCAAAAGGAGCTGAACCTGCCCAAGAACCGCCTAATATGTGACATGCCCACCAGGTGGAACTCAACGTTGGCCATGCTGCATCGACTGCATACGCAGCAGAGGGCCATCAATGAGTACCTTTGCGACTACGGCACCAGGACAGGGTCAGGGGAGCTTGGCTTTTTTTCCCCACGCCAGTGGAGCATGATCAGGGATGCATGCACTGTCCTCTCACCATTTGAGGAGGCCACGAGGATGGTGAGCAGTTACAGTGCATGCATCAATGACACTGTACCTCTTGTCCACCTGTTGGAGCATACGCTGCGTGGGATAATGGACAGGGCACTTGAGGCAGAACAGAGGCAGGAAGAGGAGGACTTCCTTGCCTCTCAAGGCCCCCTTTATCCAGACAGTGTTCCTTCTGTCCCACCCATCACACAGGAAGAGGATGAGGAGGAGGAGGAGGAGGAGGATTGTGTGAGCATGGAGGTGGAGCCTGGCACTCAGCATCAGCAGCAGCAGTCTTTTAGGGATGATGTACAGTCCCAACAAACCAGTGGACTTGTACGTGGCTGGGAGGAGGTGGCTGGCGATCATGTCATCCTCAGTGACCCAGAAGACTCCGGACCGAATGCCTCAGCTAACCTACGCTGCATGGCCTCCCTGATCCTGCAAAGCCTGCGGAAGGATCCTCGTGTTCTTCGGATCAAGGAGAGGGACCATTACTGGCTGGCCACTCTCCTTGATCCACGGTACAAGGGTAAGGTTGTGGACCTTATCTTGCCATCGCAGAGGGAGCAGAGGATGAGACATCTCAGGGAGGCTTGCAGAAAGGTCTGTGCAACGCGTTCCCAGAAACTGGGAGGTTACAAACTCCTGGTCCTGGATGACGAGTTGCTGAGGCTTCGGTCAGTAGCAGAAGGAGCGGTGGGGAAGGTGGACGTCTGACCGATGCGTTCAGACAATTTTTTAGTCCGCAGCCCCAAGGTATGATCGGTTCCAGCAACCATCGCCAGCGTCTGATATACATGGTGCAGGAATACCTAGGGGCAAGGTCAGACTTGGACACCTTTCCCACCGAAAATCCTCTGGCTTACTGGGTCCTGAGGATGGATCACTGGCCAGAGCTTGCACAGTATGCAATTGAGCTACTGGCCTGTCCTGCATCCAGCGTTCTTTCCGAACGCACATTCACTGCTGCTGGAGGATTTGTCACCGATCATAGGGTGCGCCTGTCCACCGACTCGGTTGATCGACTGACCTTCATAAAAATGAATCAGTCTTGGATCACCACCAGCTACCAGGCACCTGAAGCAGATATAACGGAATAATTTATAATGTCACATCCCTTCAAGACTGCCTATGCTGATGCTGAGTGACTGTCCTGTTATGTTCACTGACTATCCTCTTCCTCCTCCTCAATGATCCATGCCACCACACCAGTGCCTAAGGCACAATTTTTCAGCCCCTGTATAACAGGGGCGTGTACTTACAATTTTTTTAAAAAAAAATGCTTCGCAACAGGTGTGACTGCTGTGCTCCAAGTACAGTATCTGTGAGGGGTTGCAGTGTTGTGGCACCAGCACCAGTGCCTAAGGCACAATTTTTCAGTCCCTGTTGGGGCGTGTAATTACAATTTTTAGGCAATGCTTTGCAACAGGTCTCATTGCTGTGCTCAGAGTACAGTATCTGTGAGGGGTTGCAGTGTTGTGGCACCAGCACCAGTGCCTAAGGCACAATTTTTTAGCCCCTGTTGGGGCGTGTAATTACAATTGTTTAGGCAATGCTTTGCAACAGGTCTCATTGCTGTTCTAAGAGTACAGTATCTGTGAGGGGTTGCAGTGTTGTGGCACCAGCACCAATGCCTAAGGCACACTTTTTCAGCCCCTGTTTAACAGGGGCGTGTAATTACAAATCTTGATCTAATAGTTCACAGCAGGGCCCATTCCTGCGCCCACCAAGAGTAACTATGAGGGCCTACAGTCTTGTGGCAACACCGTCCACCACCACCACCACCACCGCCAAAGGCCCAATTTTTCTGCCCTGTTCAACAGGTGCATGCAATTACAAATCTTGATCTAATAACTCACAGCAGGGCCCATTCCTGCACCCACCAAGAGTAACTGTGAGGGCTTACAGTCTTGTGGCAACACCGTCCACCACCACCACCACCCACCACCACCACCAAAGGCCAATTTTTCTGCCCGGTTCAACAGGTGCATGCAAGTACAAATCTTGATCTATTAACTCACAGCAGGGCCCATTCCTGTGCCCACCAGTCTTGTGGCTACACCAACATCTAATAGGGCAAATTTCTGCAGAGTATATACGGCAGGCCCCTACTTTCAAACATCCAACTTACAAACGACTCCTACTTGCAAACGGAAAGAGAAAACAGGAAGTGAGAGGAAATCTACCCCTAGGAAGGGAAATTCTATCCTGTTAGATTTAATTTGGGAAAAAAAGGTATCTCCTCTCTACTGATGCTTTATCACCAATCCTTGTTTCAATTAAAACCCCACTTTTCCAAAAACATTTGTCATTGGGACGGAAAGTGAGGTGACATGTTCTGAACAGATGTGCAAAGACAGCAAATGTTACAGGGGTGATAACCCCTCCCTATGTTCTCCAAAAAGCTTAAAAATTTATTTTTTTGGGATGGAGCTACACTTCATAATGTACCTGTTCAGATTCTACTTAAGAACAAACCTACAGTCCGTGTCTTGTTTGCACCACCTATATACTGCTGTTCAGAGTATATAGGGTTGTAGGTATAGGGTTTTATTTTGGGTGCGGGGTCCCCCTTAATATCCATACAAGACCCAAAGGGGCTGGGGTGGGGGGGGGGGGATGGGGTAGCCATGACATTTTTCTCAAGGATTTTCAGCCATATGGCGGCAAGGACAAGACATGGCATTAAAGCCGCAAGTGGTTTTAAATGGCTTCTTTTTTTCCTTTACAGATGTCATTTTGTGCAAGGACAGTTCTAAACACAGGAAACACATGCCACTTCACAGGCATACTTTAGACACCCCCCAGGTACCATATTTAAAGGAAAATTTCACTTTTTTTTTTTCACTTTATGCATCATTAAAATGACTGCTCCCGAAAAAACGTTAGTTTTTAAAAGTTCTTTTTGCATTGATATATGTCCCCTGGGGCAGGACCTGGGTCCCCAAACCTGTTTTATGACATTAACATGCATATTGGACGTTGTAATTAGCAATTTTGATTTCGAACGTTCGCGTCCATTATAACGAATAGGGTTCGAAAATTCGCGCGAACTTTCGGTCCGTTCGAACGTTCTGGTGCGAACCGAACCCGGGGTGTTCGGCTCATCCCTAACAGGGAGGATGAGATGGTCATCCCTGTAAGACTCACATATCTGCTTAGTGTGAAACAAACACACCGCCGGGGTGCTAGGGCCGAAAGGAATGCCTGGGCCAGAAGCTGTGGTAGTAGGGTCCAATAGGAACACAGGGAGCATGAGTATGTATGTAACCCAGAGTATCTGGAACAATATGACAAAGGGGCTCCATTCTGTGGATCAATAAAACACATAAATACACCAAATGGTGCTAAAGATGTAAAAATGTAAGCTAATCAAAGAAAGGAGTCCAACTAAAATGAGTATGAACTGATATCAAGACAGCGTAAGTCCCCAGAAAATTTAATAAAATCCTGGGATTAAAACCACATATGAAATAAATGTCATAATGCTAGTGGTAGTTACCTAGTGTTGCTGATATAGGAGTAGAAGCCAGCGATGTCTGGTGCAGACTGCACAGGATGTGTATCAGTCAGAGGACTGACTGTGAATGAAAGAAGTGTGTTTAAATTTTTTTTTGTTTGGCATAACAACTGCCTCATCTATGGAAGATGGGTTTGTGGTATTGAGGTGTTTTTGTGGACTCTGGGTTGACATTTTGTTAAATTTTGTAAACTTTTTAAGTGCCACACCACAGAGTAAATGAATAATGTCTTGGACCTGTGTCCATCGTCAGGTGCTCCTGACAAAGTCTACAAGTCCAAATCATATCTTATTTACTTTAAATTCTGCCCATTTCTTTTTCTTAAAAGGGTGGGTGCATATTATTTAGAAATGGAACAACCCAAATGGAGTAAATTTTGCCAGAAGTTTTGAAAGTTCATAACTTTTTTTTTTTGATTCTGTTAGAAATGAAAATTTAAGGAGAACAAAGCATTTTCTAATATGCTCTTTTTCTATTTAGGTCTGGTAGTCCATCCATTTATTAAGTAGGACTGATTGTTCAGTTTATCAGTGTGGAAAATAATGATTCTGAAATTGCACGTGGGTTTCTCTTTCCTCCCACAATTTATATAACATTAGAGATATATTTCCAGAGTACGACATTGCCCAGGAGGCTCATCTTGTCGAGAGCTTTCATTAGAGTACCTTTTAGAGCACATTAAGACCACTTTTGAACAGCATTAAACCCACTTTGGGAACTTTTGCTTGTTCATAACTGAAGCCAGACTTAACAAAGCTTCTCATCTTTTTGTTATTGATGCTGTTGGTAGTCCAAGGTTTAGAACACATTTGCAATGGGTGCTATAATTTATATTTAAAAGACATGACATCAGTTTATTACAATTATATTATTGCAATGCTGTCTTTACAGAATCTATTAAATTGGGTTTATGTATTGAAACACTGCTTTGTACAGATGTATTAACCTTCTTTAGAGAAGAAAACTGTTGTTAGAAGAACAAAGTGTCTAATGTTATATATATGTGTGTCATCTAACAGTGCTCTCAACTAGTGTAGTTTAAGAACAATAAGAATAAGATCATATTTATTTTATAAGAATGAGTTTGGCAAAGTGAAAAAGGTTGAAAGTAATGAAATGTTTTAACAGCTTGGTAACTTTGTTAAAACATGCCTTGATGCATTTGGCCTTACAACTAGACCTGTTAATATAGTGTTAAAATAATTACCAGTCATTTACCTTAATGGGTATGAACATTATAAAATAGTGACCAGTACCCTGCTTGCTAGTATAAGGGACCTACTTAAAGTATAATTTTAGTTTATTAATAAAAAAAGTTTTTATACTTTTGCAAAAATATTCCAAAATGCCAAGAGACTGTATCTGTACTGCCATTTCAATGTATTCTAATAAATACAGCACTAATTTGGTAACCACTGGTGCCACATGCCTGCCTCCCTACCAGTGACAATCCACTTGGCGCCAGTTTGGTTGGGTCACGGACGGCGCCCCCCCAATCCCCCCCCACGGTCATGGGCAGCAACCCCCCCCTGGGTCGGTGAGTCCGTCGGGGCCCCACACCTACCCCATCTCGCGGTGGCTTCTCTCCGGGCTGCTTTTTTGCTGCTTGGTTCCCCTACGTACATCTCTCCTGTGCGCCGTGCGTCTCCTGCCGGCCAATCCGATCGGATCTCCTTTCGGCCAATCAGGTGACGAGTTTCTTGACCCACTTCTTGATTGGCCAGGAGGAGATTCAGTGTTAGAATAGCGAATATTCATTCCCTATTGTAACACAACTGGGTGGACTCGGAGCGCAGTGCTCTGTGCCCCCGAGACCACCCTTTTGTGAAGCCTATTAAAGCCTCTGGCTCTAATCGTGTGCTTCAAACCTCCCCCCCATTGGAATCCATGCATCCGGCATCCCTGCATGTAGATCAATCGGCCGGATGCATGGATGGGGGCGTGGCGCCTGTGCGCCCATAGTGGACGGGCCGCGACTGCTCCCTGCTGTTCTATCATGCTGCTGACTCACTGAAACTCTGAAGGTACGAGACAATATGTGTTCACATGCGCTCCTGAAGAAGAGAATGTTTTTAAAACACATTAAGCTTCCTATGTGGACCAGTTTTGTAAAAACAGGAATATTCTCTGTAAGCTTACATTAACCACTTCAGCCCCGGACCAATTGGCAGCCAAAGGACCAGGCCCCTTTTTGCGATTCGGCACTGCGTCGCTTTAACTGACAATTGCGCGGTCGTGCGACGTGGCTCCAAAACAAAATTGGCGTCCTTTTTTTCCCACAAATAGAGCTTTCTTTTGGTGGTATTTGATCGCCCCTGCGGTTTTTATTTTTTGCGCTATAAACAAAAATAGAGCGACAATTTTGAAAACAATGCAATATTTTTTGCTTTTTGCTATAATAAATATCCCCAAAAAATATATAAAAAAACTATTTTTTTCCTCAGTTTAGGCCGATATGTATTCTTCTACATATTTTTGGCAAAAAAAATCGCAATTAGCGATTATTGATTGGTTTGTGCAAAAGTTATAGCGTTTACAAAATAGGGGATAGTTTTATAGCATTTTTATTAATATTTTTTTTTTTTACTAGTAAAGGCGGCGATCAGCGATTTTTATTGTGACTGCGACATTATGGCGGACACATCGGAAATTTTTGACACATTTTTGGGACCATTGTCATTTCTACAGCAATCAATGCTATTTAAATGCATTGTTTCCTGTATAAATGACAGTTGTAGTGAAGTGGTTATGGGCTGTGACGTGTGTGTTTTTTTTTTACATTAGGGGCGGGGCTGACGTCTGACGTCATTGATCGGCTTTCCCGATGACCGGGAACAGCCAATCAATGACAGGCAGAGTAGGAAGCGCTCTTCAGCTCCGTAACCCGATCGCGGGACACCAGCGGCGATCGGGTCCGCTGGTCTGCTGGTCCCGCGGCCGGGGTCACGGAGCTCCCGACCGGGTCGCGAGCGCGCCGCTGGCGGCGTGCGCGCCGCTGGCGGCGCGCGCGCGACCCACAGGCAGGCAAATGCACGACCACGTACAGGTACGTGCTTTTGCCTGCCCGTGCCATTCTGCTGACGTATATATACAGTGGGCGGTCTGGAAGCGGTTAATAAACTTTTTTCTTTGGATAAAAGAACAACTCGCCAAGCTTCTTATGTGGACCAGTTTTGTAAAAACAGGAATGTTCTCTGTATTATAGATGCAAAAAATACATAGTAGTAACCACATACTGTACATGTGTTGTACCCAGGTAAAGTTTGCATCTATAATACAGAGAACATTCCTGTTTTTACAAAACTTGTCCACATAAGAAGCTTGGCGAGTTGTTTTTTTATCCAAAGAAAAAAGTTTATTAATGTAAGCATATACATACAATCCAAGGCTTCACAATTAACCAATTACACAACATAGTAAACAGAATCACACTTCAAAATGAACATAGCCAGATCCCTAATATGTTTCAGAAGGAGATTATCCGAGTCTTTCCGTCCTAGAGCCCTATTATACTTCATAACCAATGCTTCCCATTCTAATGTTGTTGAAATCAGTTTCAACCGGCATTCATACCTTTTAACCTGTTCATAACCAGATCCGTTGGGACAAGCCTGAGTACATCCAGCCAAACTTTTGGATGCATCCCCTGTGTTGGTATATAACTTTCTCCATCCGGAGCATATTTCCCACTGCAGTGATCCATTTATTAATCGTAGGAGGGTTCTCTGACTTCCAATGTATCATTATTAATTTACATGCCAAAATTAGGGTTCTGACAACTGCTACTCTATTATATTCTTCCCATTCAAACTCCTCCAGCGAATTGAGCAAACAGGGTTTGGGATCTAGAGGAATAGAGATCTGAAAAATCCTGTTAATAGTGTCCATCACTCCCTTCCAATAGGAATGTAATTTTGGGCACCTCCACAGTAGATGGATCAGGTCTCCATGACCCATAATACACATTCTGGGGGGGGGGGGGGGGGGTATAATACACCCTTAATATACAGTTGCGTTAGTCTCTGCGAAACATTCAGTGAACAAATCGGCATACTACAAGTATGTGACATACTACCCGACAGATGCCTACAGATGGCAATGAAGTAAGCGGACCCATGAAATATATGTTTCCCCAAAGCAAAACTTCTGGAGAACCCCTTCACAGATACATCCACTCAATGCTATCAAAGGCCTTTATAGCATCCAGTGAAAGTAGCGAACTCTGTCCTACATTATCGCATATTCAGAAAAAGTCTCCTTAGGTTCACCGCAGTGGATATATTGGGCAAAAATCACGCTTTGTCTGAGTGCACAATAGACGTAATTACCTCATTCAATCTAAGTGCCAAAATTTTGGCTAGGAGTTTAATGTCACTCTGTAACAAAGATATGGGTCTATACGATCCTGGATCTACTGGATTAAACATCGCCAGTAATTTAGGTAAAAGGACTCCCACATACTGCTTGTAAATTTCCATGGGCAGACCGTCCGCACCAGGGGCCTTACAGTTAGGGAATTCAGTGAGTGCCGTTTTCAGCTCTTCCAAGTGAGTGGAGTGTCTAGGGCCCTCCTCTGGTCATCTGTGAGTTGCGGGAAGTTGTGCCATTCAAATACCCTGCTAAATCCTCTAGGGTGCACTCACCGGTAGGAAGATGCAGGTTTTCATAGAAACCTGCTAATTCCTGCAAGATTTGATCCGGGGAGTGCACCAGTTTGCCTTCTGTTCTAATAGCTCCAATAGCAGGGGAACGCTGCTGGGAATTAGCAATCCTAGTCAGAAGGCACCTGTGCTTTCACCCTCCTCAAAGAATGCCAGCTTGGAGAAGAACCGCTTTTTCTCGTGGAGGACAGCAGCCGCTCATAAGAAGACTGAGCAGACTGCCAAGCCTTCCTGGCTGAGTCAGTAGGGTCGTGTACATACTGTAGCGCCAATGCATGAACCTGTTTCTCCAGCTCCTCCCTCAGCCCAGATGAATTTCGCTTAACCATAGCAATTTCTGTGATAAGAAGTCCCCTCAAATATGCCTTGAATGCTTCACATTGGACTAAAGGGGAGTCAGCAGAATCCTGATTAGCAAAAAACTCACGCATGCTCCGCTCCATTCCTTCGTGAGATAAAAATAGCTTCAGACCAGAAGGCATTACATTTCCAGGGTGTCCTAGGCAGTCCTAGGCAGCCTAGACAGTGGGGACACAATTAGACTAATCACCATATGTGAATGGTCCGACACACTGCGGGGTTACATAGTTACATAGTAGGCAAGGTTGAAAAAAGACACAAGTCTATCAAGTCCAACCTATGTGTGTGATTATATGTCGGTATTACATTGTGTATCCCTGTATGTTGCGGTTGTTCAGGATCTAATAGTTTTTTGAAACTATCGATGCCCCCCGCTGAAACCACCGCCTGTGGAAGGGAATTCCACATCCTTGCTGCTCTTACAGTAAAGAAACCCTCTATGCAGTTTAAGGTTAGTAAGTGGCCATGTGTCTTATTAAACTCCCTTACGCAAAAAAGTTTTATCCCCAATGTGGGGTCACCAGTATGGTATTTGTAAATTGAAATCATATCCCCTCTCAAGCGTCTCTTCTCCAGAGAGAATAAGTTCAGTGCTTGCAACCTTTCTTAATAACCAATATCCTCTAGAGCCTTTATTAGCTTTGTTGCCCTTCTGTGTGCTCCATTTCCAGTACATCCTTCCGGAAGACTGGTGCCCAGAACTGGACAGCATACTCCAGGGAGGCCAAGCCAAAGTCTTGTATATAGGGAATTATCACTTTATCCCTGGAGTTAATCCCATTTTTAATGCATGCCAAGATTCTGTTTGCTTTGTTAGCAGCAGCTTGGCATAGCATGCCATTACTGAGCCTATCATCTACTAGGACCCACAGGTCCTTTTCCATCCTAGATTCCCCCAGAGGTTCACCCCCTAGTGAGTAGATTGCATTCATATTTTTGCCACCCAAATGCAGTATTTCACATTCTTCTACATTAAACCTCATTTGCCATGTATTTGACCACCCCATTCATTTGTTCAGATCTTCTTGCAAGGTTTCCACATCCTGCGGAGAAGTTGCCCTGCTTAGCTTAGCATCATACGCAAATACAGAGATTGAGCTGTTTACCCCATCCTCCAGGTCATTTATGAACAAGCGCAGAACCCTGGGGGACCCCACTTCCCACCCCTGACCATTCTGAGTATTCCCTATTTATCACCACCCTCTGAACTCGCCCTTGTAGCCAGTTTTCAATCCATGTACTCACCCTATGGTCCATGCCAACAGACCTTACTTTGTACAGTAAACGTTTATGGGGAACTGTGTCAAATGCTTTTGCAAAATCCAGATACACCACGTCTACGGGCCTTTATCTAGATGGCAGCTCACCTTCTCATAGAAGGTTAATAGATTGGTTTGGCAAGAATGATTCTTCATGAATCCATGCTGATTAATGATACCGTTTTCATTACTAAAATATTTTGTATATAGTCCCTTATCATCCCCTCCAAGAGCTTGCATACTATTGATGTTAGGCTAACTGGTCTATAATTCCCAGGGATGTATTTTGGCCCTTTTTTAAATATTGGTGCTACATTGGCTTCTCTCCAATCAGCTGGTACCATTCCAGTCAGTAGACTGTCAGTATAAATTAGGAACAATTACTTGACTGAGTTCCCCAAGTACCCTCGGGTGCAAGACATGGGAACTGTCAAAAAATTTGTTTCGTTTCGTTTCGTCCCGTTTCGTATATAAAAAAAATCGTAATTCGTAATTCGTGTACGAAATTCCGTTCGAATTCGTACGAAATACGAAATTCGGACGAATCGTAATTTTTTTTCCGAATCGTTAGTAAAGTTACGAATCGTTAGTAAAGTTACGAATCGTTAAGAATCGTTAACGCGGCTAATGAATTGTTGGTTCTCATAACACAGAGAACAATTCGAATCCAACTACAAATATCGAATTTCAATTTCAAGTTACGAATCGTTATGAATCGTTACGAATAGTTACGAATCGTTAGTAAATCCAACTACCAATATCGAATTTCAACTAATTTGAACGAAATTATTATACCAGATATAACGAATGAATTCGAATGAATTCGAATGACAAAGTGTCATTTTTGCAGAAAAAAAAAAAGCGTAGGGGTCCCCCCAAATTCAATAACCAGGCCCTTCAGGTCTGGTATGGATATTAAGGGGGACCCCAGCCAAAAAAAAAAAAAAAAAAATGGCGTGGGGTCCCCCCCAAATATCCATACCAGACCCTTCAGGTCTGGGATGGATTTTAAGGGGAACCCCGGCCAAAAAAAAAAAAAAAAATGGCGTGGGGTCCCCCTCAAAATCCATACCAGACCCTTTATCCGAGCACGCAACCTGGCAGGCCGCAGGAAAGGAGGGGGGACGAGAGCGCCCCCCCCTCCCGCCTGAACCGTACCAGGCCACATGCCCTCAACATTGGGAGGGTGCTTTGGGGTCCCCCCCAAAGCACCTTGTCCCCATGTTGATGAGGACAAGGGCCTCTTCCCCACAACCCTGGCCGGTGGTTGTGGGGGTCTGCGGGCGGGGGGCTTATCGGAATCTGGAAGCCCCCTTTAACAAGGGGACCCCCAGATCCCGGCCCCCCCCCCCTGTGTGAAATGGTAAGGGGGTACAAAAGTACCCCTACCATTTCACCAAAAAAGTGGCAAAAATGGTAAAAATGACAGGAGACGGTCTTTGACAATTCCTTTATTAAAATCTTCTTTCTTCTTTCTTCTGGTCTTCCTTTCTTCATCTTCTCCTTCCGTCATCTTCTTCCATCTTCTTCTTCCTTCGATTCGCTTCTTCTTCCTCCGGTCTTCTCGTCCTTCTCGTCCGGCGTCGTCCTTCTCGTCCGGCATCGGCGTCTCTTCTCGCAGGCCGCTCCTCGCAATGGGAGGCTCCCGCTCTGTGAGGCTCCGCTCCGGGTGACAGGTCTTTTATAACGAAGGCACCTGGTGACCCCGCCCCCTCTGACGCATGGGGACGTCATGTGGAATTCCCTATGGCTTTCCCCATGACGTCAGAGGGGGGGCGGGGTCACCAGGTGCCTTCGTTATAAAAGACCTGTCAGCGGAGCGGAGCCTCACAGAGCGGGAGCCTCCCATTGCGAGGAGCGGCCTGCGAGAAGAGACGCCGATGCCGGACGAGAAGGACGAGAAGACCGCAGGAAGAAGACGCGAATCGAAGGAAGAAGAAGATCGAAGAAAAAGATGGAAGAAGATGACGGAAGGAGAAGATGACGGAAGGAGAAGATGAAGAAAGGAAGACCAGAAGAAAGAAGATTTTAATAAAGGAATTGTCAAAGACCGTCTCCTGTCATTTTTACCATTTTTGCCACTTTTTTGGTGAAATGGTAGGGGTACTTTTGTACCCCCTTACCATTTCACACAGGGGGGGGGGCGGGATCTGGGGGTCCCCTTGTTAAAGGGGGCTTCCAGATTCCGATAAGCCCCCCGCCCGCAGACCCCCACAACCACCGGGCACGGTTGTGGGGATGAGGCCCTTGTCCTCATCAACATGGGGACAAGGTGCTTTGGGGGTCTCAGACCCCCAAAGCATCCTCCCAATGTTGAGGGCATGTGGCCTGGTACGGTTCAGGCGGGAGGGGGGGCCGCTCTCGTCCCCCCCTCCTTTCCTGCGGCCTGCCAGGTTGCGTGCTCGGATAAGGGTCTGGTATGGATTTTATGGGGGACCCCACGCCATTTTTTTTGGCTGGGTTCCCCTTAAAATCCATCCCAGACCTCAAGGGTCTGGTATGGATTTTGAGGGGGACCCTACGCCATTTTTTTTTTTTTTTTTGGCTGGGGTCCCCCTTAATATCCATCCCAGACCTGAAGGGCCAGGTTATTGAATTTGGGGGGACCCCTACGCATTTTTTTATCAATGACTTCAATGAATGACTGTTCTCTGTATTACGGATCCGACAATTCATTTGCCGGCAATAGCCGCAAGTGATTTTAAATAGTTTTTTTTTCCTGCAAAAATGACACTGTGCAGGAACATTTCTCTATATTAGATATACTGAATCTCGAAGCATTCGAAGCATTCGTTATATCCGCTATTATAATTTCTTTCATATTAGTTGAAATTAGATATTTGTTAGATACAATACAACATTCGAATTGTTCTCTGTATTACGGGAATCGGCAATTAGCCGCGAGTGATTTTAAATGTCTTTTTTTCCTGCAAAAATGACACATTGTACAGAGAGAGTTGTAAGCACAGGAAACATGACCCCCCCTTCATAGGCATACTATATACTATATAGTATGTATATGAAGGGGGTCATGTTTCCTGTGCTTACAACTCTCTCTGTACAATGTGTCATTTTTGCAGGAAAAAAAGACATTTAAAATCACTCGCGGCTAATTGCCGATTCCCGTAATACAGAGAACAATTCGAATACAACAACTAACAAATATCTAATTTCAACTAATATGAAAGAAATTATAATAGCGGATATAACGAATGCTTCGAATGCTTCGAATGCTTCGAGATTCAGTATATCTAATATAGAGAAATGTTCCCGCACAGTGTCATTTTTGCAGGAAAAAAAAACTATTTAAAATCACTTGCGGCTATTGCCGGCAAATGAATTGTCGGATCCGTAATACAGAGAACAGTCATTCATTGAAGTCATTGATAAAAAAAATGCGTAGGGGTCCCCCCAAATTCAATAACCAGGCCCTTCAGGTCTGGGATGGATATTAAGGGGGACCCCAGCCAAAAAAAAAAAAAAATGGCGTAGGGTCCCCCTCAAAATCCATACCAGACCCTTGAGGTCTGGGATGGATTTTAAGGGGAACCCTAGCCAAAAAAAATGGCGTGGGGTCCCCCATAAAATCCATACCAGACCCTTATCCGAGCACGCAACCTGGCAGGCCGCAGGAAAGGAGGGGGGGACGAGAGCGGCGGAACCGTACCAGGCCACATGCCCTCAACATTGGGAGGGTGCTTTGGGGGTCTGAGACCCCCAAAGCACCTTGTCCCCATGTTGATGAGGACAAGGGCCTCTTCCCCACAACCGTGCCCGGTGGTTGTGGGGGTCAGCGGGCGGGGGGCTTATCGGAATCTGGAAGCCCCCTTTAACAAGGGGACCCCCAGATCCCGCCCCCCCCCTGTGTGAAATGGTAAGGGGGTACAAAAGTACCCCTACCATTTCACCAAAAAAGTGGCAAAAATGGTAAAAATGACAGGAGACGGTCTTTGACAATTCCTTTATTAAAATCTTCTTTCTTCTTTCTTCTGGTCTTCCTTCTTCATCTTCTCCTTCCGTCATCTTCTCCTTCCGTCATCTTCTTCCATCTTCTTCTTCCTTCGATTCGCTTCTTCTTCCTCCGGTCTTCTCGTCCTTCTCGTCCGGCGTCGTCCTTCTCGTCCGGCATCGGCGTCTCTTCTCGCAGGCCGCTCCTCGCAATGGTAAGCTCCCGCTCTGTGAGGCTCCGCTCCGCTGACAGGTCTTTTATAACGAAGGCACCTGGTGACCCCGCCCCCCCTCTGACGTCATGGGGAAAGCCATAGGGAATTCCACATGACGTCCCCATGCGTCAGAGGGGGCGGGGTTACCAGGTGCCTTCGTTATAAAAGACCTGTCAGCCGGAGCGGAGCCTCACAGAGCGGGAGCCTCCCATTGCGAGGAGCGGCCTGCGAGAAGAGACGCCGATGCCGGACGAGAAGGACGACGCCGGACGAGAAGGACGAGAAGACCGGAGGAAGAAGAAGCGAATCGAAGGAAGAAGAAGATGGAAGAAGATGACGGAAGGAGAAGATGACGGAAGGAGAAGATGAAGAAAGGAAGACCAGAAGAAAGAAGAAAGAAGATTTTAATAAAGGAATTGTCAAAGACCGTCTCCTGTCATTTTTACCATTTTTGCCACTTTTTTGGTGAAATGGTAGGGGTACTTTTGTACCCCCTTACCATTTCACACAGGGGGGGGGGCGGGATCTGGGGGTCCCCTTGTTAAAGGGGGCTTCCAGATTCCGATAAGCCCCCCGCCCGCAGACCCCCACAACCACCGGCCAGGGTTGTGGGGATGAGGCCCTTGTCCTCATCAACATGGGGACAAGGTGCTTTGGGGGGGACCCCAAAGCACCCTCCCAATGTTGAGGGCATGTGGCCTGGTACGGTTCAGGCGGGAGGGGGGGCGCTCTCGTCCCCCCCTCCTTTCCTGCGGCCTGCCAGGTTGCGTGCTCGGATAAAGGGTCTGGTATGGATTTTGAGGGGGACCCCACGCCATTTTTTTTTTTTTGGCCGGGGTTCCCCTTAAAATCCATCCCAGACCTGAAGGGTCTGGTATGGATATTTGGGGGGGACCCCACGCCATTTTTTTTTTTTTTTTTTTGGCTGGGGTCCCCCTTAATATCCATACCAGACCTGAAGGGCCTGGTTATTGAATTTGGGGGGACCCCTACGCTTTTTTTTTTTTTTATCAATGAATGACTGTTTTTTAAATAGCTTTTTTTTCTGCAAAAATGACACTTTGTCATTCGAATCATTCGAATTCATTCGAATCATTCGAATTCATTCGAATGCATTCGAATTCATTCGAATGCATTCGAATTCATGCGTTATATCTGCTATAATAATTTCGTTTGAATTAGTTGAAATTTGATATTGGTAGTTGGATTCGAATAATTTGGAGCTGAAATTCGTAAACGGAATTTTTCCTGCAAAAATGACACTTTGTCATTCGAATTCATTCGAATTCATTCGAATCATTCGGCGACGAAATTCGTAAACGGAATTTCGTATTCCGTACGGAATTCGTAAAAAAAAAAAATTCGTACTACAGATTCGTAAATTCGTACGAATTTCGAAAAATTCGTACGAATTACGAATTCGTACGAAACGAATCGCACATGTCTAGAAATCATCATGCGTTTAAGTGGGGAGCTTGGAGCTCTAACATTCCAAGATATTACTGGAATTTGTCAGCGTTATATCTGTAAAGCTCTTCTCGGGACACAAGTACACAGGGCTGAATAGGTCTAATAAACCCCTATTGGGCAGACTGGTAGGGAATACTGTTCACCGCTTCTTCCCCTGGTAAAGGGCTGCTAGCACAACCTGTAAGCACCATGGCACTAAGGTGCCAAGTCTTGCGTAGTGGAAATTCCAGGGTCGACTACCCTCCATAAAAAGCCTGCGGTGAAGAAAGGTCAAGTGTAAAAAAAATCAAAAACCAGGCCGTCAACAGGACAGGCCACTGTAATCCACAGTTGAACCAAAACAAATATAGCAATTATTCTCTACTTCTCACGTAGATAAGGCACATTTTTTCTTGTTAACTTAACAAGATAGCTCAAAGTTCACATAACAGTTTTGTTCTGCTGGGAGATATAATATATATATATATATTTTTTTTAAATATAAAAGAAGAAAGCCAGTAAAATGAATAAGAAAAACTTAACAAAAGGTGGAGTTTCCTTACAAAGCTTGTAGAGAGCTCTGAACAAGTATAACACACTTCAATCTCCTTCTTCATCCTCTCTGCAGTGGCGTAGGGCCTGTTCATTACGATCAAGCCATGCTGCAGCCTCCTGGGCCAATTCAAAGAAGTGTGCCTGCCAGTTAGCAGTGACCCGAAACTTTGCAGTGCATACAATAATTGTAGATTGGTCTGGCGTCTCTGCACTTTTGCAGAGAAGTCTGGATAAAAGGACACTCTGACGTCATTGAACTGAACATTGGCCCACTCCTGGGCACATCTCAGCACTGCTTCCCTGTCTCTGTAGTGTAGGAGACAGGCTAGGATGGGTCTGGGGGGGGGGGGCACCAGGTTGCGGCGGGCGACCGGAATTATGATAAGCCCTCTTGACAGACAAAAATGGGGAAAAGGCATTCTTTTTGAATACATCAATAAGCCATCCTTCAACAAAGGAGGTGGGATCTCTCCCCTAGGTTTTCTCCGGTAGCCCCTGAATATGTATGTTGTTGCGCCTCAGACAATTTTCCATGTCATCAGCTCTACTTTTGGTGTCTTTGGCTAGCTGATGGGCGACATGGGCTTCCTGAGCCACGGGCGGCAATTTATCTTCAATGTCGCTTACTCTGCTCTCCACTGCAGTCGTGAGTTCCCGGATCTTTTGAAGGTCCTGCCTCACACGTCCTCTCTCAGGCCCCCAAACTGTTCCTTAAGTGTATTTACTAAAGCTGTACACACATGCACTGCTCTTAGTATTTCAGCCAAAGTCGGTTGCTCAGGCTCTTCATCATCAAGATCTGTAGGCAGAGAGGAAAGCAGCTCTGCACGGCTGTCAGGCTCTCCATGCCATGCTGTGTTTTCTGCAGACTGCCCCAGTGTTTCATGTGCTGGCAAGGGTGATGTCCCCACGCCCCCCCCCTCTGCGGTCTGATCCTGGCTTCCCCCCAGCTTTTGGGCATAGTATAATATGTCCCTCGAATAATACTTACCCTGGATCTTCTGTGTCTTTTTGCTGCCTGCCCAGGAAATCTTCCTTTTTCTTCGCCACTCCGCGGGTGCAGAAGGCCGGCGGGTGGATCGGGAGGTTGACTGGGTAGGTAGCCAGCTGTAAAGCCATCGGGCACTGCTGGATCACTGCTGGGAGAGGATCAATAGCTGGTATTGGAGTGGAGCTTCCTCTCACATGCCGGTCCTGGCCACGCCCCCCCCAAGCTTGATGAGTTTTGAAAAACACTCTCTTATTTGGGAGCACACTCAAAGACGTTTGACAGACAAAATATTTAAAAACCACTGCTTTAATTCTCACCCATGACCAGTGGGCGCCACCATTGTCGAATGATCATGTGCACCCCTGCAGGGGTAACGTGCATGTAATTCCACTCCCTCTGGCTGGTCCAGTCCAGTTTCCACCATTTCAGATTCCGTGGGTCCTTGAGGGGGAGCACTCAAGTCACCTGAAGATTCCACAAGCACAAAAGTCACCTGCTACTTTATGTTGGACTTAATCACATAAACTTTTTTTACTTTGAATTTTTTTTCTCTATGATGTAAATGCACAATGCATGTAAATGTATCAATATATACTTGAGGCACATTTCTTTTCTTTTTTTTCCACACACTTTTCTACACCCACAATCCTGAGCATACATATATGGTATACAGACCGCTAGGTAACTCGCATGCTCATGTCATAGGTAGCGCCACTGACCCCTATATTTATTTCTGTGCTGTTTTGTGTATTGTAAGCGGCATACTTTGTGGCCTTTGCGTAGTAATGGCTTTCTTCTGGCGACTGGACCATGCAGCCCATCTTTCTTCAAGTGCCTCCTTATTGTGCATCTTGAAACAGCCACACCACATGTTTTCAGAGAGTCCTCTATTTCATCTGAAGTTATTTGTGGGTTTTTCTTTGCATACCAGACAATTTTCCTGGCAGTTGTGGCTGAAATTTTAGTTGGTCTACCTGATCATGGTTTGGTTTCAACAGGACCCCTTATTTTCCACTTCTTGATTAGAGTTTGAACACTGCTGATCAGCATTCGCATTTCCTTGGATATCTTTTTATATCTCTTTCCGGTTTTATACAGTTCAACTACCTTTTCCCACAGATCCTTTGACAATTCTTTTGCTTTCCCATGACTCAAAATCCAGAAACATCAGTGCAGCACTGGATGAAAGATGTAAGGGTCTGTCAGGAGTCCAGAAACTCCTTGACCTTTTATACAAACATACTAATTACAAGCAAACAGATCACAGGTGAGGCATGCTATCAGGCCAAAATCACCAGGGTATGTACATTTTTGATCAGGGTAATTTCTGTTGTCATTATGATTTAACAAGAGTAAACACAGTTGATTGATAATAAATGGCTTCAGCCAAACACTAAGTTGAGTGAGTGAAAGAAAAGTTGTTGTGTTATCATTCATATTCTCTGAAAAAATTGCCAACAAATCAAAAATTCTGCTAGGGTATGTAAACTTATGAGCACAACTCTATCTGTAAATGCCAGTTGATATAACTACTTTTGCATACGCATATTCTTTTGATCTGGGGTGATAGTTGTTGGTAACTGCTGGAGCTTCATGCCTGCCTTGCTGTTGTTCTATCGTGCTGCTGACTCACTGAAACTCGAGTACGAGAAATGTACGAGACAAGATGGGTTCAATGCGCTTCTGAAGAAGATAATGTTTTCGAACAAATGGAGCTTCTTATATGGACCAGTTTAGTAAAAACAGAAACATTCTCTGTATTATAGATGTGAAGTTTACCTGGGTACAACACATGGATGTGGTTATGTATTTTTTTAATTTTGTATAATAATTTGTAAAGTGACATTGTACTATATTTGATGGCCCTCTTTAAAGTGTTACTAAAAACCACAACAGTAAAATCAGTCTGTATATGTAGTAAAGCATGCTTGTTATACTCACTGTGGAACGTAAGGAGTTAGTCCTCCACATTGTGTAAAAAGGCTGTTTGATCCTGTCTTCTCTGATCCTCCCCTTCTTTCACTGTCCCCAATCCATCTGCTGATAAGACAGAGCCTTTGGAGTCAGTCTGCACATGCTCAGTTTGGTGTGTTTTGCCTACTGTATTGCTTTTTTTCTTGGGAGAGTGCATGTGATCAGCACAGGGTCAATCAGTACTGTCCAGACAGAGTGTCAGGGGTCATGCAGCCTCATAGGACAGTCAGAGTAGAATGAAAAGTCCCCCTACAAGCTTTAACCAGGCGCTAATGGAAGTCTCAAGACTGCTATATACTGCTGATGATTATCAGTTTATATTTACTAAAATAATAGTTTTCATGTTCTGTGTACTGTGGGAGAGCAGATATAATGAATGCAGGATCCTGGGTTTAGTAACATTTTTATAAAGGAACACAATGGAATAAAGGCAGGGAGGAAGAAAGGGAGGTAAGGAGGGGGAAGAAATTCAATGGAAGTAGGGGAGGGAGTACAAAAGTATCAATGAATGGAGACAGGAAAGAAGCAAGGAAATCAGGGGGAGCAGTAGTGAGGAAGGAAAGAAGGAAAGGAAGGAAAGAAGATAGGAAGAAAGTAAACAAGAAGGGCAAAGAGAAGGGATTAGGAAAGCAGAAAGTATTAAAGGAAGGAGGGTGGAAGAAAGGAATGAGGGAGTCAGAGAAGAAGGAAAAAAAGGAAGGAAAAAAAAAATGATGTCAATGTAAGAAAGGAAGAAATTAAAGAAGAATTAATACATTTTATTAATACATACCCAGCGGCTGTCATGGAAAGCCATCTCTGAGAACTAAAATTTAAAATGTGTACTTTTTATAATTGCTTTGTGATCTGGGTGCTGCCTACAAAGTCCATGATTCTGCATTATTTCAGTTATGGGAGGCGGCACTAATTAATAATCATACAGAAGTGGACCTCTACATTTTCACCCTGTAGCGATCCATTCCCAGCTTTTATGTTATCTCTGAGAACTACATGAATATTATTTTAACATATTTAGGATTTTTTTTTTATAAGCATGAATCATATAAGCAACATCTGTTATAAACCAAACATAAGTATAGTATATATAACCAATTTAATGTAGGAAACATTGTCTCGTCCTTGCACTCAACTGTTGACTTAGAAAGCTGTTTCAAACAAATGTGCTTTTATTGACATAAGAAATTGCCCTTGATCCATTACTAACTGTTATGCCACCGTATATAATTGCTAGCTTTCATGACATGGATGAAAAAAGAGAAAATGTTAATTATACAGTTACTTATCGCATTTTGCTTTACCAATACTCAGTTTCTCCGCTTAAGGCCATTGATGAGATAGAAAAAGATTTCTTGCACATCAAAAAATAAATAAAAAAAAAGGAAAAAAAAATGAATTGCTGCTGATAAACTCTTCTTTGTGAACAACAAAAAAGTAATTCTATGTAAACAAAGTGACAATTTGTAATTACAATGCAGCCATACCTCCCGCCACAAGAAAGAGGCAGATCCAGACATCGGATACAGTCTGCTGAGTGCTTAATGTTCCTTCTCTGCTATGAATGATGATTGATTGGTATGTTCTTCTGAAAAGACTTGCTGCCTGAAAAACAAGCCACTTATTTGCCTTTTTTGGGGTAAATGAGAAATTATTCCTATAGAAGATTCATAAATGATTTTAGATTTCATTTGGGTCACAAACAGAATGCTTTATAGATTTGTCAACAAATTGTGCAACTTGTTTCTCATGTCCTGAGGCCTCACATTTGCTGTAATAAATGTCATAAGTCTCATAAAAGATGAAATTGCTTCCAATACACTGAGGGTTTATTCAATATAACCTTCATTACTTCAACCTTATAAGATTCTTTAAACCTTATTTATACATAATGAACATATGCAATAAATACATGCAAAATATCCTCTGAGATATCTTATTCTATTGGCTGATTATTGAAACATTTGTTTCAATTTTAAGAATTAAAACTCATGGTGGTACAACTGTAAAACTATATTAGATTGTAAAATAAATTATGGCAATTGGAAGAAATCATTTTAATGGTGGTTCTGCCAGGCATTTAATGAAAATGGGAGCAAAGGACAGAACACGTAACCAACAGTGATGAGCAAATCCACTATTCTAGCAATTTGGCCAATCCAGTCCTAAAATCACTTGTAAGGTGGGCTATTCATTGCTGACCACATGCTAGAGGTGAACCACCTCATTATCAGACACTCCATGAGTTCTCCATGATGCTAACCTCTGGTCAGAGATTGAATGGGCTCATATGTGTGGTGTGTTATATTATGATGCCATGGCACATCATTATCATGGCATAGCTACCCTTTTTTAGATGATATATGTCCAAATAAGGTCAATTACTTCACTATAATGCTGTGCTCTACTGGCAGTGGCTGGTAGTTAGCAAGGATGAGTGGGGGACCCATCATCCAAATTACTTAAAATAGAATTCCAGCTTATTAGCCAACTAGTCTTGAAACTGTCCCTTTCCCTGTCCTAACACCTATGCTAACTAACCTGTGTAAGAAAGATGTTAATATTTACCTGTTTTCAGGTTGCTCCAGTCCTCTCACTTGATCTGGTTTCCCTGTGTGTCATCCAACAAGGCTTCATGGAAGTGTAGGGAGCACTGACAATACATGGGCCATTGAAGCTTATGGGTGATGTCACTGCTTGAGGTTTTTAAGTTGTCGGGATACTCTCTCCACTCCCCTGCAGCTGCCACTGGCTGACACAGGGGATCACGCTATACATAGGTAAGTATATACATCTATTTCACACAGGTTAATTAAAGTGAAAATAAGACAATATTATAAGATTGGGTCTGTATTCAACTTATTAAAATAAGAAGTTGTCCCTTTAAATATTGCAGCTGCGCTTAATGTCCTTGTTGTTCAACTGACATTAGTATAGAAGTAAAGGTTAAACCACCACGATGAACCAAACACAGTCTGATGAGCAAGGAAAGACTTTTTTGTGATGTGAAGAAAAGCTTTCACCCGATGATGTCATCACATTTGTCACCACGTGTAGACAAATCTCCCCTTTGGGGATGCACTCACCAGAACCTGGAGAAAAATTATCCTTTCAACAATATCAAACAGCAACCAGACTTCTCCTCAGCACGTCCTTACCTTACAGCCTCTAGGTGTCAGAGTGGTATCTCCTCCAGTCCCCAGCATATAAGGAAAAAATAGTGCAGATAGCGTAGCACAGTTTGATAGATTTTATTTGTTTACTTTTATTTGTTTGGGCCCTCATACGAAGTCAGGAAGTGACGAAACGCGCCAGAGTCGTGACCTTGCGGAAGTGACGCCTGCGCTCCAACGTGCGCTCCAGCGGGACCAGCAAACCAGGAAGTGTATGGTGATTCTATACAGCAATACTTGTCGCTTGTTCCGGCGGATGGGACGCTACTACTAAGGCACAGTGCACTTTATATTACTAAAGGCTCCATAATATTTTTTGTATGGTACGCATTTTTATACTGGGGGGAGAAGGGCTGATGTTTAACAAATAAAATCTATCAAACTGTGCTACGCTATCTGCACTATTTTTTCCTTATATGCTGGGGACTGGAGGAGATACCACTCTGACACCTAGAGGCTGTAAGGATAAGGACGTGCTGAGGAGAAGTCTGGTTGCTGTTTGATATTGTTGAAAGGCTCATTTTTCTCCAGGTTCTGGTGAGTGCATCCCCAAAGGGGAGATTTGTCTACACGTGGTGACAAATGTGATGACATCATCGGTTGAAAGCTTTTCTTCACATCACAAAAAAGTCTTTCCTTGCTCATCAGACTGTGTTTGGTTCATCGTGGTGGTTTAACCTTTACTTCTATACTAATGTCAGTTGAACAACAAGAACATTAAGCGCTGCTGCAATATTTAAAGGGACAACTTCTTATTTTAATAAGTTGAATACGGACCCAATCTTATAATATTGTCTTATTTTCATATTCTGTCATACACCAAAGTAGCTGCATTCATTTGATTATTATTTATTGATTTAAGATAATTTATATTATTTATTTAATATTTATTATATATAAGGTTTTTTATATTGATCTTAAGGAATTCGTATCCAAAAGCGCGGAGGGGTGATCCTAAGGGCGGCTTATTTAGGTTCTATCCTTGTTTAGTATAGGTTAATTAAAGTGATACTAAAGTCTCAGTTTTTTTTTCTTTAAAATTAAAAAGCATGTCATACTTACCTGCTCTGTGAAGTGGTTTTGCACAGAACAGCCCAGATCCTCCTCCCTGCCGAGTGCCCCCACAGCAAGCAGCCTGCTATGGGGGCACCCGAGCCGAGCCGCTGCTCTGTATGTCCATTCAAACACAGAGCCACGGCACAGCCCCACCCACTGCCTTCTCAGCCAATGAGTCCCAGGCATCCGAGACACTTCTGCAACATCGCTGGATCGAGATGGGCTCAGATAAGTATTGGGGGAGCTGAGGGGGGCTGCAGCACACAGAAGGTTTTTATCTTAATGCATATCTTAATGTCTTTTTGACACAAAAAACAATGGCTTAAATTTGGATATTGGTTTCCTCAACCATCAACCACTTGATCAGAGGCTTGTTCAAGCCGGTTATGGCTTGTTTACATCGCTGGGGCTAAAAAATGATATCTCGATCATTGCTGCAGTGATGACCAAGATATCACCCTTCAAATCCAGCGATTTACTGGTACGTCGCTGGATGGGAAGCGGTTAAAGGGGATTGGTTTGGGGGTGGTAAAAATGCAGCTCCACTGCATGTTTACTGCTCCCCAACTGAAGTGTAAAGTAGCATCTCACCGTCTTATGATCAGCATTACAATAATCATCACAGGCAGCACATTAAAGTGGTTGTAAACCCTTACAGACCACTTTTACCTACAGGTAAGCCTAGATTAAGGCTTACCTGTAGAAGCAAGAAATATCTCCTAAACCTACAAGGTTTAAGAGATATTTGCAAAAGACAGGCACAGATGTCTACGGCGCATGCGCCGTAGACAACGGCGTGCAGGCGCACTGAGCGTGCCGTTTCTAGCGCGATGCCCGGAAGTCACTCTGGGAGATATGGCGGCGACGGAGCCCGGGAACAAAGACCGCTTTGGGGGCTTCGATCTCATGTAAGTAATTTATAATGTGCTGCCTGTGATGATTATTGTAATGCTGATGATAGCCCACTGTGCTGTGAGCAATACTGTGTATTAGGACACAGTGAGGATTCTATTCTATTTTAAACTCACTGTGTCCATTGCATCTCCTTCAGATTTCCTGTCAGCCGCCTCGCATCTCTGCAAGTGAGAACTGAAGACGGGCCGCCGTGCGGAGAACTATGGTATCACTCCACCGGCTGGGACTAATTGAGTAGCGGGCGGCATGATGTATGTGCGCCCGAAAATGAAGAAATAGTCCCTCCTCTGTGCGCACATTATTTAATGCAGCAATGAACTGTAATGCTGCCGGGCCCCACTGTGTAGCTGATGGGGCCATGCCCGGTACAACAGGGTCGGTTGTACTGCCCTATCAGCAGCCCTGTATATATATATATATATATATATATATATATATATATATATATATATATTTTTTTTTTTAAATTTCAATTGCGCTGAGATAAGGAGGAGTGGCATTAGCCTGTCATTTTTTCTTTTTATGTTTATAATATATATATATATATATATATATATATATATATAGAGCACCAATCATTTTAGGCATGTGTAAAGGTGTGTGTCTCATTACATGCAGGAACAATTTCCCAGCTCGCCTGCTGGTCTCTTTCACACAGGAAACAAGCCAGCAGTTATACTGGGTGATGTCATTGACCAAATATAGCAGTAGCAGCATTACCAACAGTGTTCTTCATATTGAGCAGCCAGCCGAGGAGTTGTGAATTGTGGCAAGAGTCCATCATGAGCAGAATTTTTGATGTGTGGGTCATTGGGAAATCGCTTTCACATTCACTATGACTGACAATGTATTAGCGTTGCTGAATGACGTGCTTTTGACAATGGGTTTACACCATGGGAATTTTTTATTTTTTTTCTGAACAAAGGAAATTATGTACTGTGGGTGTGCGTTTAGTTAACATGTACATTTTGTTTGGTGAAGGAGTATAAAGTGATAATATGTGCCCCTTATTCATTACATGGTGGCTGATATCTGGGAACCCCCTAATATTAAAGGGGTACCCTCCCCATGTTGAGGGCATGTGGCCTAGTATGGTTCAGGAGGGGTGGGGCTACATGCTTACTGCCCCTCCCTTTCTTGACCAGCCATGCTGCATGCTCTGGTAAAGGTCTGGTCTGAATGTTGAGGGGGACCCCGTGCTTTTTTTTGTGTGGGATTCTCCCTTAAAATTCATACCAGACCATAATCAAAGATGCATTTACAAAGCATAGGTTTCTATTAAGTGAATCCAGTGGGCAAGTTAATACAAAAACTATATAAAATAGGGAAGAGCTTAACAGGCATTTCAATAACTTTACCTTGGCATAATGGCACCATTAGAAATTAGTGTTGCAAATAACAGCACTCACACTTTTTTACCCAGACTTGTTTGCAATTTTGTGATTATTCTAGCATGCCATCTTCAACATTTATTTTGACATAATACACAAGCAAATACATTCTAAATTGTTTTCTTCCTGAGTTCAGATTTTCCTTTTTATGTTCAGCTGATGGGATATATTAAGAGTTGCACATTTTCATATATAATTTAGAAAGCCATGCTGAGAAATCCACAGGTGAAAGGAGAAAAGGATTTTTTTAGACAACCTTTACACTCAACTTTGCTAATTCTCTGCAGGACAGCTGCTTGCATTCTGCTGAAAGTTGTCATTTATTTTGAGAAAGATTTTCTTATGATAAAAGTTTTCTCAGACGGCTTTTGACATAAAACATCCTAACACAATGATTTGTTTTGGAATTCTGTAACCGATAAATGTATGTTTTCCTCTTGGTACTATTAGGTGGGCATTAAAGTGGATGTAAACCCACTCTCATCCTTTCTAAACTACTGCCATAGCGGTTATCTATAAGGATATACCGTATGTATCGGCGTGTAACACGCACCCCAAGTTTAGGAGGGCATTTTAAGGAAAAAAAGTTTTTAGGAGGGAAGTTTAGGGAAAAAAAAAAACTTACATTTAAGCGTCATTTGCAGCTTGCCCAGCGTCATTTGCAGCCTGCCCAGCGTCATTTGCAGCCTTGCCCAGTGTCATTTGCAGCCTTGCCCAGTGTCATTTGCAGCTTGCCCAGTGTCATTTGCAGCTTGCCCAGTGTCATTTGTAGCTTGCCCAGTGTCATTTGTAGCTTGCCCAGTGTCATTTTTAGCTTGCCCAGTGTCATTTTCAGCTTGCCAGCGTCATTTGTAGCTTACCCAGTGTCATTTGCAGCTTGCCTTCGTCATTTGCAGCCTTGCCCACGTTTAAATTTCCCGCAGCCGAGACAGACCGCACGAGCGCCGCCGAAAAAGACAGACCCGCAGTCCCGCCTCCCTGCTGTTTCGGGAGCAAGCGCAGGGAGGCAGGACTACGAGCGGAGCCGAACAGTCGGCTCGGTCTTTTTCGCCGGCGCTTCGATCTTTTTCGGCGGAGCTTTGGTCTTTTTCGGCGGCGCTCGCTATTTTCCGGCGCCTCTCGCTATTTTTGTAATTTTTTTGGGGGGAATGGCGTATAACACGCACCCACGACTTTCCCCCGATTTTAAGGGGGAAAAGGTGCGTGTTATACGCCGATAAATACGGTACATGCTTCCTGTATGTGTCCTTACCTGTCAAATGTCTCTGCTCTGTCTGTTAGGGGCTCCTGAAAAAATGCAGATTCTGTGGGTGGGTCTGTTGTCTGGAGCTCGGTGGGTGGAGTTGTGATGTCAATAGACTCCCCGCCCACCTCTACACTCCCCTTGGCAACATGCATTTTCTCCTGTGTATTTCTTACACTGAACTTCTGCTATGATCACTAACATCAGTCAAAACCCAGAAAAGTCACCACATGACTCCAGCATGCCCAATCATGCTGAGGTGTGGAGCAGCCAATACTGGGAGAGCTGGGGAAGAGAGGAGGAGGGCATCTGAAGTACACAGAATGTCTCTCTCATGCTCCTGCATGTGTAAATCACCTGTCACTCACAGCAAGGGGGAATAACTGACACATATTTCTCTGTGTGTCAGTTTTTATCTCACTGAAAAAGGATAAGAGGACTGCTCAGAGCTGGATTAACTCTTCGTGGCAAGACTGGGCACAGATGACACAAAATCCTATACTGTACAAGGAGCAAGCCTTATTTTTTTTTTTTCGGGTTTACATCCACTTTAAGGTAAAAAACCTTCAGTGTGCAGCTACCCCCCCTCCACTTCCAAATACTAACCTGAGCCTGATCTTGATCCAGCACTGTGCCTGAGAACAGCAGCTCTTTCCACTCTTTCTCCTCGCTAGACATAGAGGCAGCAGTGGGCACCATTGGCTCCTGCTGCTGTCAATCAAAACCTATGAAGAGAGAGCGTTGGGCTTGGCCTAGCCATGTCAATGGACACACAGACTGCGGCTCAAGCCCACACAAGTGCCCCCATAGCAAGCAGCTTGCTATGGAGAAACCTAGCAGCGAGGAGGAGCCAGAAGTGCCAGCGGGGGACACCAGAAGAGGAGGATTAGGGCTGCTCTGTGCAAAACCATTACACAGAACAGGTAAATATACCGTGTTTGTTATTTAAAAAAGAAAAACATTTTTCCTTTAGAATCACTTTAATGTGCTTGTTATGGGTCTATTTTTGCAAAATAATCTGGAGTATTGTCTGCATTTTAATTACATCCCTTCTCTTTCATTATGTCGCTAGACCTTCAGAGACTGTGAGCAGATTTCTGCAACTTGCTGGTAGCTAAAAAAACAGCAAGCCTTAATGGCAATTAACTGATATAAATGCTGGGTGACTATAGGACACGCATTCAATGAGTAACTTGTGTTTTCCTCTTTTGGCAATTTGATTCCCAGCAACACAGAGAAGGGATGCAAACAAGTACATCAGCGTGCCAAAGGCTATAAACGCTGCCTATTTTTTTTACACGAAAAATCTGTTTCTGAATAATCAAACATATAGTATAATAAATATAAACAATATATAAATAAGAATCTCTGCATTTTAAGTATAGTATAGTAGATGTAAACTCTAATTGAATAACATTTAGTTTGAGAAAGCGCTCTAGTGTAAACCTTTTTATATTCTTTGTTTGTGCATCTTAGGCCTTATTCACATGAGTGTTGAGGCTTATAAACTGTGAATGAGCCAGGAAATGTCGTAAAAAAGACCTCAATGGCAGGATTATCAGATATTATTAACTTGAAAACTGCAGATCTAAAAATATAAAAAAATATTAGATAGACTGATATTACATGGGGTGTTAGTAACTGGGTTTATTTGACAGCAAAAATCAAGGTATTTGACAGAAAAAATCAAGGTACCGTATTTATGAAAATGTGTTATACGACGATATCGTATCTCGGAGGGGAAGGAGGGGGACGAGTGCCGCCAGAAATCGGCTCGGATCGGCGCTCGGCTCGGCATTCGGCTGTGCTCGGAGCTCGGCTCAGCTCGGCGCTCGGCTCGGTTGCTCAGGAAGGGAGAGTAGAGGAGCTTTCTCGCACAGTGCCGCATCTGTATTCACAGAATAAATTATGGTTTCAGGGCAGTAATCAGCTGTATTTGACAGACGTGGGAGAGATTCCAGTGCTCTACAGAGGTGAGAGAATAAGCATGGCATCCCTGGCTAGTTTGGGATTACTGGCACATCTCCTGCTAACTGGCTAATTCTTGCTGGATGGTGGAGCGGCTGAGAGGCAAGTCACACCTAAATGCTTACAACACATTGGGGTCAGTTAAGAGCACATGGGAGAAGTAAATGGAAGGCTGCAGATGGGCACACTGACCTTATTTTGCTTAAAAGTGGTTTATTTAAAAAAAAATAAAAACATTTCTGAAACTTGCCTAAATTGGGGTGCGTGTTATACGCCAATAAATATGGTAAATTGATTTTCATCTGTGGCAAGCTTTTCTCCTAATAAATGTTCCTTAACAAGTAATTTTTTGCTCTGCAGACAGAATTCTTGATAAATCAGGATCTAAATCCCTGTCCCAATCTACTGTAGGTAACAATTCCTATGGACAGTTGTAGTGGCAATGTGATTCTGCCACTTTTGGTCCCACTATGGCTCATAGTAGCATGAGTATACATAGGAGTATACAGTGCAGGTTGTAGCCTTCAGTGACAGGTATATTTTCATCTTTGCTTTTGCCCAAAGAGGGTGATCGATTGTACCTCCCTGCAGGCATGTACTGGCCTTCGGGACTACAGGGAGTTTCCCGGTGGGCCGATGGTTCAGTGGGCCGGTTTCAGTGACAGCCTGTCAAAGTAATGGCTGCGCGGCTCACCCTCAACTTTACGCAGTGATGTGAAAAGGATGAAAAAAATACAGAGGTGAATAAGTGGAATAATAAAAGAGGTTAGTGAGGACTCCTTATGTTATGCTACTTATGTTTTTTTGCACAATTGAGTATAGTTTATATACTGTTTTTGTGCTTGTTTGCAAAATTAAACTGGATGAAGTCCAGGGCCAAATTTTTGTCTCAGTCCAGCCCTGCCTCCCTGTGTAAGGTCCATTGTGAATTTTGCAGAGTAAATCTCCTCCTAATGTCATCAGATAAAGTTGAATGTCACCAACTAGACCCTCTGCAATATCTATGTTTGTTTTGCTACTTCAATGCAAAAAGAAATGTAGTTGCACACAAATCTCAACACATTCCCTCCTGGCAATTCTAACAAATCCCATGTCTCTGTTATGCTGACTAGCCTTTGTGAGGGACTGTAGAAGGTGTTAGTCAAGAGCAGCAGGTGGTAACTAGCATGGCAGGAGGGGTATGGAGGGGCACCATGGAAGACGGGGATTGCAAGCACTGCAGGACAGTGAGAAAGGTGTAGCAGAAGGAAGAAATTGTAACAAGGGGATCATGTTGAAGAGTGGAAGTCGTTATGGATAAATGATGTCAGTGTGAAGATGCACACTTGGCTACCCATGTGGAGCAAATTATCCGACACAAACACTGACTTAAATTTTAAACGATTGGAAAAATGTTTCCTGAAACAAAGCAATTTCAATTTCCAGGAATGTGACCGAATGCAATGAGAAAATGAATAAAAAAAGTCCTGGGCAGCAAACTTGGATGCATTTCCAGTCTTATTTACAGTTGTGACTGGCATGGACGCTTAAAGCAGAACTCCAGGATTTTCAAAAAATCCCCCATTAGTACACCCCACACAAAACAATAAACAGTTATTACATTTGTGAAATTTCTTACCGTTTAACCGCTTGCTGACCAGCCGCCGCAGTTATACTGCGGCAACATGGCTCGGCTGCGTGAATCGGCGTCATGTTAAGTCGTGTTAAGTCATGTTAAGTCACTTCCAGATTTGGCCACTAGGGGCACGCGCGCCCCCTGCTCGCCCACGGAGCTGATGCGAGTGCCCGGCGGTCACGATTACCGCCGGGCTCCCGTGATCGCTCGGGGCACACAGAGAACCGGGATCTGTGTGTGTAAACACACAGTTTCCGGTTCTCTGAGGGGAGAACAGACAGATCGTCTGTTCATACAGAGTATGAACAGCGATCTGTCATCTTCCTTACACAGTCCCCTCCCCCTTTCAGTTAAAACACACAATAGGGAACACAGATAACCCCTTGATCGCCCCCTAGTGTTAACCCCTTCACTGCCAGTGAAATTTTTACAGTAATCAATGCATTTTCATAGCACTGATCGCTGTATAAATGCCAATGGTCCCAAAAATGTGTCAAAATTGTCCGACGTGTCCGCCATAATGGCGCAGTCCTGATAAAAATCGCAGATCGCCGCCACTACTAGTAAAAAAAAAAAAATTATAATAAAAATGCCATAAAACTATCCCCTATTTTGTGGACACTATAACTTTTGTGCAAAGCATATATAACCATATATGCTTATTGCGATTTTTTTTTTAATCAAAAATATGTAGAAGAAAACATATCGGCCTAAACTGAGGAAAAAAATTTTTTTTTTTTTTTAGATATTTTTGGGGCATCTTTATTATAGCAAAAAGTAAAAAATATTGTGTTTTTTTTCAACCTTGTTGCACTTTTTTTGTTTATAGCGCAAAAAATAAAAAACGCAGAGGTGATCAAATACCACCAAAAGAAAGCTCTATTTGTGGGGAAAAAAGGACACCAATTTTGTTTGGGTGCAACGTCGCACGACCGCGCAATTGTCAGTTTAAGCGACACAGTGCCGAATTGCAAAAAGTGCTCTGTTCAGGAAGGGGGTAAAATCTTCCGGGGCTGAAGCGGTTAAGAGATATGACTGATTGACTTTTCCGGAAGTCAGTTTTCTGATTCAAAAAATGCAGCCTGTATTCTGCCCAAAAGGAGGTGTTAGAACAGTGATTGCATCATATCCTTTTCTCTCTCTCTCTGTCAGCCTACATTTCCCATGAATCCTTGGGATGGGAGTGAATGTGGGAGGTACACTAGGCTTGTACATATAAATGTGAACTCGCCCATTTCAACATAAATCACACCCCTCATTCTGCAGCCAGCAAGTCATACATAACCAATGGTACGATAGGTTACAGCCTTATAAATGCAAAGCATTTTAATATAAATGCAAAGCATTTTAATATAAATGCATATTAATAAAATATTAATTGAATGCATTTAATAAATACATTTAATGCATTTAATATAAATGCAAACCAGTGCAGCTCATCAGTGTCCACCAGTACTGAATATCAGGGACCACCATGTCAGGGACCACCAGTGCTGAATGTCAGGGACCACCAGTGCCACTTGACAGGGACCACCATATCAGGAACCAACAGTTCCCCTTGTGAGGGACCACCATGTCAGGGACCATCAGTGCCCCTTGTGAGGGACCACCATGTCAGGGACCACCAGTGCCGCTTTTTAGGGACCCCCATGTCAGGGACCACCATGTCAGGGACCACCAGTGCCGCCTGTCAGGGACCACCATGTCAGGGACCACCAGTGCCACTTGTCAGGGACCACCATGTCAGGGAACACCAGTGCCACTTGTCAGGGACCACCATGTCAGGGACCACCAATGCAAAGCAGGATCAGTAATTTCTTCTATATACACAGTGGGGATCTCCTGCGGTGTCCAGTATTGTTATATGAGAACTTCAAATGCTGATCCCCCACCCCCCGTTATTATGATTGACAGCGCACTGTTCCTATAATGGCAGGGGGAGGGACATCAGAATCAGTGTTCTCATATACTGTACCTGACACAGCGGGACATCCCCGTTGTGTCATACAAGTAATTACTGATGATAATCCCCGCTCTGCATGGAGATAGCAGGCGGGCGGCGGCTTTGCTGTCCTGGGGGGGCAGTGCAGTGGGGATAGAGTGGAGGGGGAGGGAGTGGAGGTGGAGTGGAGGGGCAGTGACTAGCAGGAGTAGAGGAGGAGAAGGGAGGAGAGAGGAGGAGGACACCTCCTCCATGGGCGGCACAGACCGGGGGCTGTGAAACACCCCCGCCCACAACATGTCTGCTTCCCCTTCTCGGCTTTCTGAGGACTACAAGGGGGCGTGTCAGACCGCTGGCTGAGTCGAAGAGAGGGATAGAACCCAGTGGTCTTACAAACAGGATGTCAGCAGGCAATAACGTTTTTTCAGCAGCCTATTACAGAGGAACTACAGAGCTCAGAAGAACATGGATGGCAAAGTGGGTGAAGGTTGGAGATCAGCAACAAGGACATAGAAAAAAAGACCTCAACAGCTTTAAAAGATTGTTGGAGCTTATTCTGAGATACAGAAAGAGGAGGATTTTCTAGTATATTAAAGTAAAAATGTAATCATAACAGTTTGATTACTGTCTTTTAACATAAGAACATACATTCCACATTAATAATTATGCTATGAAAATGAGTGCGTGCTGTAAATTGCCTCCCGCATTGCTCCAGTTTCTTGCTGGAGGTCGCCAGAGCAGTCATTTCCCTATTGAGAACGCTCCTCCTTTTCTTAGGCCTCATGTACAGTTGGGTGCTACTGTTTTTTTCAGCAGCCCCTGAACTCCTCTGTTATCTTATGTGTACATGTAAACTCAGTCTTTTATAGTAGTTTAGAGGCAGTTGAGTTTACAAGCATTTTTTTGGAAGCAGAAAAATTGCATTCAGGACTGTAGTAACCGCAGTAAACCACGTTTATACGTGTTTGTGTTTATAAGCGTTTTTAAAGGGGACATTTTTTCTGATAATTTTTGAACATATAAAAATGTTGAAAAAACACAAATTTCACCACATGCTGTTGCCTACATCAATGGATAAGTCCTGTAGCGATGAACTCTGGTCCTCTCACAACAGGAGCATTTCCTCTCACATGCTCATGATGGGATAGTGATAGTGAAAACACCAAAAAATTGAATATTAGAATATTATTCCAAATTCATAATTCGGCACTTATAGGTGTTATATTATATTCATGGCAAGCTTGCAAAACATATTTGGTTTTATGATTAGCCATAATAAATATAGTATGTGTGAATGACCTTAATCAATTGATTTGATATGATTCTTCATCTAAAGCTGAGTATTGCTAGAAATTTCTGGTGTATGAGAATGACATATGAGGTATATTGCTATAGAATGTCATGAGAAGACAAAAATAGACACGTACCTATGTAGTTAGAGGAATAATACATATTTTTTTATATCCTGTTAAAGCGGGCTTCCACTGCTTCCGATTTTTTTTTTTTTTTGGGGACATTTATAAAGGAATTAGTGTTTAAATCGTTTACTCACTTGTTCCGGTTTTTCTTCTTTGTCCATTGCTTTTTGGCACTAAAAGGTTGATTTATAAAAACAATCTGCACCGTTTCCATCTTGCCTGTAGGCATGTGAAGCCCACAGGCATTCTCTTCCAGGCTTCTATGACGTAAATCTCCCAGCATGCAACGGCCGTTCTAGCTCTGATCTCGCGCATGCGCAGTAAGGGAATATCGGAGCGTCGTCAACAGCTTCGGTTGCCATCACAACAGGCGGCATCGTCGGAAGTCCCGCCCCGTTGTGATGGCAACTGAGATTACTTCAGGTTTCGTAATCCCGCGAAGAAGAACACTGCACGGTCCATTGAACGGACGTGTTCAGACACAAAGTAAAAAGAGATGAATCAACTGCTCGCCTGAAAGGTAAAAGTAGTTTATAAATTGCCAGTTTTCTCATTTTTATTTAGATGATTACGTCAGTAACAGACATGCTGTGCATTGATCAAGAGGCTTGAATTTTGATCTGGACAGTGTGAGATCAAGATGTCTTTTATGTTTAGTACATTGTTGACATAAATTAATAGACTCCATGTTCTGGTCAGTCAAGTCATTTACATACATGATGTTTAATTGATCATTAAATATGAACATTATGCTCATTCAGTAAACAAATATTATGTCCCAATTAATATACAGAATAAGTGAATTCATTAATAAATATAATATTTCAGTCAATCAAATAATAATCAAAATGTCTCAGGCAATTACCTTTAGGTTTATTTCTGAATTAAACATAATGTTCAAATCAATCAATCACTTGATACCTTCCAATCAGTCAGTTAACATACTATCTTTGTTATTTAATTAGCATTATTGTCCAACAACTAATATGGTATTTAAATCAATCAAATAGTCTAATGCCCCAATCATTAGTGTAATTAGTGTAATACATTTCACATGTCAACAATAAAAAAAATCTCCCAATTAACTAATTACGAGTATGTTCCAGTTATTTTCATAATGTTGCAGTTAGTATTTATATTTGCGCTTATTCTCTAAGGCAAGGAAGGGCCAATAGGCTGGTTTTACTATGACTAAGCACCAGGGAAGGTGTGAAACACGTTAGCTGTGCAGTATTTGTACCCCATTGTTGTATGGATTGTTGTTTTTTCTATTATGATCAATAAAGGTGATTTTATAGGAGTGCAGACACTCAGACTTTTCACTTTATGCTTCCTGATGCATGCAGGGCCAGCACCCTTTGGCCCTGCACATGAGTGCAGAGGTAATGGAGTAGAGGGATTTTGTTACCTGGAGCAGTGTATTTCTCCTTTAAGGCAGGTTTTACTGATCTGAAAAGCTTGATGAGTTACTAAATGTTACCACATATTGCACTTCAATGCAGTTTTTTTGCTCTTCTTAAAGCAGAGTTCCAGGCACTTTTTACAACACCACCCCCTCTCCCCCGCATTCGTGACCAGATTCTGACACCTAATTGGACACTTTTTTTTTTGTAGCAATGTTACTACCTTATATTTATGCTGAATCCTTCGCTTCCACTGTACCTCGCTTTGGCAAGGTACGTCATGTCCACCTGCCCACTGGCTCCTGGGATATGATTGTCATCAATCCCAGGAGTCAATGGCCATCCGCCGCTTGTAGCATCGCACTGTGCTTGGTACTATATGTGCATGCGTGAGTTCGGGAGGTGAAGTCAAAATGCAACAAGCTTAGGTTGATGCAGGGGTAAAGAATGATGGAATATAGTAAATTATAGTAAACTGATGAGACCCTACCATGTTATAAGCTAGTATAAAGCTCACCCCACAAAAAATAAAAGAAAAAAAATTGTGAAAGGGGGTCCAAAATTCTCTCCGTTAGGTCTGTTTACCCTTTATGGAGGTAAGGGGGAAGGCATGCGGGGCGTAGCTTGCAACTGTTGGAGTAGGACGCACAGAGCTCTAGCTCCGCGAACATCTGTCCATACATCCTGATTACTGGCTCCAGAGACCGCTCCACAGTCTGTCTTCCAGCTATACCGGGCTCCCTACAACCCGCTCTACGATCCGGTTCCTGGGAATTAAGCTACAGAGATGTCCTGGCGGGGAAAGGAATCACTAATGGCAACAGACCATGCGGTCCCAAAAATGTGTAAAAAATGTCCGATGTTTCCGCCATAATGTTGCAGTCACAATAAAAATCGCTGATCGCCGCTATTACTAGTAAAAAAAAAATATTAATAAAAATGCTATAAAACTATCCCCTATTTTGTAAACGCTATAACTTTTGCGCAAACCAATCAATAATCGCTAATTGCGATTTTTTTACCAAAAATATGTAGAAGAATACGTATCGGCCTAAACTGAGGAAAAATCAATTTTTAATATATTTTTGGGGGATATTTATTATAGCAAAAAGTAAAAAATATTGAATTTTTTTCTAAATTGTCGCTCTATTTTTGTTTATAGCGCAAAAAATAAAAACCGCATAGGCGATCAAATACCACCAAAAGAAAGCTCTATTTGTGGGAAAAAAGGGACGCCAATTTTGTTTGGGAGCCACGACGCATGACCGCACAATTGTCAGTTAAATCGACGCAGTGCCGAATCGCAAAAAGGGGCCTGGTCCTTTGGCTGCAAATTGGTCCGAGGCTTAAGTGGTTAAGTTCCTATAAAACCTGAAAGGCTTGGTATGAAATAGGGTTGCTCGGTGTAGTGGCCAGCCCCCCCGCCCCATTCCATTGGTTTGACAATCGCTTGCCCTGTAGCCTAGAAAATGGCCATTACTCTTTTTTTAATATTCAATTCCTATTGACTTCAATGAGGTTTGGATTTGGCACCCATTAGTAATGTTTCATGAACCTGACCCAAAGAAACTGTATGTTTGTCTCATCACTAATCCTGATAGGTTTATTGGATTTTCCCATACTGGCACTGGAATTTCATATATGTATGACTGTGGTAGGGACGTGAAATATAAGGACTTGTGTGGAAACCTTTTTTCAACAGTTTGGTTTACTTTTAGTCATTTTTAGAAAATAAAGTATTTATTATGTGAAATCTCTGCTATCATCAACATAAATTATCTTCTAAAGGATAAAAAAATGTGAGTTGATATAATTATAGTTTTAATATTTAAATGAAACAGAAGCTTATTCCAGCATTATGCACAGATGCCTGTTTAATAAGAACACTGCACGGTCCATTGAACGGACGTGTTGAGACACAAAGTAAAAAGAGATGAATCAACTGCTCGCCTGAAAGGTAAAAGTAGTTTATAAATTGCCAGTTTTCTCATTTTTATTTAGATGATTACGTCAGTAACAGACATGCTGTGCATTGATCAAGAGGCTTGAATTTTGATCTGGACAGTGTGAGATCAAGATGTCTTTTATGTTTAGTACATTGTTGACATAAATTAATAGACTCCATGTTCTGGTCAGTCAAGTCATTTACATACATGATGTTTACTTGATCATTAAATATGAACATTATGCTCATTCAGTAAACAAATATTATGTCCCAATTAATATACAGAATGAGTGAATTCATTAATAAATATAATATTTCAGTCAATCAAATAATAGTCAAAATGTCTTAGCCAATTACCTTTAGGTTTATTTCTGAATTAAACATAATGTTCAAATCAATCAATCACTTGATACCTTCCAATCAGTCAGTTAACATACTATCTTTGTTATTTAATTAGCATTATTGTCCAACAACTAATATGGTATCTAAATCAATCAAATAGTCTAATGCCCCAATCATTAGTGTAATTAGTGTAATACATTTCACATGTCAACAATAAAAAAAAATCTCCCAATTAACTAATTACGAGTATGTTCCAGTTATTTTCATAATGTTGCAGTTAGTATTTATATTTGCGCTTATTCTCTAAGGCAAGGAAGGGCCAATAGGCTGGTTTTACTATGACTAAGCACCAGGGAAGGTGTGAAACACGTTAGCTGTGCAGTATTTGTACCCCATTGTTGTATGGATTGTTGTTTTTTCTATCATGATCAATAAAGGTGATTTTATGGGAGTGCAGCCATCCAGACTTTTCACTTTATGCTTCCTGATGCATGCAGGGCCAGCACCCTTTGGCCCTGCACATGGGTGCAGAGGTAATGGAGTAGAGGGATTTTGTTACCTGGAGCAGTGTATTTCTCCTTTAAGGCAGGTTTTACTGATCTGAAAAGCTTGATGAGTTACTAAATGTTACCACATATTGTACTTCAATGCAGTTTTTTGCTCTTCTTAAAGCAGAGTTCCAGGCACTTTTTACAACACCACCCCCTCTCCCCCGCATTCGTGACCAGATTCTGACACCTAATTGGACACTTTTTTTTGTAGCAATGTTACTACCTTATATTTATGCTGAATCCTTCGCTTCCACTGTACCTCGCTTTGGCAAGGTACGTCATGTCCACCAGCCCACTGGCTCCTGGGATATGATTGTCATCAATCCCAGGAGTCAATGGCCATCCGCCGCTTGTAGCATCGCACTGTGCTTGGTACTATATGTGCATGCGTGAGTTCGGGAGGTGAAGTCAAAATGCAACAAGCTTAGGTTGATGCAGGGGTAAGGAATGATGGAATATAGTAAATTATAGTAAACTGATGAGACCCTACCATGTTATAAGCTAGTATAAAGCTCACCCCACAAAAAATAAAATAAAAAAAATTGGGAAAGGTGGTCGAAAATTCTCTCCGTTTGGTCTGTTTCCCCTTTATGGAGGTAAGGGGGAAGGCGTGCGGGGCATAGCTTGCAACTGTTTAAGTAGGACGCACAGAGCTCTAGCTCCACCGAACATTTGTCCATACATCCTGATTACCGGCTCCTGAGACCGATCCACAGTCTGTCTTTCCGCTATACCGGATCCCTACAACCTGCTCTACGATCCGGGTTCCCGGGAATTAAGCTACAGAGATGTCCTGGCGGGGGAAAGGAATCACTAACGGCGACAGACCATGCGGGACAAGATGGCGCCCGCTCCAAGCAAAGGAGGCAGCAATAAGGCTCTTCGCTAAACCAGGAGCAAAGGACAATCCCTCCAGGAATGAATCCTCAATTCTGGACCAAACAGAACAAGATGACATGGATAACCCAGGGGCGGCATGGCAGGAAAATACCATAGACACAAACGTATGGGACACAGTGAGTACACAGGCCCCCCTTCCTGCAGTCACGAGTACAGCTAGTGCACAGGCTTCCTTCCCTGCAGCTATGAACAAAGATAGCACAGCAGAGCCTGACACGGAACCCACACAGAGACATTCTGTCCGCAGTCACCTCATGTAACACAGCTATCACAGCTCTGACCACTGAAATTAAAGGGGTTAAGCAGGAGATTAACCTAATCAGGCATGATATCCAGAAGCTGCGTGACCACACCACTGCTTTAGAGGGGAGACTGAGCAATGTTGAAGATGAGGTAGCGCCATTGCTGAGGGAAATAAATCCCCTGCAGTCTCACTCCTCTGGTCACACCGATCGACTGGAGGACATGGAAAATAGATTCAGATGAAACAACGTGAGAGCAGTGGGGATACCGCAGAGAGCAGAAGGGAAGAACCCAGTGGCTTTCATAGAGCAATGGCTTACCAGTACCTTTGGTGAAAATTCATTTTCCAAGATGTTTGCAGTTGAGAGGGCTCACAGAGTTCCAGCAAGACCGCCTAGACCTGGTGAGCCCCCACATCCATTCCTCTTTGAAATGCTTAATTTTAAAGACAGCGATGCTATATTGTACCCTGCCAGAACCAAGGGAGACCTCATGAAGATAGATAATGCAAGAATATCCTCTTACCCGGATTTTTCTGCAGAAGTGCAGCGCCGGAGGGCTAAATTTATTGAGGTAAAGAAGAGCCTCAAGGGGGAAGGCATATGCAGGGTATTTGTTTGTTTTCCGTTTTTTTTCTCTTTTTCTATATCAAAGCCTATATGGATGGTGAAATATATTTATTTCTAAAGAGTATTTTTTTTCCTAAATATTTCTTTTGTATAGTTTTTTTAATTGTGGGCACTCTTCGTTGTAATATTATTTGAAATTGAATAAGTCTTTAATGAAAAAAAAAAGGAATTCCCTTTATTCGACCTAACAGCCTATTCCCTACTCTTCTTTCCATGTAATTACACACGTCCAAACATTTTTCAGGGGTCCTGTAAACATCTGCATCCATCATTTACAGTTTTTATGATTAGACTTTAGTTCCAATGTGAACAATGGAGAAAAATGATTTATTCTGTTTGTTCATGTTTCTGTATTTTGTATGTTTTCTTTTCTTTACATGAAACTGGTAATTGGTTTCCCAGCATGTCTTACTGAACTGTTGTGAAAACCAAAACATATATCAAGCCATTTGGGCTTTTGGCAATGACCCCGCTGTCAAGTTAGTATTCCTGCACAAATACAAATTGTGTTCTTCCCTGAGCTGCAGGACGCGTGATAGCCTACAGAATTACAGTCAACCCGCTTACGCCTGTCAGTGAATTTAATGTCCTCAAGACATTTTTTTTTCTTTCCATTTGCTTCACAAAATGCCAAACCTGTTTTCCATTGTAAACAATAAATATAACAGGTGCACGAAGTAACATTTGCATCTACAGATTATTAATGCCGTAGGTTACCAGAAGTACAAGGAATCTTTAAAAAGAACTAGAAAAACAAGCAGTAAATAATTTTTAGAAATTGTGAAAATAAATATAAAATAATACCTGACAAAGAAGTTGGCAAATCACAGCAGTATGGTCTTTGTTGATTCTTTTTCTTTTATTTTTGCACTAATTAGAATACCCAGCATGTATATATAAACCTGAGAACCCAGCTTCGTGTTTTGTCAAAAAGGTGTTTTTATTAACATTTTAAATACAATATTTTTGTCAGCTAGCACATATTTTGAGAAGTTTTTGTACTATTTACTACAAAACATGATTTTTACATTTTACATGTTTTTTTGCTCCAAATTTCCATGAGTATGGTAAAGAGGATTTGAACTAAAAAAGTGAAAGCACTTATTATGTTATAAGAAACACCAAGAAATAATTGTCCCTGAAAATGTCCAATGACAGCTCGATCCCAGCCATTTAACAGGTGCACTGGCCTCCTGTGTGTGTTTCCTGCAGTGCCATTTTTAACCAATAGTGGAACATCCCCATGTACAATGCCTTGAAAAAGTATTCATACCCCTTGAAACCTTCCACATTTCATCATGTTAAAAACAAAAACATAAATGTATTTTATTGGGATGTTATGTGATAGACCAACACTAAGTAGCACATCATTGTGAAGTGGAAGGATAATGATAAATAGTTTTAAATTTTTTTTACAAATAAATATGTGAAAAGTGTGCCGTGTATTTGTATTCAGTCCCCTGTACTCTAATACCCCTAACTAAAATCTAGTGAAACCAATTGCCTTCAAAAGTCACCTAATTAGTAAATAGAGTCCACCTGTGTGTAATTTGATCTCAGTATAAATACAGCTGTACTGTGAAGCCCTCAGAGGTTTGTTTGAGAGCCTTAGTGAACAAACGGCATTATGAAGGCCAAGGAATACACCAGAAAGTTCAGAGATAAAGTTGTGGAGAAGTTTAAAGCAGGGTTGGGTTAAAAAAAGATCCTAAGCTTTGAACATCTCAAGGAGCACTGTTCAATCCATCACCCGAAAATGGAAAGCGTATGGCACAACTGCAAACCTACCAAGACATGGCCGTTCACCTAACCTGACAGGCCGGGCAATGAGAACATTAATCAGAGAAGCAGCCAAGAGCCCCATGGTAACTCTGGGGGAGCTGCAGAGTTCTGCATCCACAGCTCAGGTGGGAGAATCTGTCCACAGAACAACTATTAGTCGTGCATTCCACAAATCTGGCCTTTATGAAGAGTGTCAAGAAGAAAGCCATTGCTGAAAGAAAGCATTCAACTTTTTTTTTTTGTTGAAATGGTAATTTTCCGTGTCCCTTACAATGGTGCTGCTAAACGTGCTTCGAATGGATTGAACAAAAAAATTCGTACATTCGTAACTTTTTTTTTCGATTCTCAAAAGATTGAGAGCAGGTTCTCAATTTTACGGTCGGAAAAAGATTTGATCGGACATTACGATCGTCTGTAGAAATTCCGACGCGCAAAATTCCTACGCATGCTCGGAAACAAATCGACGCATGCTCGGAAGCATTGAACTTAATTTTCTCGGCTCATCGTAGTGTTGTACATCACTGTGTTCTTGACGTTCGAAAGTTCAGCGAACTTTTGTGTGACCGTGTGTATGCAAGCCAAGCTTGAGCGGAATTCCATCGGAAAAAGCATCCAAGATTTTTCAGACAGAAATTCCGCTCGTGTGTATGGGGCATTAGAGTGTGCAAAAGACTTGAGACTGGGTTCACCCCTAAACATAAAGCCAGAGCTACAATGGAATGGCTTAGATCAAAGCATATTCATGTGTTAGAATGGCCCAGTAAAATTCCAGACCTAAATCTAATTAAAAATCTGTGGCAAGATTTGAAAATTGCTGTTTAACCACTTTAGCCCCGGACCAATTGTCAGCTTAAGGACCAGAGGTCTTTTTTCAATTTCGCACTGCACTACTTTAACTGGTAATTGCGCGGTCATGCAATTTTGTAACCAAACGAAATTTAGCGTCCTTTTCTTCCCACAAATAGAGCTTTCTTTTGTTTTTTTGGTATTTGATTGCCTCTTTGATTTTTATTTTTTGCGATATAAACGGAAAAGGAGCGAAAATTTTGAAAAAAAAAAAAAGAGATTTTCTACTTTTTGTTATAAAAAAAATCTAATAAACTCAATTTTAGTCAAACATTTGGGCCAAAATGTATTCAGCCACATGTCTTTAGTAAAAAAAATGCCAATAAGCGTATATTTATTGGTTTGCGCAAAAGTTATAGCGTCTACAAACTAGAGTACATTTTCTGGAATTTACACGGCTTTTAATTTATGACTACCTATCTCATTTCTTGAGGTGCTAAAATGGCAGGGAAGTACAAAACCCCCCCAAATGACCCCATTTTGGAAAGTAGACACCCCAAGCTATTTGCTGAGAGGCATGTTGAGCCCATTGAATATTTTTTTTTTTTAGTCCCAAGGGATTGAATAAAGACAAAAAAAAAAAAAAAAAAAATTTTTTTTCATAAAGTTGTCACTAAATGATATATTGCTCACACATGCCATGGTTATATGTGGAGATGCACCCCAAAATACATTTTGCTGCTTCTCCCGAGTATGGGGATACCACATGTGTGGGACTTTTTGGGAGCCTAGCCGCGCACGGGGCCCCGAAACCCAATCAACGCCTTCAGGGTTTCTAAGGGTGCAAATTTTTGATTTCACTCCTCACTACCTATCACAGTTTTGAAGGCCATAAAATGCCAAAATAGCACAAAACCCCCCCAAATGACCCCATTTTGGAAAGTAGACACCCCAAGCTATTTGCTGAGAGGCATGTTGAGTACATGGAATATTTTATATTTTGCCACAAGTTGCGGGAATATTACAAACTTTTTTTTTTTTTGCCCAAAGTTGTCACTAAATGATATATTGCCCACACATGCCATGGGCATATGTGGAATTACACCCCAAAATACATTCTGCTGCTTCTCCTGAGTACGAGGATACCACATGTGTGGGACTTTTTGGGAGCCTATCCGCATACGGGACCCCGAAAACCAAGCACCGCCTTCAGGATTTCTAAGGGCATAAATTTTTGATTTCACTCCTCACTACCTATCACTACCTATCACAGTTTTGAAGGCCATAAAATGCCAAGATGGCACAAAACCCCCCCAAATGACCCCATTTTGGAAAGTAGACACCCCAAGCTATTTGCTGAGAGGCATGTTGAGCCCATTGAATATTTTTTTTTTTAGTCCCAAGTGATTGAATAAAGACAAAAAAAAAAAAAAAAAAAAAAATGTATTCAAAAAGTTGTCACTAAATGATATATTGCTCACACATGCCATGGTTATATGTGGAATTGCACCCCAAAATACATTTTGCCACTTCTCCTGAGTACGGGGATACCACATGTGTGGGACTTTTTGGGAGCCTAGCCGCGTACGGGGCCCCGAAACCCAAGCACCACCTTCAGCATTTCTAAGGGTGTAAATTTTTGATTTCACTCCTCACTACCTATCACAGTTTCGAAGGCCATAAAATGCCAAAATTGCACAAAACCCCCCCAAATGACCCCATTTTGGAAAGTAGACACCCCAAGCTATTTGCTGAGAGGCATGTTGAGTACATGGAATATTTTATATTTTGCCACAAGTTGCGGGAATATTACAAACTTTTTTTTTTTTTGCCCAAAGTTGTCACTAAATGATATATTGCCCACACATGCCATGGGCATATGTGGAATTACACCCCAAAATACATTCTGCTGCTTCTCCTGAGTACGGGGATACCACATGTGTGGGACTTTTTGGGAGCCTATCCGCATACGGGACCCCGAAAACCAAGCACCGCCTTCAGGATTTCTAAGGGCATAAATTTTTGATTTCACTCCTCACTACCTATCACTACCTATCACAGTTTTGAAGGCCATAAAATGCCAAGATGGCACAAAACCCCCCCAAATGACCCCATTTTGGAAAGTAGACACCCCAAGCTATTTGCTGAGAGGCATGTTGAGCCCGTTGAATATTTTTTTTTTTAGTCCCAAGTGATTGAATAAAGACAAAAGAAAAAAAAAAAAAAAAAAAATTATTCAAAAAGTTGTCACTAAATGATATATTGCTCACACATGCCATGGTTATATGTGGAATTGCACCCCAAAATACATTTTGCTGCTTCTCCTGAGTATGGGGATACCACATGTGTGGGACTTTTTGGGAGCCTAGCCGCGTACGGGGCCCCGAAACCCAAGCACCGCCTTCAGGATTTCTAAGGGTGCAAATTTTTGATTTCACTCCTCACTACCTATCACAGTTTCGAAGGCCATAAAATGCCAAAATAGCACAAAACCCCCCCAAATGACCCCATTTTGGAAAGTAGACACCCCAAGCTATTTGTTGAGAGGCATGGTGAGTATTTTACAGCTCTCATGTGTTTTTGAAAATGAAGAAAGTAAAGAAAAAAAAAAAATTTTTTTTTTCTTTTTTCAATTTTCAAAACATTGTGACAAAAAGCGAGATCTGCAAAATACTCACCATACCTCTCAGCAAATAGCTTGGGGTGTCTACTTTCCAAAATGGGGTCATTTGGGGGTGGTTTGTGCCATCTGGGCATTCCATGGCCTCCGAAACTGTGATTGGCAGTGAGGAGTGAAATAAAAAAATTACACCCTTAGAAAGCCTGAAAGCGGTGCTTGGATTTTGGGGTCCCGTACGCGGCTAGGCTCCCAAAAAGTCCCACACATGTGGTATCCCCGTACTCAGGAGAAGCAACAGAATGTATTTTGGGGTGTATCTCCACATATGCCCATGGCATGTTTGAGCAATATATCATTTAGTGACAAGTTTTTGTAAAAAAAAATATTATTTTTTTTTTTTTTTCATTATTCAATCTCTTGGGACCAAAAAAAAAAATATTTAATGGGCTCAACATTGCTCTCAGCAAATAGCTTGGGGTGTCTACTTTCCAAAATGGGGTCATTTGGGGGGGGTTTGAACTGTCCTGGCATTTTATGCACAACATTTAAAAGCCTATGTCACACGTCACCCACTCTTCTAACCACTTGAAGATAAAGCCCTTTCTGACACTTTTTTTTACATGAAAACATATTTTTTTTTTGCAAGAAAATTACGTTGAACCCCCAAACACTATATATATTGTTAAAGCAAAGGCCCTACAGATTAAAATGGTGGGTGTTGCATTTTTTTTTTCCACACAGTATTTGCGCAGCGATTTTTCAAACGCATTTTTTGTGGAAAAAATACACTTTTTTTTATTTTAATGCACTAAAACACACTATATTGCTCAAATTTTTGATGAAATAAAAAATATGATCTTAGGCCGAGTACATGGATACCAAACACGACATGCTTTAAAATTGCGCACAAACACGCAGTGGCGACAAACTACATACATTTTTAAAAGCCTTTAAAAGCCTTTACAGGTTACCACATTAGATTCACGGAGGAGGTCTACTGCTAAAATTACTGCCCTCGATCTGACCTTCGCGGTGATACCTCACATGCATGGTGCAATTGCTGTTTACATATGACGCCAGACCAACGCTTGTGTTCGCCTTTGCGCAAAAGAAGGGGGGGCAGGGGTGCTTTTTTTTTTTTTTTTTTTTTAGTTTTTCTTTTTATTTAGCTTTTTTATTTTATTTTTAAACTGTTCCTTCCATTTTTTTTTTCTTAGTTGTCATTTTTATTGTTATCGCAGGGAATGTAAATATCCCCTATGATAGCAATAGGCAGTGACAGGTACTCTTTTTTTGAAAAAATTGGGGTCTATTAGACCCTAGATCTTTCCTGTGCCCTCAAAGCATCTGACCACACCAAGATCGGTGTGATAAAATGCTTTCCCAATTTCCCAATGGCGCGGTGGGTATGCCCACCATTAGAATACCTCCCTTCATCCACCCACTTCTAATGATGGGCATACATGCACCATTTATATATGCCGAAGCATGGGGGCATCCTCCCGCAAAAAAAGTTATGCCACGTATACATGGTCGAACTTTTTTCGACCGTATGTACGTGGCATTAGGAGCAAAATCGCTCCTCCGCCCTCTGCTGCCCCCATGCTTCGGCATATATGCTCTTTTTTTTTAACTGTGGTGGTGAAATCACCTCCTACAGCATTGGAGTCGCGGCTTTATGTATCGTGGGAGCAAACGCTGTTGCTGTCAAGATAAATAAATCCACGCTGCAACTGAATGGCGTACCTGCTAAGCAAATAATGGTTAACATTAAAACAAAGTAACATTACAGTATAACAGTAAGACCTTACCATACCATACCTGCAAAGCAAATACCAAAAAAAAAACATAGTAAAAAATAAAACATTTTGTTAACGCAACCGGTGCCTAAAATATATATATGCCGAAGCATGGGGGCATCCTCCCGCAAAAAAGTTATGCCACGTACACATGGTCGGACTTTTTTCGACCGTATGTACGTGGCATTAGGAGCAAAATCGCTCCTCCGCCCTCTGCTGCCCCCATGCTTCGGCATATATGCTCTTTTTTTTAACTGTGGTGGTGAAATCACCTCCTACAGCGTTGGAGTCGCGGCTTTATGTATCGTGGGAGCAAACGCTGTTGCTGTCAAGATAAATAAATCCACGCTGCAACTGAATGGCGTACCTGCTAAGCAAATAATGGTTAACATTAAAACAAAGTAACATTAGAGTATAACAGTAAGACCTTACCATACCATACCTGCAAAGCAAATACCAAAAAAAAAACATAGTAAAAAATAAAACATTTTGTTAACGCAACCGGTGCCTAAAATATATATATGCCGAAGCATGGGGGCATCCTCCCGCAAAAAAGTTATGCCACGTACACATGGTCGGACTTTTTTCGACCGTATGTACGTGGCATTAGGAGCAAAATCGCTCCTCCGCCCTCTGCTGCCCCCATGCTTCGGCATATATGCTCTTTTTTTTTAACTGTGGTGGTGAAATCACCTCCTACAGTGTTGGAGTCGCGGCTTTATGTATCGTGGGAGCAAACGCTGTTGCTGTCAAGATAAATAAATCCGCGCTGCAACTGAATGGCGCACCTGAAAACAAAAAAATGGTTAACAATAAAACATACCTGAAAAGCAAGCATGATAAAACATAATAAAACATTGCAGAATAGAATAGAGTAAAAAAGAGCAACAATAGAGAGAGAACAATAAAACGACAACTATTTTTGGTTTTTTATTTTATATTTTTTTTTTTTGGGGTTTTTTTTTTTTTTGTACTTTTTTTTTTTTTTTTTTATTTTTTACACTTTTTTTTTAAAACTATAACTATAATTTTAACTGTAACGGTCGGGTCTCAAAATGCGATGGCATTCTTGAGACCCTGTAACTATAATTTGAACTGCAACGGTCGGGTCTCAAAATGCGATGGCATTCTTGAGACCCTGTGAAAGTGTATCCTAGCCTGTGAAATGCTGTACCCTACGCTAATACCTCACTAGTTCGTGGTAGCGTTCAAAGCATTCACCAACGCAGAGACCAGGATTGTCAGGACAGCGTGGACAATAATAACGGGTGTCACGCCTAAATCCGCGCTTGCTACAGACACGACATCTTCTTTGGGGGGCTCGTTGGGTAGGGGTACTCTGGAGGGCATGAGGATAATGCCTCTCATGCAGCCGGCTTACTGCATTTGGTAGGGGATGGTGAGGTGTGGAATCGCCTGGATACAGGAGTTCCATGACAACCGCTCCCTGGAATTCAAGGAAGGGTAACGTCCCGCCTGAAGCTCCGTATAGCACATGAGCATTCAGCAAAGCCAATTGGAATAAATAAATAGACACTTTTTTGTACCAGCGTCTAGCCTTACGGACAACTAGGTACGGCGCCAACAACTGGTCGTTGAGGTCCACCCCCCCCATATTAAGGTTGTATTCGTGGATACAGAGGGGTTTCGTCACAACACCAGCCGCCGTACGAATTTGGACTGTCGTGTCTGCATGAAGGGAGGTAAGAACGAAAACATTCCTATTATCCCTCCACTTCACAGCGAGCAAGTTATTACACTTCAAGCAGGCTCTCTCCCCCAGCCTAAGACGGGAATCTACAAGCCGCTGGGGAAAGCCCCGGCGATTAGGTCGCACGGTGCCACATGCTCCAATCTGATGATCAAACAAGTGACTAAACAGTGGCACGCTCGTGTAATAATTGTCCACGTACAAGTGGTACCCCTTTCCGAATAAGGGTGACACCAAGTTCCACACTATCTTGCCAGCGCTCCCTATGTAATCTGGACAGTTCTCCGGCTCTACGTGACTATCTTTTCCCTCATAAACCGAAAAGCTCCACGTATAGCCTGTTGCCCTGTCACAGAGCTTGTAGAGCTTGACCCCGTATCTGGCACGCTTGCTGGGAAGGAACTGTTTGAAAGACAAGCGGCCAGAAAACTTAATCAGGGACTCGTCAACGCAGACAACTTGATTGGGCGTAAACAAGGCTGCAAAACATTGGTTGAAGTGGTTTATGAGGGGCCGAATTTTGTAGAGCCGATCAAATTCAGGGTCTCCACGAGGACGACAAAGTTCATTGTCACTGAAGTGCATGAACCGCAAGATCTGTTCGTATCGTGCCCTGGACATGGAGGCAGAGAACACGGGCATATGGTGGTGCGGTGAGGTGGACCAATAAGACCTCAGCGTCGGGAATTTGTGTATGCCCATGTTGAGGGAAAGGCCCAGAAAGGTCTTAAATTCGGAAACCGTAATTGGTTTCCAATCTCTGGCAAGGGAAGGCACTTGGGGATTAGCGGCGATGTGTTGACCAGCGTATATATTACTTTGGTCCACAATAGATCTATAGAGATCTTCCGTGAAAAACAGCGAATAAAAATCGGATGGCTTAAAATCAGCTGTTTCCACCTGAATACCGGGTTGGCCAGTGAATGGGGGAAGTACGGGTTCTGCAGAAGTGGTGGGCACCCAATCAGGATTGGCGAATTCTGCAGGAAGGACACTATGTGATCGACGGGCCTGCCTTTGTCTTCTTCTTGGTGGCAGCGGGACACTACTTGTGCTTCCCACCTCGCCAGCTTGAACTGCACTTATGGGACTCGCCACGTCACCAAGTGTTACTGCAGTGCTGGTTTGACTACGTCCAGGGTGTACTAGGCCGCTGGTGCTTGCCAGTTCACCAGAAGGAATAGCGGCGCTAGTACTTCTCTGCTCCATACGAGAGACCTGCGGTTCCTGCACCTCAACAACATCAGAAGATCGGGATCGGGTACGCCTGACCTTAGCAGGGACCACACCTTCGTCGCCAGAGCTATCTGTCATGGAGCCGCTGTCGTCTACTGGATCGTATTCTGAGCCTGATTCTGACAGATGAGTGACCTCCTCTTCACTATCTGACATACTCAGAAACAAGTAGGCCTGTTCACTAGTGTACTTGCGATTTGCCATTTTGGGCTCTAAATTTAGTAGTACACTAGTGAGATTCACAGGAAAAAAAGCTCCTAGGCTGCTGGCGAATGAATCAAAACGCTACCAAAAAAACTGTTAGCGATCGCAGGGATCAGGCCTGACTCTGCGAACGCTGCAGTTATGTGTGCTTAGTGTTTTGGAAGTGACAGTGATCGATCGATACTGCACTTGGGTGGGCTGGGCTGGGCTGGGCGGAGGGGGAAAACGCAGGTGCTAGCAGGTATCTGGGCTGATCCCGCTAACAATGCGTTTTTTGGAACCCTAAACTGCTGGGACGCTAGTATAGATCTGATCAGATCAGATATTGATCTGTTCAGATACTATACCACTAAGGGAGGTGTATGCTTTGCGCGTGGGTGTTTGCGGTACTGGCACTAACCTGGGGCGACGCAGACCTTATTTGACCCTAACACCTAATTGATATCACCCGCCGGGCGATCAGGGGGTTAAACCGATAGTTGGGTAATAAATGGCGGGTGCCCTGACAGTATAAAAAAACAAGCTAACTAACCAGCGTCACCCGTAACAGTTATACGGTGATCACTGGTGAAAGGGTTAACTAGGGGCAATCAGGGGGTTAAAACCTTTATTAGGTAATATATGGGGGTACCTGACGATATATAAAAACCTGACGGGGAACCTAAATAACTAAATAACTAACTGGCTAACCAGCGTCACCAGTGACACTTATACTGTGATCACTGGTGAAAGAGTTAACTCTAGGGGCAATCAAGGGGTTAAAACCTTTATTTAGGTTGTAATATGGGGGTACCTGACCTATAAACCTATTTATAATCCTATATAAACCTGGCGGTTACCTAAAAAAAAAAACTGGCTACCTAGCGACAGCAGTGACACTAATAGAGCGATCAAAATAAACGATCGCTTAGTGACACTGGCAAAAGGGGGTGAAAGGGTTACCTAGGGGGCAATCAAGGGGTTAAACCTTTATTGGGGGGGGGTAGGGGGCTACCTTGGACCTAAAGGGGCCTAAAACTAACTGCCCTGACAGTTATTGCAGTCACACTGACACTAAATGCAGTGATCAGTAAAATAAATGATCACTGCAATCAGTGACACTGTGACAGGGGGGGCAGGGGGTGATCTGGGGGGTGATCAGGGGGTGACAGGGGGGTGAAATGTGTGCCTATGTGTACCTGGTGTCAGTGTAGTGTTTGTGCACTTACTTGATGTCTTCTCCGCTCGGCGTCCCGGTCAGAAAGACCGACACGAGGAGCGTGACATCACTTCCCCTTGCCTGTGTTTACAATTACACAGGAAGGGGAAGGAAGCGGACGAATCCTATTGGCCAGAGCGATCGGGAGGGGGTGGCCAGAAACGACTGGCCGTTACCTCGTCCCGCATCGCTTCTGAAGCGATCCCGACCGTCCCCGCCGGCGGAGGGGGGTCCGATCGGACCCCCCAACCGCCAGAAGAATGTCACGTACAGGTACGTGATTCTGCCTGTACGTGCCATTCTGCCGACGTAAATATACAGGGGGCGGTCGGGAAGTGGTTAAGTACCGCACAAGTCTGTCAGCAGGTCCTGGACAATGATTTATGGCAGGGACCTGCTGATCGGCATAGCGTATTACATCACAGATCCCTGTTTTTACTAAAAGGGAGAAAAATCAGCCGCATATAGTAGTAAAAGCAGAACATATTGCCCACACAGTTAACCCTTTCATTTCCCCTAGATGTTAACCCCATCCCAGCCAGTGTAATTTCTTAGTTACATAGTTAGTCAAGTTGAAAGACACAAGTCCATCTAGTTCAACCAATAAGGAAAAGAAAATGACAATCATATACCCACATTTCTATACCCACAGTTGACCCAGAGGAAGGCAAACAAAAAACCCAGCAAAGCATGATCCAATTTTCTCCAGCAGGGTGGGAAATTTCTTCCTGATCCCCCAAGAGGTAATCAGATATTCCTTGAATCAACTTTACCTATAAATGTTATTATCCAGTTATATTATGTACATTTATGAAACAATCCAGGCCTTTTTTAAAGCAATCTACTGGACAGAACCAGCTCTTGAGAGAGTATATTCCACATTTTCACAGCTCTTACACACGGTCGGAAATTCCGACCACAAAATCCGTCTGATTTTTTTTGACGGATTTTGTCCGACACTGGTGTTGCATACACACGGTCGGACAAAGTTGTCGGAAAATCCGATCATTCTGAACGTGGTGACGTTCGTTGCGTACGACCGGAACTACGTAGAGGCTAGTAGCCAATAGCTTTGGTCTTGTAATGTGATCTGAGCATGCGTGGCACTTTGTCTGTCGGAATTCGCTACACACGATCGGAAAAAGTCTGATAGGACTTTGTTGTTGGAAAATTTGAGCGCAGGAAATAAAACTTTGTCCGTCGGAAAATCGGATGGAAAAAGTCAGATGGAGCCTACACGCGGTCGGAATTTCCGACAACTTTGTCCGTCGGAAAATCCGACCGCGTGTACGGGGCATTACTGTGAAGAAGCATTTCTGTATTTGAAGACTAAATCTCATTTCCTCCAGATGTAAAGAGTGCCCTTTGTCCTCTGTGATAACCTTAAAGTGAATAATTCAACACCAAGTTCACTATATGGACCACTTACAGTGCTCAGCATAAATGAGTACACCCCAACAGATTTGTCAGAAAACCTTTAATTTCCTTTCAGAATCAATATTTTCTATAGGACACTATACTACAAAATACACCAACAAATGCAGGCTACTGATTGCAACCAAGATTTGTTATTTTGCACAGAAAAAAAAAATTTTTCCTAACAAATTCATTCAAAACCATGTTGCAAAAATGAATACACCCCTAGGAAAGTCTTATGAGCAAAGCTAAATTTTAGACAACAAAATCAAAAGAACAAGAATTCATATACAGGTGAGTCTAATTATTAATTAAACAGGTGTCCAGCAGACAGTTGATTATAAAAGGGCATTACTTAACAAAGAAAACCCCTTCCCATTTCATGCTGTCCGCAATGGCACCACATGGAAGAGAAATGTCACAAGGCCTGAGAAAGAGAAAATCATTTCTTTACACAATTAAGGTGAAGGCTACAAGAAGATCAGCATCAACAGCTTTACTTATCAGTCAGAATACTGTAGCAAAAGTGATACAAAAATTTAGCAATAATGGAACTGCAACCATCTCACAGAGATGTCAAGGCTGTCCATGGAAGTTAACACCTTGACAGGAGCGTCTTCTGATGAGAATGGTCGAAGAAAATCACCACACAAGTTCACTGCAGTTAGCTAAAGAAGTAGAAAGCCAAACTGGGGTGATTGTTTCCTGTGACACAATACGGCATGCACTGCAGAGGAATTGCTCATGCACATAAAAGCCTGCCTAGTGTTTGCCAGGGCCCATGCTGAAAAAGAAGAAGACTACTGGGACTTTGTACTCTGGAGTGATGAAACCAAGATAAATGTTTTTGAAACTGATGGCTTCAAAACTGTATGGCGTCGCAAAAGTAAGAAGTACAAAGAAAAATGCATGGTGCCTATAGTGAAATATGGTGGTGGCAGTGTCCTTCTGTGGGGCTGCATGAGTTCTCTTTTCCAACATGATAATGATCCAAAACACACATCTAAGGCCACTGTTGCATTTCTGAAGAACAGGCTGAAAGTGATTCAGTGGCCAAGCATCACTCTCCATCCAGCATCCAGACTCTAAAAGAGGTCATTTTTGAAAAATGGAAAAAGATAGATGTTGCAATATGTTCTTGTTCATTCCATGGCTAGAAAACTAAGCGCTGTCCTTACAAATCATTGAGATTATACAATATACTAGATGTAGCAGTTTTTGTTGTGGGGTGTATTCATTTTTGCACCAACTAATTTAAGTAAAACTGAAGATTTTGTAATCTAAGTTTTATAATTAACCTTACTTTCATGTAATGAGCTAAACAAATGTTCTATAAAATTCAGCTTTGTCAAAAATTTGGAAATTGTTCTTGTGTTCATTGAGATATTGATTACAATCTTACTTTTCAAAAGGAGTGTACTAATTTATGCCGAACACGGTATGTATTTATACATATTGATCATATACCCCCTTAATCTCCTCTTCTCAAGAGAATATACATTTTGTTTCTCTAATCTTTCCTCATAGCTGAGTTCCTCCATGCTTTTTATCAGTTTGGTTTCTCTGTACTTTCTCCAGTTCCCTGATATCCTTTTTATGAACTGGTGCCCAAAACTGAACTGCACATTCCAGATGAGGTCCTAATGATTTGTACAGGGGCAAAATGATATCTCTCTCTCTGGAGTCCATACTTCTTTTAATACAAGAAAGGATTTTGCTTGCTTTGGAAACCGCAGCTTTGCATTGCATGCTATTATTAAGCTTGTGACCTATCAGAACACCCAGATCCTTCTCCATCATTGACTCTCCCAGTTGTACTCCTCCTAGTATGTTTGATGCATGCATATTCTTAGCCCCCAAGTGCATAATTTTACATTTATCAACATTAAACCTCATTTGCCGCATAGTTTCCCAATTAAACAGTGCATTGAGGTCGGCTTGCAAATTGTAGACATCCTCTAAGGACGTTATTCCACAGCATAGCTTGGTGTCATCTGCAAAGACTGAAATGGTACTTTTAATCCCAGATCCTATATCATTTATAAAGATATTAAAAAGTAAGGGTCCCAACCAGAGGCGGCTCTCTAATTAGGCAAATTAGGCGGTCGCCTAAGGCCTCACACTCCTAGGGGCCTTGCGGCCATCTAATTTGCCTGATGTGTGTGTGTGTGTTACAGTTGAAGGGAATCTCATGCAATTTATACAGTTAATTTCTATTGCTTTCATTATTTTTCCCATTTTGGGCATGAGTGGGGCCTCATGTCTAAGATTTGCCTAAGGCCTCACAAAGCCTAGAGCCGCCTCTGGTCCCAACACTGAACTCTGGGGTACACCACTGATAACCGTAGACCATTCAGAGTAAGAATCATTAACCACTACTCTCTGAATTTGGTCTTTTACCCAGTTTTCTATCCATTTACAAACTGATCTTTCCAAGCCTGTAGACGTTACCTTACACATTAGCCGTGTGTGGGCAACTGTGTTAAATGCTTTTGCAAATTCCAAGTATACTACTTCCACAGCCACCACTCTGTCCAAGGTTTTACTTATTTCCTCCTAAAAAGAAATTTGATTTGTCTGTCATTAGTACAGTGACAGTGTTTAGTATTAGCACTGTATTATTGTCACTGGTGATGTCGGTGTCAGTTAATGAGTTCCCACCAAGTGTCAGTTAGTGTCCCACTATAAGTCGCTGATCACTGCCATTACTATTAAAAATAAACTCCAGTATACAGTATATACCATAATTTGTAGACCCTATGAATTTCACACAAACCAATTAATATATATATATATTTTTTACCAAAGACATGTAGCAGAATGCACTTTGACCTAAATGTATGAAGAAATTAAATTTTTTTTATTGGATATGTTTATAACAGGAAGTAGAAAACATTATGTTTTTTTCCCAAAGTTTTCAGTCTTTTTACTATTATAAAAAAAAAAAAAAACATAAAATACCACCAAAAGAAAGCTGTATTTGTGTAAAAAATTATGTAAATTTAATTTGCGTGGGGGGCGTGGCTTAGCGGCACATGTAGACAGTCGCACCGGCTCTTCTCTCCGCCGAACATCCTGGTATTTATCCTGCAGGCACCCCATCCTGAGAAGAAAAAGACACCCACTTACCCACCACGTTCCCAGGATCAATACTGACCGGCTCAGCGGCATATAAACGGACCGGAACGATGTCCAGGAGACATAAAGGCACACAGGAAGAATCCAGCCAAGATGGCGCCGGGTCACAGCGCTTCCAGAGAGACCAGTACAAAGAAGCTGCACAGAAGTTACTGTATGGCAACAAACCCCCCAAAGAACAACGATCAGCTCCCCTCACTCAGGAGGAAGCTAAAGGGGGACAATCTGAGGCAGATGACACGGCCCCGCTGGAGGATGTCGAGGGATTGCATCCAGACTGGCCTCCCTCTGTATCCCCCACATCAGACAGCACAGAACCCACACTAAGGGACATATTCTCTGCAATTACTGCCTGCAATGTGTCTGTCTCTACACTAACTAATGAGGTTAAAGGAGTGAAAGCAGAAATCTCTTATGTGAGACAGGACATGCAGAAGCTGCGTGAAAGAACTGCAGCCATTGAGGGCAGAATCAGTGCAATGGAGGATGATATAGTACCCATGCAGAAGGATGTGCAATATAACTGTCACTTGGTAGATCAGCATGCGGCCCGACTAGATGACCTTGAAAATCGCATGAGACGAAACAATGTGCGGGCACTGGGAATACCAGAGAGAGCAGAGGGCAAGAACCCTGTCGCATTTATTGAAAACTGGCTGATCGACACTTTTGGAAAGAAAACTTTCTCCCCATTATTTGCAGTGGAAAGGGCACACAGGGTGCCATCCCGTCCTCTCCCACCAGGCAACCACCCACGTGCATTTCTCTTCAAACTGCTAAATTACAAGGACAGAGACGCTATCCTATCCAAGGCCAGGGCATCAGGCGGGGAAATTAAAATAGAGAACTCCAAAATTTCTCTATATCCAGACTTCTCGGCTGAGCTACAGAAGCAGAGGGCAAAATTCCTAGATGTGAAGAAAAGGATGAGAGACTTAAATCTGAAATATGCCATGTTGTACCCGGCCCGGCTGAGGGTTGTCGCATTAGGAGAAGTTCACTTTTTTGATCGCCCCGCCATGGCCGCACAGTGGCTGGACCGGGAGGACAGAGCCCTCAAAGCAGCAAGAAATAACGCACAGGATTAACTGGAGATCATACAAGGCCTGACATGCAGCAGCATCCGTTATTATTTTGCGTGTTTTATAACCAAACTACACGTTTCCAGCCAAGATTATACAGTTAACGACCCGCTGAGTTGTAATTGTTGGTTCCAAAGGGGGGGGGGAATGACAGAAGTCGCACTATTATTCATTGTCCAGATGGATGAAGAGGAACACTTTAAAGGTTTTTGAATGAGTAGGGATGGGCCCGGTGCTCGATGCGAACCCCTGTTCGCATCGAGCACCGGGTGTTCGCTCGCTCGGCGAGCCCAGAACTATTTTGGCCGCTCGCATCACGTTCGTGTGTTGCGAGCGGCCCCGCAATGCATTGCGGCCCCGCAATGCATTGCGGCCGGCGCAGTGCATTGCTGGCTGATGATTGGCCAAGCATGCACTGTGACCCCGCATGCTTGGCCAATCACAGCGCCGGAAACTCGAAGAGCCATAATTGGCTACAGGCAGGACGCCTGTAGCCAATTACAGCTCAGGGGCTTTAGTACACGCCCCCTCTTATAAAAGGCCGCCACGCTGTCGGCGCCGGTCACATGCTGTTCCGGCGTAGATAGAGCAGGATCGTTCTGTGTCACTCTGCTAGATTTAGTTAGAGAGATTTACTTAGAGAGATTGAGTTAGATAGATTCATTTAGAAAGATTGATTTAGAAAGAGGGGCTTGTAGTGTGTTCGTGGCAGGCAGGCACTGGCAGGCAGTGGCAGCAAACAGAGCTCCTATATTTTGTTCCCAGAAGCACCTATAGGACTTGTAGTGTGTTCGTGGCAGGCAGGCAGAGCTCCTATATTTTGTTCCCAGAAGCACCTATAGGACTTGTAGTGTGTTTCGTGGCAGGCAGGCAGAGCTCCTATATTTTGTTCCCAGAAGCACCTATAGGACTTGTAGTGTGTTCGTGGCAGGCAGGCACTGGCAGCAGAGCTCCTATATTTTGTTCCCAGAAGCACCTATAGGACTTGAAGTGTGTTAGTCCCATCACACAGACCTACATTTTCTTCCCAGAAGCACCTATAGGACTTGTAGTGTGTTAGTCCCATCACACAGAGATCATATATTTTGTTCCCAGAGGCACCTATAGGACTTGAAGTGTGTTAGTCCCATCACACAGACCTACATTTTCTTCCCAGAAGCACCTATAGGACTTGAAGTGTGTTAGTCCCATCACACAGAGATCATATATTTTGTTCCCAGAAGCACCTATAGGACTTGAAGTGTGTTAGTCCCATCACACAGACCTATATTTTCTTCCCAGAAGCACCTATAGGACTTGAAGTGTGTTAGTCCCATCACACAGAGATCATATATTTTGTTCCCAGAGGCACCTATAGGACTTGAAGTGTGTTAGTCCCATCACACAGACCTACATTTTCTTCCCAGAAGCACCTATAGGACTTGAAGTGTGTTAGTCCCATCACACAGAGATCATATATTTTGTTCCCAGAAGCACCTATAGGACTTGAAGTGTGTTAGTCCCATCACACAGACCTACATTTTCTTCCCAGAAGCACCTATAGGACTTGTAGTGTGTTAGTCCCATCACACAGAGATCATATATTTTGTTCCCAGAGGCACCTATAGGACTTGAAGTGTGTTAGTCCCATCACACAGACCTATATTGTGTTCCCAGAAGCACCTATAGGACTTGAAGTGTGTTAGTCCCATCACACAGAGATCATATATTTTGTTCCCAGAAGCACCTATAGGACTTGAAGTGTGTTAGTCCCATCACACAGACCTATATTTTCTTCCCAGAAGCACCTATAGGACTTGAAGTGTGTTAGTCCCATCACACAGAGATCATATATTTTGTTCCCAGAGGCACCTATAGGACTTGAAGTGTGTTAGTCCCATCACACAGACCTATATTTTCTTCCCAGAAGCACCTATAGGACTTGAAGTGTGTTAGTCCCATCACACAGAGATCATATATTTTGTTCCCAGAAGCACCTATAGGACTTGAAGTGTGTTAGTCCCATCACACAGACCTACATTTTCTTCCCAGAAGCACCTATAGGACTTGTAGTGTGTTAGTCCCATCACACAGAGATCATATATTTTGTTCCCAGAAGCACCTATAGGACTTGAAGTGTGTTAGTCCCATCACACAGAGATCCTATATTTTGTTCCCAGAAGCACCTATAGGACTTGAAGTGTGTTAGTCCCATCACACAGAGATCATATATTTTGTTCCCAGAAGCACCTATAGGACTTGAAGTGTGTTAGTCCCATCACACAGACCTATATTTTCTTCCCAGAAGCACCTATAGGACTTGAAGTGTGTTAGTCCCATCACACAGAGATCATATATTTTGTTCCCAGAAGCACCTATAGGACTTGAAGTGTGTTAGTCCCATCACACAGACCTATATTTTCTTCCCAGAAGCACCTATAGGACTTGAAGTGTGTTAGTCCCATCACACAGAGATCATATATTTTTTTCCCAGAAGCACCTATAGGACTTGAAGAGTGTTAGTCCCATCACACAGACCTATATTTTCTTCCCAGAAGCACCTATAGGACTTGAAGTGTGTTAGTCCCATCACACAGAGATCCTATATTTTGTTCCCAGAAGCACCTATAGGACTTGAAGTGTGTTAGTCCCATCACACAGAGATCATATATTTTGTTCCCAGAAGCACCTATAGGACTTGAAGTGTGTTAGTCCCATCACACAGACCTATATTTTCTTCCCAGAAGCACCTATAGGACTTGAAGTGTGTTAGTCCCATCACACAGAGATCATATATTTTGTTCCCAGAGGCACCTATAGGACTTGAAGTGTGTTAGTCCCATCACACAGACCTATATTTTCTTCCCAGAAGCACCTATAGGACTTGAAGTGTGTTAGTCCCATCACACAGAGATCATATATTTTGTTCCCAGAAGCACCTATAGGACTTGAAGTGTGTTAGTCCCATCACACAGACCTACATTTTCTTCCCAGAAGCACCTATAGGACTTGAAGTGTGTTAGTCCCATCACACAGAGATCATATATTTTGTTCCCAGAAGCACCTATAGGACTTGAAGTGTGTTAGTCCCATCACACAGACCTATATTTTCTTCCCAGAAGCACCAATAGGACTTGAAGTGTGTTAGTCCCATCACACAGAGATCATATATTTTGTTCCCAGAAGCACCTATAGGACTTGAAGTGTGTTAGTCCCATCACACAGACCTATATTTTCTTCCCAGAAGCACCTATAGGACTTGAAGTGTGTTAGTCCCATCACACAGAGATCCTATATTTTGTTCCCAGAAGCACCTATAGGACTTGAAGTGTGTTAGTCCCATCACACAGAGATCATATATTTTGTTCCCAGAAGCACCTATAGGACTTGAAGTGTGTTAGTCCCATCACACAGACCTATATTTTCTTCCCAGAAGCACCTATAGGACTTGAAGTGTGTTAGTCCCATCACAGAGATCATATATTTTGTTCCCAGAGGCACCTATAGGACTTGAAGTGTGTTAGTCCCATCACACACAGACCTACATTTTCTTCCCAGAAGCACCTATAGGACTTGAAGTGTGTTAGTCCCATCACACAGAGATCATATATTTTGTTCCCAGAAGCACCTATAGGACTTGAAGTGTGTTAGTCCCATCACACAGACCTACATTTTCTTCCCAGAAGCACCTATAGGACTTGAAGTTGTTAGTCCCATCACACAGAGATCATATATTTTGTTCCCAGAAGCACCTATAGGCTTGAAGTGTGTTAGTCCCATCACACAGACTATATTTTCTTCCCAGAAGCACCAATAGGACTTGAAGTGTGTTAGTCCCATCACACAGAGATCATATATTTTGTTCCCAGAAGCACCTATAGGACTTGAAGTGTGTTAGTCCCATCACACAGACCTATATTTTCTTCCCAGAAGCACCTATAGGACTTGAAGTGTGTTAGTCCCATCACACACAGAGATATATATTTTGTTCCCAGAAGCACCTATAGGACTTGAAGTGTGTTAGTCACATCACACAGAGATCATATATTTTGTTCCCAGAAGCACCTATAGGACTTGAAGTGTGTTAGTCCCATCACACAGACCTACATTTTTTTCCCAGAAGCACCTATAGGACTTGAAGTGTGTTAGTCCCATCACACAGAGATCATATATTTTGTTCCCAGAAGCACCTATAGGACTTGAAGTGTGTTAGTCCCATCACACAGACCTATATTTTCTTCCCAGAAGCACCTATAGGACTTGAAGTGTGTTAGTCCCATCACACAGAGATCATATATTTTGTTCCCAGAAGCACCTATAGGACTTGAAGTGTGTTAGTCCCATCACACAGAGATCCTATATTTTGTTCCCAGAAGCACCTATAGGACTTGAAGTTTGTTAGTCCCATCACACAGACCTATATTTTCTTCCCAGAAGCACCCATAGGACTTGAAGTGTGTTAGTCCCATCACACAGAGATCCTCTATTTTCTTTGCAGAAGCACCCATAGGACTTCTAGTGTGTTAGTGGCATCACACAGAGCTCCTATATTTTCTTCTCAGCAGCACCCACAGGACTTCTAGTGTGTTAGTGGCATCACACAGAGCTCCTCTATTTTCTTTGCAGAAGCACCCATAGGACTTCTAGTGTGTTAGTGGCATCACACAGAGCTCCTATATTTTCTTCTCAGCAGCACCCACAGGACTTCTAGTGTGTTAGTGGCATCACACAGAGCTCCTCTATTTTCTTTGCAGAAGCACCCATAGGACTTCTAGTGTGTTAGTGGCATCACACAGAGCTCCTATATTTTCTTCTCAGCAGCACCCACAGGACTTCTAGTGTGTTAGTGGCATCACACAGAGCTCCTCTATTTTCTTTGCAGAAGCACCCATAGGACTTCTAGTGTGTTAGTGGCATCACACAGAGCTCCTATATTTTCTTCTCAGCAGCACCCACAGGACATCTAGTGTGTTAGTGGCATCACACAGAGCTCCTCTATTTTCTTTGCAGAAGCACCCATAGGACTTCTAGTGTGTTAGTGGCATCACACAGAGCTCCTACATTTTCTTCTCAGCAGCACCCACAGGACTTCTAGTGTGTTAGTGGCATCACACAGAGCTCCTCTATTTTCTTTGCAGAAGCACCCATAGGACTTCTAGTGTGTTAGTGGCATCACACAGAGCTCCTATATTTTCTTCTCAGCAGCACCCACAGGACTTCTAGTGTGTTAGTGGCATCACACAGAGCTCCTCTATTTTCTTTGCAGAAGCACCCATAGGACTTCTAGTGTGTTAGTGGCATCACACAGAGCTCCTATATTTTCTTCTCAGCAGCACCCACAGGACTTCTAGTGTGTTAGTGGCATCACACAGAGCTCCTCTATTTTCTTTGCAGAAGCACCCATAGGACTTCTAGTGTGTTAGTGGCATCACACAGAGCTCCTATATTTTCTTCTCAGCAGCACCCACAGGACTTCTAGTGTGTTAGTGGCATCACACAGAGCTCCTCTATTTTCTTTGCAGAAGCACCCATAGGACTTCTAGTGTGTTAGTGGCATCACACAGAGCTCCTATATTTTCTTCTCAGCAGCACCCACAGGACTTCTAGTGTGTTAGTGGCATCACACAGAGCTCCTCTATTTTCTTTGCAGAAGCACCCATAGGACTTCTAGTGTGTTAGTGGCATCACACAGAGCTCCTATATTTTCTTCTCAGCAGCACCCACAGGACTACCGACTACAATGGCTGGAAGACCGCCAAGGGGAGGCAGAGCGTGCAGAGCCAAGAACACAGGGCAGGCAGGCTCTGTTTCTAGTGGACGTGGCCGTGGCCGTGGACGTGGTCATGCATCGTCATCAGCACGTGGCCATGGGACACGCGCGTCTTTGTTTTCGGCAGCTGTACATGTGGAGCCGCATCATGCTGAAGGCTTGGTAGAATGGATGACCAAGCCCTCCTCATCATCCTCTCTCACCCAGGCTCAGGGTACTGGCAGAGCAGCTGCCAACGCGTACTCAATGGCATCATCAGCCACCCCTTCCCTAGACCCACCATGTCCTCCTGAGGAGTCCCCCGAACTCTTTGAGCACAGTGTTGGGTACATGCTCCAGGAGGATGCCCAACGATTCGAAGGCTCGGATGATGATACCCAGCTTGAGGAATCTGGCAGTACTGTTCCACCAGCTGCAGCTTACTGCCAGGTTTGCTCTAGTGGTGAAGAGGGAGGGGATGATGAGGTCACTGACTCCACGTGGGTGCCTGAAGGGAGAGAGGATGAGGAGGAGGACGAGGAGGAGGAGGATGCGGCGTCACATGTCCAACGAGGCAGGATGCCCCCTGGAGGCCAGGTAGAGGCCAGCACAGCAACTGTACAACACTGCAGAGCTCCGCCTGTGCAGGGCGCTGCCTCTGCACGTTATCAGAAAAGTTCTTTGGTGTGGGCCTTTTTTGAGACGAGTGCATCAGATCGCACCACTGCTATTTGCAATATTTGTCTCAAGCGTATCTCGCGTGGCCAAAACATCAGCCGCTTGGGCACCACAAGCATGACCAGACATATGTCGACCTGCCATGCAGCTCGTTGGCAGGCACACATAAAAGACCCACACCAAAGAACTAAGCGGACCTCTCCTTGCTCCTCATCAGCTGGGATCTCCATCCCCACTACACCTTCAGTCCTCTCTGAAAGCTGCTCTGAGAGGACTGAAGGTGTAGAATTAGGTGTGTCACAACCAAGTACTTGCAGTACACCGACGTCCGATTGCAGCAGGCAAATTTCCCTGCCCCAGCTGCTGGACCGTAGAAAGAAGTACACTCCCAGCCATCCACATGCCCAGCGGTTGAATGCTAGCTTGGCTAAATTGCTAGCACTTCAACTGCTGCCTTTTCAGTTGGTAGACTCGGCCCCCTTCCGTGAGTTTGTTCAATGTGCGGTTCCTCAGTGGCAGGTTCCCAAACGCCACTTTTTCTCACGGAAGGCGATTCCATCTCTCTACCGGCATGTGGAAGGCAATGTCCATGCCTCGCTGGACAGGGCGGTCAGCGGTAAGGTGCATATTACCGCTGACTCATGGTCCAGCAGGCATGGACAGGGACGGTACCTTTCTTTCACGGCCCATTGGGTCACTCTATTGGCAGCTGGGAGGGATGCAGGACAAGGTGCAGTAGTGTTGGAGGTTGTTCCGCCACCACGCCTCCAAAACGCTACTACTGCTACTGGTTGTGACACACCTCTCTCCTCCACCCCCCCTCCTCTTCTTCTTCCTCCAGTGCTCTGTCCTTGGAACCAGCGGTGCTCCGTAGGCGTACAAGGGGCTACGCAAGTACGCAGGCAAAAAGATGCCATGCCGTGCTTGCGCTGGTGTGTTTGGGGGACAGGAGCCACACTGGGCCAGAGGTTCTGGCAGCTCTGCAGGGGCAGGCCGAGAGGTGGTTGACGCCACGTCAGCTTAAGCCAGGAATGGTCGTTTCTTACAATGGCACCAACCTCCTCTCCGCCCTGCGACAGGGGCAGCTCACCCATGTGCCCTGCATGGCTCACGTCCTCAACCTGGTGGTGCAGCGGTTCTTGGGCAGGTTCCCAGGCTTACAGGATGTCCTGAGGCAGGCCAGGAAAGTCTGTGTGCATTTCCGCCGATCTTATAATGCCAGTACTCGGCTGACTGAGCTGCAAAAGGAGCTGAACCTGCCCAAGAACCGCCTAATATGTGACATGCCCACCAGGTGGAACTCAACGTTGGCCATGCTGCAGCGACTGCACACGCAGCAGAGGGCCATCAATGAGTACCTTTGCGACTACGGCACCAGGACAGGGTCAGGGGAGCTTGTTTTTTTTCCCCACGTCAGTGGAGCATGATCAGGGATGCATGCACTGTCCTCTCACCATTTGAGGAGGCCACGAGGATGGTGAGCAGTGACAGTGCATGCATCAGTGACACTGTCCCTCTTGTCCACCTGTTGGAGCATACGCTGCGTGGGATAATGGACAGGGCACTTGAGGCAGAACAGAGGCAGGAAGAGGAGGACTTCCTTGCCTCTCAAGGCCCCCTTTATCGGGACAGTGTTCCTTCTGTCCCACCCATCACACAGGAAGAGGATGAGGAGGAGGAGGAGGAGGAGGAGGAGGAGGAGGAGGATTGTGTGAGCATGGAGGTGGAGCCTGGCACTCAGCATCAGCAGCAGCAGTCTTTTAGGGATGATGTACAGTCCCAACAAACCAGTGGACTTGTACGTGGCTGGGAGGAGGTGGCTGGCGATCATGTCATCCTCAGTGACCCAGAAGACTCCGGACCGAATGCCTCAGCTAACCTACGCTGCATGGCCTCCCTGATCCTGCAAAGCCTGCGGAAGGATCCTCGTGTTCTTCGGATCAAGGAGAGGGACCATTACTGGCTGGCCACTCTCCTTGATCCGCGGTACAAGGGTAAGGTTGCGGACCTTATCTTGCCGTCGCAGAGGGAGCAGAGGATGAGACATCTCAGGGAGGCCTTGCAGAAAGGTCTGTGCAACGCGTTCCCAGAAACTGGGAGGTTACAAACTCCTGGTCCTGGGCGACGAGTTGCTGAGGCTTCGGTCAGTAGCAGAAGGAGCGGTGGGGAAGGTGGACGTCTGACCGATGCGTTCAGACAATTTTTTAGTCCGCAGCCCCAAGGTATGATCGGTTCCAGCAACCATCGCCAGCGTCTGATATACATGGTGCAGGAATACCTTGGGGCAAGGTCAGACTTGGACACCTTTCCCACCGAAAATCCTCTGGCTTACTGGGTCCTGAGGATGGATCACTGGCCAGAGCTTGCACAGTATGCAATTGAGCTACTGGCCTGTCCTGCCTCCAGCGTTCTTTCCGAACGCACATTCAGTGCTGCTGGAGGATTTGTCACTGATCATAGGGTGCGCCTGTCCACCGCCTCGGTTGATCGACTGACCTTCATCAAAATGAATCAGTCTTGGATCACCACCAGCTACCAGGCACCTGAGGCGGATATAACCGAATAATTTTAATGTCACATCCCTTCAAGACTGCCTATGCTGATGCTGAGTGACTGTCCTCTTATGTTCACTGACTATCCTCTTCCTCCTCCTCAATGATCCATGCCACCACACCAGTGCCTAAGGCACAATTTTTCAGCCCCTGTTTAACAGGGGCGTGTACATACAATTTTTATAAAAAAAATGCTTCGCAACACGTGTGACTGCTGTGCTCCAAGTACAGTATCTATGAGGGGTTGCAGTGTTGTGGCACCAGCACCAGTGCCTAAGGCACAATTTTTCAGCCCCTGTTTAACAGGGGCGTGTACTTACAATTTTTTAAAAAAATGCTTCGCAACACGTGTGACTGCTGTGCTCCAAGTACAGTATCTGTGAGGGGTTGCAGTGTTGTGGCACCAGCACCAGTGCCTAAGGCACAATTTTTCAGCCCCTGTTTAACAGGGGCGGGTAATTACAATTTTTTAAAAAAATGCTTCGCAACACGTGTGACTGCTGTGCTCCAAGTACAGTATCTGTGAGGGGTTGCAGTGTTGTGGCACCAGCACCAGTGCCTAAGGCACAATTTTTCAGCCCCTGTTTAACAGGGGCGGTAATTACAATTTTTTAAAAAAATGCTTCGCAACACGTGTGACTGCTGTGCTCCAAGTACAGTATCTGTGAGGGGTTGCAGTGTTGTGGCACCAGCACCAGTGCCTAAGGCACAATTTTACAGCCCCTGTTTAACAGGGGCGGGTAATTACAAATCTTGATCTAATAGTTCACAGCAGGGCCCATTCCTGCGCCCACCAAGAGTAACTATGAGGGCCTACAGTCTTGTGGCAACACCGTCCACCACCACCGCCAAAGGCCCAATTTTTCTGCCCTGTTCATCAGGTGCTTGCAATTACAAATCTTGATCTAATAACTCACAGCAGGGCCCATTCCTGCGCCCACCAAGAGTAACTATGAGGGCCTACAGTCTTGTGGCAACACCGTCCACCACCACCGCCAAAGGCCCAATTTTTCTGCCCTGTTCATCAGGTGCTTGCAATTACAAATCTTGATCTAATAACTCACAGCAGGGCCCATTCCTGCGCCCACCAAGAGTAACTATGAGGGCCTACAGTCTTGTGGCAACACCGTCCACCACCACCACCACCCCCAATTTTTCTGCCCTGTTCATCAGGTGCTTGCAATTACAAATCTTGATCTAATAACTCACAGCAGGGCCCATTCCTGCGCCCACCAAGAGTAACTATAAGGGCTTACAGTCTTGTGGCAACACCGTCCACCACCACCACCACCCCCAATTTTTCTGCCCTGTTCAACAGGTGCATGCAATTACAAATCTTGATCTATTAACTCACAGCAGGGCCCATTCCTGTGCCCACCAGTCTTGTGGCTACACCAACATCTAATAGGGCAAATTTCTGCAGAGTATATACGCCAGGCCCCTACTTTCAAACATCCAACTTACAAACGACTCCTACTTGCAAATGGAAAGAGAAAACAGGAAGTGAGAGGAAATCTACCCCTAGGAAGGGAAATTCTATCCTGTTAGATTTAATTTGGGAAAAAGGTATCTCCTCTCTACTGATACTTTATCACCAATCCTTGTTTCAATTAAAACCCCACTTTTTCCAAAAACATTTGTCATTGGGACGGAAAGTGAGGTGACATGTTCTGAACAGATGTGCAAAGACAGCAAATGTTACAGGGGTGATAACCCCTCCCTATGTTCTCCAAAAAGCTTAAAAATAGATTTTTTTGGGATGGAGCTACACTTCATAATGTACCTGTTCAGATTCTACTTAAGAACAAACCTAAAGCCGCAAGTGGTTTTAAATGGCTTCTTTTTTTCCTTTACAAATGTCATTTTGTGCAAGGACAGTTCTAAACACGGGAAACACATGCCACTTCACAGGCATACTTTAGACACCCCCCAGGTACCATATTTAAAGGAAAATTTCACTTTTTTTTTCACTTTATGCATCATTAAAATGACTGCTCCCGAAAAAACGTTAGTTTTTAAAAGTTCTTTTTGCATTGATATATGTCCCCTGGGGCAGGACCCGGGTCCCCAAACCTGTTTTATGACATTAACATGCATATTGGCCGTTGTAATTAGCACTTTTGATTTCGAACGTTCGCGTCCATTATAACGTATAGGGTTCGAAAATTCGCGCGAACTTTCGGTCCGTTCGAAGGTTCTGGTGCGAACCGAACCCTGGGGTGTTCGGCTCATCCCTAGTGCAGAGGTTCATGGCAGTAAGTCGCACCTATGGCGGCTAGTGTAAAAATATTATCGTGGAATGTCAGAGGTCTAGGGGCCCCTGTAAAACGTATGGCAGTTCTTAGGCACCTTAAATCCATGGGAGCGGATATTGTATGTCTGCAAGAGACACATTTTTCCTCGGACCCACCCCCCAGTCTGAACCCCTGAATGTATGAGGTACAATTCCCTTCTACGTATTCCACATATTCTAGGGGGGTAAGCATCCTTGTAAAGAAAAATTTACAATTTCAATGTATTAGAGATGTCATAGACACGGGCGGGAGATATATATTTCTGCTCTGCAAGATTCATGGTATGACCTGTATATTAGCGGACATATATATACCCCCTCCGTACTCATCCGAGGTTCTGAAATGTTTGGCAGGATTTATGGCATTGTACCCGGGGGTTCCACTTTTGGCGGTAGGGGACTACAATAACTACCTGAATCATCTGTTAGATAAACTTCCTATCCCTACCACCGTAAAACCAGGCACAGAGGGGCATACACCCTTTGCCAGGGTACTAAGGGAAATGGGACTGACTGATGTATGGCGAGAAAAAAACCCAACAAAAAAGAAATACTCATGCCACTCGGCATCATATGGGGGGCTCTCCAGAATAGATTTGGGACTAGGGAATGAGGCAATGTTGTTGAAGGTTCAGGACACAGGATATGCAGACAGGCTGGTGTTGGACCACTCCTCTTACTGGGTGTCCATCTCGCTACCGGTAGACAGTATAAGACCCGTATGGAGGCTTAACCCATTTTGGCTCTCATTATTTCCAGACCCAGACCCAATCCGCGATGAACTCAAAATCTTTATACAGGAGAATCTTAATTCAGCCAAAATGGGAGTAGTATGGGATGCGAATAAAGCCTACCTGAGGGGGCAATTTATTAGATCTATTACACGGATAAAAACTGACAAAAAGGCATGGGAGTGCACGGTGCGGGGGGTGGTCACGGCAACAGAGGACAGATACATTGCTGACCCCACAGAAGATACGAAGCGAGCTTGGCTAAGTGTGCAGGCTATGTCCAACCAATTGGCATTGCAATTGGCTGAAAACAAACGCTTTTTCTTACAGCAGTCGCACTTCAAAGGGTGAGGCGACTGGGCACATGCTAGCAGTAATGGCGCGTGCACAGAGGTCCTCTTCCCTTATCTCCACCATTAAGGATGCACAGGGCAACGTACAAGCACAAACATCAGACATAGTGCAGGTTTTTAGGAACTTCTATGAAAACTTGTATACTTCTAAGGTACACCCCACTACCGGGGAAATAAACAAAAAAAAAATAACAAGTCACCTGGGTTAGACGGTCTTCCCTCAGAAGTATACAAGAGATATGCAGGTACGCTACTACCTCTGCTATTGAAGGTATATAATGATGCCTACGAGGAGGGGTCTTTACCGGATTCTATGAACGAGGCGATTATTGTTGTCTTGCTGAAGCCGAGCAAAGACGCTAACTCGCCTGACTCTTATAGACCGATATCGTTATTAACAGCAGATATTAAACTACTAGCAAGAGTACTGGCAAATAGATTAGCAACAGTAATTCATAAGATAGTGCACAGAGACCAGTCAGGGTTCATACCCATGAGGTTGACAGCCCAAAACATCAGGAGACTTTTTCTGAACCTCCAACTCCCGGTAGACAACGCCGGCAACAGGGCAATTTTTTCGCTGGACGCAGCTAAGGCCTTCGACAGCGTCGAGTGGCCTTATCTGTGGGCTGTGCTGGAAAATATGGGCCTGGAGAATAATTTCATTAAATGGGTAAAACTCCTGTATGCTGAACCATCGGCCAAAATTAGAGTCAATGGGGAGTTGTCGGACTCATTTCCTTTGTTTAGGGGTACTAGGCAGGGGTGCCCTCTGTCGCCCCTGCTGTTCGCATTGGCCCTGGAGCCTCTGGCAGCGAGGATCCGGGCAGATAACAACATAAAGGGGTTTCAAAGACGGACAGGGACAGATAAAGTGTCCATGTACGCCGATGACACTCTCTTATTTCTAGGGGATACCCAGGGCACGCTGCAAACGGCCATGTCACTTATCAAAGAATTCGGACAACTATCCGGCTTCTCCATCAACTGGAGCAAATCGGTGCTTCTCCCCCTAGACCGAATAGAGAAGCCACTTACAGCTGGGGCGGAAATGGTCCAGATAGTCCCTTCATTCCGGTATTTGGGAATCCAGGTAACACCAGACACCTCGGAATATATAGTACAAAACCTTGTCCCCTTACTGAACAAATTCCGGGAAAAGTGCACAGCTTGGTGCAAACTACCTCTGTCGGTAGTGGGGAGGGTAAACCTTATAAAAATGGTATGGGCACCACAGCTGCTCTATGTATTTAATAACTCCCCAATATGGATACATAGGAAATGGTTCGATAAAATAGAGACTCAATTCAGGGAGCTTATATGGCGGGAAAAAAACGCCAGAATAAGATTATCCACGCTACAGTATAGTAAGGAAGAGGGAGGATTGGCAGTCCCACACCCCAGAGCGTATTACTTAGCGTCCCAGCTGCAACAACTGGGAGGCTGGGGAATACCAGACACTGAAGACCCTATCCGCAGGCTGCTGAGTGTGCCAGGCGAGAACGCACCAGCACTCACCAGACTAGAGGCAGGATACTGTCATCTGAATCCTAAAGCACCGACGGTGAAACTTTTAATTACATTATGGGCATATGTCAAGAGATTGCTAGGAATACAGGGATTTCTGACACATACGCCCATATGGCACAATAGGCAATATAAAGAAATCCAGAAACTTAAAGGATTCAGGAAATGGGAGGAGGCGGGTATAGCTTATATGTCTCAACTCTTTAATGGCCCTATATTCAAATCCTTTATGGAGCTACAGGAGGAATTTAGGATCCCACGCACTAACTTCTATAAATACCTACAGCTGAGACATGCTATACAAACCCAGGCTAGAATAACTACACTACAACAAACAGACCATACAATCATTCAAAGTATCCTTATGGAGGGGGAGAAAAAGGGTATGATATCCAGATGTTATGGTATCCTCCTGAACAAAACTCAAGACTCCTCCAAGCTACCATGCAGGAAAGGTTGGGAGGACGATAGAGGGCCTATAGACGGGGAAACGTGGAATATGTGCCTCTCTGCTGCACCACTTGTGTCAGTCTCAGCTTCACAGAAGCTATCTCATCTGAACACCGGTACACCGGTACAACTACACCGGTAGAACACCGGTACAACTACATAAGTGGGGCCTCAGGGACTCGCCCATATGTCCAAAATGTGAAAGGGACAACGGAGATCTTCTCCATATGCTCTGGAGGTGCCCGAAGCTCTTCAGGTACTGGAAAGAGATAACAGACACGATATCATCAATCTTTAATGTAAAAATACCACAAAACCCGACCATATGCCTACTAGGGGCGCTAGAGGAGGAAACACTGGGCATACCTACCTATACGGCAATACTACGCCTTTTATACATAGCACGAAAACTGATAGCTCAGGTCTGGATCACTCCAAGAATTCCCTCTAGGAAGAAATGGGTAGAGAACGTAAACAAACTACTGATCAGGGAAAAAATAACATACCAACATAGAAATGCCCCACGAAAGTTCCAGGCAATGTGGTCATCATGGCTGGATACTCCCGGACTAGCCCCGCACCAGCTAATTCAGGACAGGCTGCTAGCAGGATGAGTTTAAGGGAGAAACTACTGGAGGACGGATACGTACCTTTCTTAAAAAAATTGGGAGGCAAAGAAGGCGAGGAGCTGGTTGACTTAAAAAGTTATAGTATACTGATAGGTCGGACAAAGACAGGGTCTACATGATGGTTGTTGTGACTGTTTGCATATAATAACACAGTTATACCAATAGTGCATTAAAGCATGACAAGGTCATTGGAAGAAAGTTTTGCACAGTATTTAATAAAGACAAGTTTTAGATTTTATATATTTTCAGGAGCCTTGCAAGGCTCAATTTCAGACTGCATAGTCACTGTTATGTTGAATTTATAACTGTACAATGTGATTGATACCCTGTAAATTGTGCAAAACAAAAAAAATAAAAAACACACTTTTCTCTGATATAAAAAAAATATGGAAACCCAACATTTCATAATCCTGATATGTGTCTGTTGTACCATGTACTTGTATGATATCCTGTTCTCTTTGTATTTCTTCCTTTGTGTTAAATCCCTGGTGTTCTTGACAGTCCCTCTGCTTTCCTATTAAAAACTGACCTTACTAGGCATATGATATGAGAGCAAAGTGTAGTCAGTTTTCTAGCTGTGCTAAGAGTTTAGCCTGCTCTCCTCCGATGATCAGACTTGTCCTGCCATGCCCCCTCCTTCACAGCCATTCATTAGGAAGACCAGTGTGCTACTGTTTCTCCTGCTCTAGCTCTTATACAGCTGAGAACAAAAGGAATGTGATCAACTATAAAAAAGAGAAAAAGGTATTTATAGTGGGGTTTTTTTTGTTTGTTTTTGTTATATCTATACACAATTGTTTTGCTTCTCATTTCTATTTTAAAATGAATGGGTTATTTTACAAGGTGAGGGTTTACATATACTTTAGGAATGGAGCACTTAAAATTGGTGGATAATGTTAACTAGGAGTGGCAAAGAGAAGTGTTGGTCTACACCAAGAATTCTGAAGAATGATTAAAATATAAGCAGGAAACACAAGGTTTGGATCTTAATAAAAACATGGAAGGTCAACTAGCATATAAAAAGTTAAGAAAAAGTTGATGTGAAAAGACAGGACAACGATACATTTTTTTATGGAGGATGGCAGGAACATATGAACAAGCATTTATAGACAACCTAGCAGAGTTTTCAGAAGATATGGCCAATACATAATAACATAAAGTTAAGTTAATCTTATTTGGGAAAAAAGGCAAACTTGACTCATCTTCTCTGATCAAAACCTAGCAGGGAATCTCCAAATATAATGTTTATTAGAGAGATTTCCCTTCCCTTCATGCCCTTCTGACCAAGTTTTAATTGCTGACTTTTCCTTCCTGACACAGTGACACCAACTCCCCTCATTTTGTACCCTGGTGGCACAGAGACATTAAATAAGAAAAAATCTCCTAATGAGGTCTTAGATACAAATACAAATCTGACAGAAAGCTTAACTCTTCGCAATATGAAATCACAAATGTGTCCACACTTGAAATAT